>CM060707.1:147991834-148589504 GCA_030686995.1 Artemisia argyi
CTATTTATATAATCTCGTGCACGCACGGGGCTTTGCCATAAACTTTACTTCATGTATTTGACATAGGTCACAATATATCTAAGTTTTAATTATTTGTGTATACAAATTGTATATTATCTAACTTTAATAATACAATTGGTTAAGAATTTAAATATCTATTTTGGCATCTGTCTAGGTGCATAAACGGGTTGTTAAATGTGATTTTTCTATAACATAATGTAAAATCTTTTATGCTTATATAGTTTAATACCCGTGTAGCGTGAGCTTTTTATATAAATTTTTCATTATGTATTAATATTGACTAGCAGGGTACCCGCGCAATGCAGCGGTGGGTACCCTGTGACTATGTTTTCTGACAATGTAATATTATGCGGCCATACGTTTATTAAACAATTAATTTACAAATAACAATAACTTTAGTTAAGGCACTGGTATAATTTCATCTCATGCTAACCGGAGATACCTAAACAAAATCTTGATTCTTTCCTTCAGCACAATCACCATTCGTCAATTTTGGAGCTGACCGACCCAGTTCGACCCTCATTCCTCGGTCGGCACAGCGGCTATCGAACTGGTCGACCGACCATTGCGGGCAGCCTAATGGCTTTATTTTTAAGTGCTTGGCTTAGTAGCTTGATTAGATTTTACATTATGATTAAATGATTATATATTTTGGTAAAGGGGTGAATTAAATAGTTTATTAATTGTATGTGTTGAATAGCGTTTTATTAGTTGTATTTGTGCTTCAAATAGTTTGTACACTGTGTTTTATTAATTATACCTTTTATCAAATGGGTGTTTTAAATATGACATTAATTAAAAATGTTGACCAGTCAATATGTGTAGGTGTTTATGCATAAATTAATTGTACATATAGGTTAATTAGTTGTATTTACTTAAAATCTATATATGGTAATCTTAAAAAATTGGAAGAGAGATGGTGCTAAATACTTTATAAGTAGTATAGATTAACATCTTGTATATATTTTTGTTAGATAAATTGTTTGACTTTGTTTAATTGGCATTATATTGAGGTTGTTCTTGTTTATATTTTACTATTTGGTATCATGTTTTAGGCATTATGGATGCTTAATAGCACGTAATCACCCTTGAAAATTTGTTTTTCGGGATAGATTTGTGTACAATCCCATGTATTTACTTTCATCTCACAGTATCCCGTGAGAGTGTGCCTATATTTTTATATGTATATTCTTGTTAATAATAATTTTAACCATAATTAATATTTAAACTTATGTACGTGCGGGTTAAACTTATAAATAGGTATTACATGAGTCTTTATTAAACGTGGATAGTAAAAAAAATTATATTTCCAGAAATCCTTAATTAATCTAATAAAGATGAATAACATGAGTTGTTCATATATTTATAGTCGCGTACATTCGTTTACATATTACAATGACTCGTGCGTTTATTTGATATTTATAATTCTCTGCATATACATTAATTAATTTAATGTATACTGATAATAACATTTATAGATAACAACAACATATATATTGTTTATTTAAAAAAAATATATAAAGTCTAGGGGGTATGACGTCTATATGTGCATATAATTTATTTAAAATGTAACAACTAAAATTTAATTAATTACCTCATCTTTTTTTTATAAAGTTGACACAAGTGTTTTTACAAATATTTTTTTGCTGGATAAAGATGTGTTTAATCAAACTATTTTAATTTTGACTTTTTGTTAGCAAATGAAATAACTCTATTTTGTCACGTGACAAAATATTACTTTCATTGATTTAATGTTAATTGTTTAATATACATTTTCTACTTTTTAAAAATCTCTTATAAGAGATTCTAGGTTTTTCTATTAGTAATGCTTTTCATGAAAAGTAAATAAATACAGTAACTAACATGAAGAGTAATTGGCAATATACGGAGTATATTTTAGTTGATTTAGCTTAAAGATGGATGATAATGATGCAATTGATGTACTCACGGATTTTTAGAGAGGGTGCAATTGTTGTGGAACTCATGTGACATGGTATTTTGAAGGTAAGTAAAAGTTATTCTTTGCTTAAAGAAACTATGTATAGAAATAGAGTATTGCCATATTTTTAATTTAATAAACTCAAAGTTTCCTTTTATAATAACGCTAAATCTTGTCTTGAGGGCACCCGTTGACAATCCTTTTAATTTATTTAAGGTTATTATTATCCTACAAACATTCTTACTCACACTATTTTAACATTTGTCAGGATTTATGGTTTAGACGAAAAGAGATAGTTAGCGGGTTATACATGTTTTATATTAGTGTGGGTAGGATGATACGTAGCCATATAAATTATGGGATTTGCTAACAATCACCCACTGGGTGTTGTTTAAGCATACCTTAAATAACTATGTTTCTAAATATGAACTCATCATTTTTGTAAATACCACACACAATTAAGGTAAGTGAGTTTTAATAAAGCATGTATTAATATCAAATGAATTCATATTTAGAAACATTGTTATTTAAGATATGATTAAATAACACCTTGTTAGCAAATCCCATTATAATATAGGAAGAAATATCATTTTTCATAAAAATATGTAGAATGATTCTAGAGTGACATTTCGTGTGTGACTTTATGTTAAAAGTAAAAGCTAAATATTAATCCATATTTAATATGAGTTTTTCTTAGCAAGAAAAAGGTTAGCGATTTTTGACAAAATCACTATCTAAATACATGTGTTAAGATATAAAAAAGCATGAAGATTGTGAATGATGACATAAACATAAACTTTAATATCTGATCGGGGAAATGAATTTTTTACTAGTTAATATGCCTAAAAGTATGCTTAATGGTAAATGTAGATATGCAGCAATTCGAATGTTAAGATGAAAAAAAAAAAAAAAAAAAAAAATGAAATGTTTCAATTTGAGGCATCCACATATATAATTAGTAATGTGATTTAGATGTCACTGCTCGCTCAATTGAATGTCGACCGAAAGTTATATATTTTTTGTAAGAATCAGGAAATGAAAATGACATTTTAAATCAACCCACAATTATTGTTGCCGTTATTCTTATTTTCGGTCAGTATTTTCATTATTTCTTTTATGGATTGAAATTGACTATTTTAGATTTGAATTTTGATCTCATTGAAAGTAAACGAAATGCGGATCACTCACAACCCTCTATTCTTAAGAGTCCTTAATTCTTCCCTACATTCACAAATAGCGCATGAAATAGTTAATAGATTAGTAAATAGTAATGATAACAACTGAAAATGATTTTCCTAAAGCAAATTATCTACAAAAGTTTTATTTTCCAAGAAAAGCAATATGTTTTATATAACAACTTATAATACCCGTGCACGCACGGGGTTTTTCCAGAAAAATTTAATTATATAGTATTATCGTTTAAAAATAGAAAATCATTTTAAAAAGTTAGAGCATCAACATGTGCGGAAGTAAGAAAAATAGTTAGCAGAAATTGTAAATATAACCGTAGCATCGACCTTGTATAGGATTTTTGAGTGTGTCTCCTTATAATGTTATTTGGTGAAAGGTTTTTTGATCACATGAGTTTACACATAAATCAAATTTATTTTAAAATTCTTGCTTAGTATATGGAAATATAAGAATTTAACCCTGAAAATTATGATATAAGTATAATTAATAAGTATGCATAAGTTTTTCATTATATATTAATATCAATTAATATTTTGTAAAAATTTTATTGGATGAAAGATTTAACTTTGTTTAGCTGACATAGATGTTAATGTTGAGGTTGATATTGTTGTTTAACTTTAACTATTGATATCATGTTGTTCAAAATGTGCGAGTTTAGTAACACATAATGAGCGTTGATGAAGTTAAAATATACTCCGTAAAGTTTTCTAGAAATGTTTTTCCGGATATCCGTATACAAACTTTAAATATTAATTACATGAGTCGTTATAAGTACAATCGCATATATTTATTTTCATATCACAGTAACTCGTACTTACCATTTGATATTGTTATTACCATTAATAATAATTTAACTGTATTTAATATTTAAACTCGTGTACGTATATATTAAACTTTTAAATAGGATAACATGAGTTCTTATTTATATTTAACGTACATAGTAAAAAGATATTTTAATAGATGAAAGTTTAAAACTAATATTTATTTTAAAAGTATCTAACGTATATTAAAACTAATTCGTACATTTATAAAATTTTGTAAGTTTAATAGATGAAAATCTCAAACCAATACTAATACTCATGTAATTGTAAACAAAGTTCATATTATAAAGTGTAGGGGGTATAAAGTGTAAAATTATCTAAAGTTATCAAGAAAACATGGAGATTTATAATTTTACAATTAACTCTATATAATATATTTAAAATTCAACCACTAATGTTTTATTAATTACCTCCTCTTTTTTTAAGTTTTTATTTTCATAAATTTGACACCTATATTTTTATGTATTTTTTTAGTCAATCAAATTCTCCACAAAATTAATTAAAGTTTAACCAAAATTAATTCAATTTTGATTTTTTTTTGCCAATCATATTGCTCGATTTCGCCTATGTGTCAAAATCGAGCTTTCCTATTGGCCCAATTTTTTTCACTAAGATTGTTTTATTAAAAAAACTCCGAAATGATGTAATCATTTATTATATAAAAGATTAACTAACAAACCCACAAACTAACTGCCGACACCACCCCCTACGACGTCGCTAACACTACTACTACCACCAACTGAATCCGCCACAACCACCATCCGCTTTGTTGTATTATGTGGTTTTGGTTGTTTTTGTATTCGTTTGTTTGTTGCAATCTAGTGGTTTTGGCGGTGCTTGTTCGGCTGTGTATGTCTCCGGTGATTTTGGAAGTAGCAGATCTAGCGAATTTGTACGAGGATAAACTTTGAAACAACCCACATTTTGAAACAAGAAAAAAAAATCAACTACTCAAGTCAATTGATGTGCTTTTGTGACCGTCAAAATACAAAAAAATATGTGAAGCATGATACTGATTGCAGTAGATTTGTTCAAAAGGAGATACATTTTTACTCTCATGTTTATAGTCAAAATTTTATTCTCTTAAGAGGATGATGACTTTTGAAACATTTGGCATTGTGTGGTTTTGTGGCAGATCTTATGTATAAGTTTGTTAGATGTCAAGTATTTTGCTGTATTTTTTTTTTTTTTTTTTTTTTTTTTTTTTTTTTTTTTTTTAAGATTTAAAGGGTTTTCTCAATTTCTAAAATATGAGGAAGAGTAAAATGACCCAAATGACCTCATGTGAGATGTTTATAAGTCAATTATGTTAATTAATTTGTGCCATGTTATTTGATCTTCTAATGATGTAGACAATAGGAATAATTAACGGTTCTTGAATTTAATAAAAAAAATAAAAGTTGAGCATTTACAATAGGAAAAGGTGACAAGTTGGATGACTTTTTAGACCATTAGCCCTTAAAAATACATATGATGGGTTAAAAACCAACCATGACTCTTGACGTCTGAAACATAACCCTTCAGTACCTTAAAAACAAACATATTCAGAGTCATACAATTCGAACGAGTGGTGATAATGCAAAAGTAGAAATTATTGACTTATAAGATACCCAAGAATGTACAAACACCACCTAAGGGTTGAACAACATCTCAAGGTCCTTAACACTTGACCATTCTCTCAATCCGACCCTCAGCCCTTGACTCTCGATCCGACCCTCAACTCTTGAGTCTTGTTGCAACTAACTTTGGCGAAACATGCATGAAAACAAAAGTGATCAACAACCTTTCCAGATCCTTAACGCTAGACCCTCGACTCTTAACCCTTCCCACAACTACCAAACTTACTAACCTTAACCTGACCATGAAATGAAAAACTATGAACCATGAACTTAAACACACAAAATCATGACCATATCCAGCACTCGTTAAATCACAAATCCAAGAACCTTGAACACCAACCACGACCTTAGAACACAAAAGCCATGACCAATCCAACACTTAATAAACCACAACCCTCGAACACCTAAACCATAATCCTCCAACATCTGTTGAGCCACAACCTCAAAAACCGAAACCACGACCCTCAAAACCATAAACCTCGACCTTTTAAACCATTGAACCATGACCCTTCGACACTCTATCTAACCCATGAACTCTCCAACACCTAAACCATGACCCTCCAACACTTGTTGATACTTTGACCATCGATTACGAAAACCAAGACCCTTGAAACTCTAAACCATGAGACTCCACATGTACTAAACTACAACTTTCAAACTCTAAACCATGGCCCTCCAAGCACTCGCTGAACTACGACCCTCGGACGCCATAACCACAATCTTTGAAAGCCTAAACCTCACCCTTCGGACACCCATTAAATCCATTGAACCACAACGTACCAGAAAGTAAGCGACCTGGACCACTGGGTAATGAAAGAGTACGAGAGACATATGAAATAAAAAATAAAAAGAAAATGTTTATCAACATTTCACATCAAAATTAGTTAAAAGGGTGTCGTTTTATACGTAAATAAGTTGTATTCTATCTTCTAAAACGTTGATATCGTTCAATGACGGAACTAGATTATTTTTCTTAGGGGTGCCGAAATTATAAGAAGTTTAAACTAGCGTTTTTATATTAAAAAATCGACGTATAACACGGTCATGTTTATTGCAGAAGGACATGAAATAAACAATAAAGTCTAAATTCCCATTAAATTGTAGTTTTGAAGAATTTGTAACTTTATAATATTACTTATGTCAACTAAGTATTACTCCATCCGTCTCAAAATTATAGTCCATATTTCCTTTTCGAGATGTCTCAAAATAATTTTCTACTTTCTTTTTTAAGTAAAAATCAAAGAATTTAGTAAGGGAATATTCTATTTGAGTTGTTGAAAATTAAAGTGGTAAACTTTTATTAAACTATGTGACTTTTATCTTCTGACAATAATTTTGAAATGTAGGGAGTAGCTTCTTAAAAGATATACGGAAAATAGCGATAATTTATTTAGCGAAAATGAATTGTATATCTAAAACTAAAACCTAAATCTATAATACTATAATATTAGGCCCTCTAATTTATTGTGTAGGCGTCAAGATTGCATAGAGTACAAGATAGCTAATGCCCAGAATTCAATGCAGCCTCATAATAATTATAAAATCATGAAAGGAGATGAAGTGCAAGGGTTGCCCGAATTGATCACAAGGCATTTAGTATATAATTAAAAGTCGGTTAGATGAAGTGCAAGAGTTGCGAAAGGTTGCAAGAAAAAAAATAATGATTTAACCTAATTCTTTCCTATATAAACCGACAAAAATCACATTTAGTATTTACATTTGAAGATGACTAACACATCTTTTAGATATTTGATTGTTGGTAGCGGTATGTAAATTCTCTTTTGCAACATTTTGGAGATGATTCACACATCTTTTAGATCTTTGTAATTAAGTTGGTCTTCTTTTTTTTTTCTTAATTTAGTTATCATACGCATGTACCATGCAAATCACACAAGATCATGCATGCTCAGATAAATGGAACCAAAGATTGGGATACCAACTATTTTCTTTGTTTCTTACATATTTAGGTGATTGTTATAGATAAGCATATATATATAGATATATGTATTATGTTAATGCGTTTTCATATACAAGTAATTTATATACGTTTTTTTTATTGATATAGCTCACATGTGCGAATTGATTCAAGAAAATGTGCACGAGCATGTATGTAAAACAACATTTAAATGGTTAAATGATACTTTTTAGAGTGATTAGTTTATGTAAGTAGTTACTTTCGAATGCTATTTGAGAAATATTAGAATGAATTTATCGTGTGCAATTGATTTATTATTGAAAAGAAGAAGGTCCGCGCATCGCAAAGTCTTTTCTTTTTTCTATATGTAGAATCATTAGTGAGAAACCAATATTTACGCCCATTAATTGAGTTTGTCATAATAGCAAAATACGACATATTAAAAATATCACATTGAGTAATGAAAAGAAAGGAAAAAATACATAATTTTGACTTAAAGCCATATGTAAATTATAATATTAAATAAAAAAGTTGAGTTTTAAACATAAGCAAAAGTTCAAACTTTTATCGAAAAACAAAACCGGTGCATTTAATGTGAAGTATATACAACATCGAGATGGAAGTGCAAGGCTTGCCGTAATTTATCACATGATATTTAGTAATTAGTATAGAATTAAAAGTCGGTATGGATTAAGATGAAGTTGAAAAGGTTGCAAGAATAATTGATGATTTAACCTAATGCAATATATATAGATATATGTATTATGTTAATGCATTTTCATATACAAGTAATTATGTGTGTTTTTTTTTATTGATGTAGCTCACATGTGCGAATTGATTCAAGAAAATGTGCACGAGCATGTATGTAAAGCAACATTTAAATGGTTAAATGATACTTTTTAACGTGATTAGTTTATGTAAACATCCAACTTGAATAATTAATATAAAAGAAAAAGTACATAATTTTTGCTCAAACCCATTTTTAAATTAAAAAAATTAAGTTTAAGACATAATAGTGGAGTCCAAAAGTTTTAGGAATTATAATAGTGTGTTAATTAATATTCATTTGGTTAGCTATTTAAAATTGAGTTTATTGATAAAATTTATTAATATTAGTTAGACTTCAATGTTAATTTTCAATGAAATTAGTTGTACAATAAAATGAGATGAAGCTAAAACGGTTTGTAATGATTTTTATACAGTTTATGTGGCATTATTATATATACATTATTACACAAACTTTAACTTACAAACTTAATAAAGAAAATATATAACGCACATTAAACTATGACCAATTAGATATACCCCGTGTGTTTCATATTACCATGTAAAAACCATCTGATGGACAAGTATTGTAGGGCTAAGTAATAGGCCAAAAGAAACAAAGTCATTTTTTTGTATCATGCAAATAAGTAATAGGCCAAAAGAAACAAAGCCATCATAACTTAATAACCAAAAGCCTATTTATAAAATACAACACCACAAAACTAAAACAACATCAAACATTTTTAAATTTTTATACAAGAAAGTCAAAACGTTTCATACAACATACTAAACAATAATTAAGCATACACTAGCCAATACACAAAAAGAATATGCGATTAACAATTAGAATCGAAGCCTTTGCGTAGCACGGGTTCTTCATGCCTCGTTTAGATATAAAGATGTGATTGATTGATTTGAAAAATTAATTGGTAAAAATGATGAGAGATAATAAGTGTATGACAGTTGTCATGAAAAAGATGAATTAGATATATTAGTAAGGGTGTGTTTGTTTCATTTAGATGTTTAGGTCTGAATCTGACTACCACATCTTACTAGTAAGAGGTGGCTAGAACGTCTAAATCTAAACGAAATAATGTTGTTTGTTTTTGTACAATTGTCCGAATGATTTTAAATGATCGTTTCTGCAATTTATTTAAGTAACTTGTGTAAATATGAAATAAGACTTTCTATCATAAAAATAACATATTTAATAAACCATCAAATATATTTTATTAACACGAGTCTTGAACCTCTCTTATCGAGTAAGAGGCAGTAAGACAAATCCTCCACCTCTTACTGAGTAAGATGTTTTATGTCTAACTAGGTTTGACTCAAATGAAAAAAACAAACAAGCAAAACGTCTGCCCACCTCTTACTGGTAAAAGTAAGAGGGCTAGTAAGATTTTTTTTAAAAAAAAAACAAACACACCCTAAGTTTATGTTTCAGGTCTATATATCACCATTCTTTAAAACATAATACAACTTAAACTGCAACATCAAAAAAAACCAGTGGAAATGATCGAAAAATCCACATTGAAGAATAAAATGTAAACGTTAGTATGCTTAACAATTAATAACGTAACTACAAAGCTAAAACCAATGCACAATAAGAATAAAATGCCATATGCCTATCTTGCATGTAAAACCAAGAGTTGAAAAAATGAAATTACCTTTTCACGTTTTTATATTCAAGCATGCCAAATTTTCTAGGAGGGTCAAATTAGTTATGAAGCAAAACAATCTTTGAAATATCAAAACTTCCCACTAAGAGCAATGATTGTATTAACACCGAGTTAAACTTTAACACACCGCTACGTCAGCTTTAACCTTTTCACCTTAACCCACCAAAAAACACCCGTTACCTTAACTCAAGATTTTGAGCCCCACTTTTATCATAATTAAACAAACAAAAAACTGAGTTATTCAATAACTTAGCAGGTAGTGTGTTAACTTGGGTGAGTTATTCCTTAACTCACAAAAAGCATCACACTTAACGCAACGTTAAGGCAATGACATGCTGCGCTAACACAGCTATAACTCACGCAGGCGGTGTCTTAACTTGGCCTTTAACGTGGGAAGTTAAGCAATAACGCACCTCATGCGTTAAGGCACCTCATGCTCTAATGGCTTAAAATTTTTGGGAGGGCATATACCCTCCCTAACTCATATAAAGGTCCGTCTATAATATTGCTCGCTTAAGATTAGAGGTGGCCATTTCCCGATTCTTGGAAGATCCGGTTCCGGTTCCAAACCGGTGCCGGTTCTTGGTCAAAGTCAAAGATCCGGTTCCGGTTCCAAACCAGATCGGTTCGCGTCGGATCCAAGGTCTAAAAAGCCGGGACCGGTATACCCGGTTTCGGTTCGGTTCCTTATCCGGTTCCACAGTAAGATCCGGTCAAACCGGTTCCCAAGAACCGGACGACAATTCCTTAACAGCGGGCATGAAATCTGCTACTGTCTCGTTTGGTGGTTTTTTTGAGCTTATGACCGTTTGTATGAAACCACCAAATAAGAATTTAAAGACTATTTTGTAATAGTAACAAATTTACAAATCACAAATACCTCTAATAACGACCATACAATCATCATCTTCTTCCTATAATTCCTTAACAGTGGGCATGAGTTTTTTTTTTTCCCACCACGTTCATAAGTTCTTATATTATACCTTCCATTTTTTCTTTCTTCTCAGATTCATCAAAACAGATATTAGCAGCAGCCAAAATTCCTTTCATTGTTTCTTTATCTCTATCTCACACATGAACACAACATATAGCATTGGATAAATCTGCTACTGTCTTGTTTGGTGGTTTTTTTGAGCTTATGACCGTTTGTAAACGGGTAGAAAACAGCCCAAATGGCTAGAAATATGCTACTGATCTTTTTCTGCATATAACTGTTGGAACCGGTTCTGAACCGGTTCCAAGGGTAAAAATCGCGAACCGGGTAGGGACATGCGGATCCAGTAAGAACCGGGACCGGTTCTTCCAAGAACTGGATTTGACCGGTTTTGGTTTCGGTTTTTTTTTTTCGGTTCCGGTTCCGAAACCGGTTTGGATGGCCACCTCTACTTGAGATTCATTTTTTGAAGCGTTATTTTAGTCTTCGGCCCGAACATTGAAAATGTTTATGGCGTCTCTAAGCTTATAAATATAAACATTATCATGTGCGTAACCAAAAAATTATATAGACAGTGATAAAAACGAAACATGATTTCATTTGTACAATGTTTCCTATTTATAGTAACAATTGTTAGAGGTGAGCATGGGGCAGTTTTATGGTAAAACCAAAAATCGAACCGTATATTTCGGTTTTTGAAAACTACAAACCGTTTGATTTATGGTTTTTCGGTTTCGGTTTTTCGGTTTTTGACATTGAATCGGTTCGGTTTTTTCTTACTTGAATACAAGCAAGTTTTAAGCTTATATAAAGTTTACGATACCAAGTTTCAAGCAAAAATATTTAAACAAATATCAACAATTGTATAATATCTAGCAATCCAAAGCTTCGAAAAAACATACAAAACAACCAAACATTTTCTAAAATATAAAATGCTGGTCTTTGCGGCTTTACACTTTTTGTTTGCAAAAACATTCAAAGAACACTATTCTTCGAAAACAAATATATTACATCTATAAATATAACAAATTCAAATGTATAAATAATAAACAACACTATTTTTTTTAATAGATAAAGTTGTATACTCAAATCGTTAAAATTAAATTGCAACTTTTTTACATAGATAAAATTATATAAAAACATATATAAAGATGGGGCGGGGTGGTTTTTTCGGTTCGGTTTTTCTTATGAAACCAAAAACCGCCCCAAACATTCGGTTATTATAAAATTCAAAACCACCACCATCAAGTTGTCAATGAGGTGGATTTTTCGGCTCGGCTTTTTCGATTTTTGCTGTTCGATTCAGTTGTTCGGTTTTGTGCTCACCCCTAACAATTGTCCATTGTTTCATTGCTTTTGTGTCGTAAACGTTTTTTTTTTTTGGTTATCCTACTGAAGTACTACATAAATCTTTACAACAGAAATAAAAATTTTCTGCATATCAAATTTTATTACCATTGTGTTATATTTATATCTTGGTTTCTGTTCATGGCACCGACAAGTAACATGACTGGCAAATTCATTCGAAGAATATCTTGTTATAGTTTACAACTTTTCACAGGTGTGTCACATACAAAATCGTCACGAATATCTTTTTTAAAATTATTCGGGGTAAACAGTACCTATACTTTCTAAGATAATTAATTAAGTTGTACAAAATAATTATTGTGCATATAGAAAAGTCCATAGGATAGATGGTCCCATGATCATTTAACGTCTCACTAACGTCAAATAAACACATTTTTTTCTTATGTTGAAAAGTTACGTCATTTTCGTTTGTTTCGTATTACATCAGTTTCTTTTATTTCCTAGAGTACATGTCTAGCCAATTTTCTTCGATAAGATAATCTATCCATCTTATTTTATGTCTGTAGAAACTTAAAATTCTATATCTTTCCAAAATTTATCCTTAAGTTTAGATATTTCACTATTTGTCTATTTAAATTCAACGAAGTTTAATTGCGTAAAAACTTAAACAATCATAATTATAAGCGTATGAATCAAAACCAGACAACAATGAAAACCCAAAGTCGATAGCAACCCAACCACTCAAAACTTACTCCGTATTAAATTGAAAAAAGTAAATAAACACACAGAAAACACAACTTTTTTACCAACTATACGAGCCCAAAAAATAGTAAACTTCACTAAGAACTAATCTCGTTTTCATGCACGTAATGAAAATCGAAGTATATTTTAAACACACTAAACTTTCAATAACATTTTCATTCGGTTATACTATTGTTTAAGTTATTTTGTTAGATGCAAAAGGTTGAAAACCGGTAAATCGAATTGAACCGTCCCACAACGGTTGCTTTTTCATAATGTGAGGGACATACATGATTCATTCAACGGTTGTGCCTATAGGGGTGCCAAAGATCGAACCCCTTGTGCTTATTAGGTGATAGTCAAATATCAATCTGGATATATTATTCACATCGCATGATAATCATTTTCCGATAAAACTATTTCGACCATATATGTCTCGGGTATCATCAAATCCTCAACTAGTTAGGGGTGTTTGGGATTGCTTATCAAAAACAAATTATTCGTTTTGATATTGCATAATTAGATAATCAGCTGTATCAAAACGTGATTTCGAAATATGTTGTTTGAATTTGATTATGCTATTTGACATCACAATAATCATATAATCAGTTTTTGAGTGTTTGGCAAAATGGATTACTCCCTCCGTCCCAATTTATTTTTCTAGTTTTGGCAATTTAAAATAATTCTTTTACAACTTTAACCTTAAGTTGTTTGTGTTATATAATAGTTGTTGAAAATCACACCAATGAAAATACATTTAAAACTCAATACATTCATATATTTTGCATCAATAATTATAAAACACACACACAAAATAGTTAAGGTTAAAGTTGAAAAATAAAAATTCAAAAAGTCAAAACTGAACATATAAATCAAAACGGAAGGAATATTAGATACCTTTCACATGTAATATTACCATAAAGGACATCCTTGTATATTGCCAAATTTAACATATAAACACATCGTTTTTAACCCCACATGTTGAACAACCTAAAAATGTTAACATTTATAACTTTCAAAACAAAATTTTTATGGCTTTATTACTATATATATCCATTACCCACATGAAACGTCATCGTTTCATGTGGGTCTTCAAAATAGGTTTGTTTTAGCTCGTCCCAACAAATAGAAATCAACACATTGTCATGAGTTTGGTTGGCTGAAACGTTTTCATAGGTTTGTTTCGTTTAATAAAAGAAACATTTACAAAACAACCCCCAAACTATGTAACTAGTTATGAAAACTACCCTAAACTTTCTATTATTTATGACATTTATATATAACAAAATTTATTAATCAAATATCTAACAAATATCTAGCGATTTCTTTAATAAAAAAATATATTGATGAAAAGGCCTCTAGATTACGAACAAAACGAGCCTAATATTGATATGGTCTTGAACTACGTGCGATTTTATAAAAAATGTTAAATTTTTAATATATATTTTTGAAAAAAAAATCAAAACACACCCTTAACCTATCTAATAGTTGTAAAAACTACCTTAAAGTTTGTTTAAAAATAGGTTTTATAAAAAAATTACGACATCCACCCTGTAATTTTAGCTTTTACATTTTTTTTAAATAAAAAACTTCATTTGTCACATGCCTAACAATATCTGTCGATTTCCTTATAAAAAGATACACCATTGAAAAGGCATTCAAATTGCGAACAAAAAGAGCCCAGCATTGCAATGAAACGCCCGACACTAGACTGATTTTTTTAATTGACGGATCAATACGCCGTATCCCTAACTGATGATACGCCGCATCCCTGATATGCAGTATTCCCAAATTGGGAAGCCTTGTATGCGCCCAAGACCTTGATACACTGTATCCTCAAAGCTGGATACGCCGTATCGATTGGATATTCGACCTGTACATGTATTATGGTACTTATCAGGATATGTCGTATCCCTTCTTGGGGATATGTCATATCGGCTACAGATCAGACCTCACCTTTTCTGCGTTTCCTATTTTTACCCATTTCCGTAACCATGAACTCAACCAAACAGATCATGAACACTTATACTCATATTTTAAAACTTTACACTTTCATAAAATGCGCGGAAGCATACTTATTACATAAAACTGGGCTTATTCCAAACGCCCCTTTAAAAGACTAAACTTGTTTAATACACGGTTAATGACTATAAAAACACGTATTATTATCTACACAAACTTGTTACAAAGACTCTTGCTTTAGGGGCATTTCAAATTGATAACAAATGATGGGAATGAGAAGCTCGTTACCTAACACACGAGCTACATATTTTGCCCCAATACGCACCACTTAACACATAGCTTGGTCTTATCTTACAAACCTGCAAAACATGAAACTGAGAATGGTAAGTCCTTATGATTTAGTGAGTAAACGGAACTAATATGAATAATACTTGCAAATTGTAATATGAACATAATAGTCTACAACATGTTATGAAAGGTATGACTTGTAGTCATTTGCTACTTGTACATGGCATAAATATAATCCTGGTTCTGAATTTCATAATCATTACACAATGTTTGAGCACGTGCTTCTGACTAGACGATGCTTAGTCGTCTTGCTAAGTGAGAACTTCCCTAACCGACGAATACTCTTCTTTGGGTTCTAACTTGTCATCGTGCTTATCGATACTCGTGTCATCCGCAAAGGATGCTTGATCACATATACTTGACATGTTAGTTCTATACATAATTCATCCGCATCGGATATAAACACTATAATAAGAACGGGTCATCCATAAAGGATGCTTCTATAAGAGTTCTATATCGTGCACTTCTTAGGTATGCTACATGACTTTTGGTGTGTTTCTTGGGCACCCTAAACTTGACAATCAATGCATCTTGTGAGCATTCTAACATGGTTTGTTTTATCTATATCCAAAACCTTGCATAAGTTCTAACATCATGTTAATTTTAAGCACGAAGCAAATAATCTGTTACTCACCTGAGTCGTATAATGCACAATTAATGATTCTGAATACGTCACGAGCACCTATATTAAGATAGATGCACACATACTATTAACACATATCTAACACATAAACATGATCATATATACGCTGAAAACATAAACTATAATCCACTTGAGCATGTATAAGCACATAACAACACTTATACAATAAAACACATAACAAAACCATGTCGTCATTTCTGTAACAGCCTGCTCTTTCCTCTTTTTGACTATCTTAATCTCTAAATTAGCTCATGAGGATAATTTTCCTTGAAAGTAGACTCTTTTGGCCTTCCAAAAAGTTATGGCACACTCCCAATGGAACGATGGTTGATCCGGTATGAATTTCTAAATTTCTGGTTGATGCACTTTTTCAAAATCTAACCTTGCTGCACTAATTTGCATTTTACAACAATTTAACTACTGATTGAGCCAAAACTTAAAGAATAACAATTGAAGTAGAATTAGAGGGTTACAATTTTGTTTTTTTTTTTACTTCAAGTCAATACGATAAATGGTTAGTTCTCTATGACCCTTTAAAGTCGACCCATTTTCTGAAAACTTAGCTGTCCTAAATTCAAACATCACCAAAATGACCCAAACCCCATGATAAGCTATTCTAATATTTATTAAACTTACATCACAGATTATTAAACGTATATATTATCATTTTTAATAAGATTTAAACATATAACACGTCTAAATTTGCTAATACAGTCTTGTGCCAAACACCCTTTTATTAGGTTATAACTAACATCATCATCCTCATAAATCAAGAACAACTCATCTTTAACATGATTTAGCTATTGGTTTCTAACCATAACATCATAATCTCAGTATCATGATCATATGTTATCCAAAATTATGACAACATCATCTAGATTCATCATACATATACAAAAACTTCATTAACATGTCTGAAATCATTCTTAACATACTTTAACACTAAAAACTTTAATTTGTATCATGAATTATTAAATCAAGACTTGTAAATAATTCATACCTTGATAGAAAACATGTTTAGGAAGCTTATATCATTTTGTATCTAGCATAGTTGCTCCAAAATCCACCCTAAATCATCATTCTGATTTCTTCATTATGAAGAAACTAGCTCTTTTTCCCTCCAAGGCAACACAACATACACGTGTGTTTTTTAGGATTATTGTTGGAATTTTTAGGTTATCTAAACATAAGGGTAATTCTGTAATTTCAATTTATAAAGTAACTTTGCACCATTAGTCCCTTCCGTTAAATATTTTGCATCGTTAGTCCTTTTTCATTAGCTATTTACACTGAAGGTCCTTATTTCTTATAAAAACTAATGAAAATAATTTTTTAATATTCTAATAACAATAAAAAAGTCTTTTACCAAAACTTATAAAAACTGGGATGTTACATGCAATCTTTTTTTTACATACGATTTTATATAAAGTGTTGAACTAAAAAAAAAACTTATAAAAAACAATTTTGCAACAGAAAAAAAAAAATACATCGACAACAAATTGACCTCGCCGCAACGCGCGAGTGCCTATCTACTTGTCTTTAAACATTACTACTTCTCTTATGTTAGGCTGAAAATAGTGGTGGTGATTCACTCACTGCCACATCAACTTTCTCTCTCATCTCACTTCCACTCACTCTCACTCACCATACATCTGTTTTGGTCATCACCACTCACCTTTATAAAACTATACCCCACTAAATACGCCACAGATACTCACAATACAAATAAAAAACAATTACTTTATAAGAGGGGGCCTACATTTTTGTACCACTCACTTTGGTGAGCCACTCACTATACGCACCCTATTTGATCGTGAGTTTACATATCTATTTTGGCAACTCACTCGTGACCAACTCACCTTTGGTGTATGTTTGGTTCCACTCCGAATAGTCTTACAACAAGAACTACAAAATACAAATATGAGTACTTCCATACAATAAAACCCATCAGAACTATTATTAAAGGGCAAATCACCTGGCTCGGCTCCGATAACGCAATTCCGGGAGGAGTCGGTAGTTGGGCACTCCCATGTCAATCAATTCAACCAAGATATAACTCAAAGTTGTTTATAAACAAACCATAAATTAATCATCAGTGTTTTGAAAAATCAGTGAAGCACAAGCTTGTTTTTTATTGATTAGAGCTTTAGAAGAATCACAATGAAGGTAAATACATGAAAAATGAACTTTAGAAGAATCACAATGAAGGTAAATACATGAAAATGGAACTAGATGAAGAAGATCAAAATAAAAGGTAAATTAAATATTATGGGCACTTTTGTAATTTTGGCATTGAGAGATTTCTACGTTTTTTAAAGCAGGTCTTTACATGCTTTTCCCTTTGAGGTGTGCTACACCCACCTAAACTTTACAAAATTTTTCCCACACGCTGACGTGGCGGAGTGTTGATTGGTTGGTTTTATGTGGCCCACATAAAACCAACCAATCAACACTCCGCCACGTCAGCGTGTGGGAAAATTTTTGTAAAGTGTAGGTGGATCTAGTATTTTTCTTTCCCTTTTTGCGTTTTGAGACCATCCTGACGGAGATAATTGACTTTGAAGGGAAAGTTGCTAAACACTAAAAACTAATTAATTGCATTTCGAATATGCATTAAGCAGATAATCAAAGTGAAAACATAACGCTAAACACCCCCTGGAAAATCAAACTTTTTCTAGGAAAAATGATAATGTAGTTGGAGTCTTGGAGAATGTAAAGGTAACATAATTTCTTGTCGGCTAGAGCAAGTGTAGGTTTTTTCAGACTAAATAAGCAACGGCCTTTGAGCACCTACACAGATGACAAACACGCGTTAGCCTCACCTTGGGTTTGATCCCAAGACCAAGCTTCGGCGTGATAGTAAGTAATAGATGTAGGCCGAACGGCTAAGTAATAAATGAGAGAGTAAATATGTGTGAATTAGATAGTTGAGCGTTGAATGATGTTGGGGTATTTATACTACCCCAAATACTGTACCTGGCAACATAGGGATGGAGTGAGCCGATCTGTGCCTAGGCTAGCTGCTAGGCGTCGGTCCACGTGGGAAACAATATCCCACAATATCCGGGGTAGGCGGCTTGAGCATGGTCTTTAGTACGGACTGTTGGGTAAAAGGATATTCTAAGTAAAAGAGCGCTCTTCCTCTGCTTTGGTCTTCCAACATATGTTCTTTTCGGATGGTTGTCCTTTAGACATGTGGAGACACGTGAGGTGCGTTTAGTTAGAAACAAAAATTTCTTAATTTTCTATTTTCATATTTATAAAAGAAAAAAAGGGGATCTAATTTTGGGTTAATTGCTTGAAAATGTATCATACTTGCCATTTTTTGTTATTGTGTGTAATTAACTTTTTTTTTCTTAGTGTGTGCACTGAACTTTAAATTTCGATTTGTGTGTATTTTATGACAATTTTACCCTTACTTTTTTCAAATATTGAAGGGTAAAATGATCATTTTACATTGTTGAATAGTCAAAATCAAAATTTGAAAGTTTAGTACACACAATAAGAAAAAAAAATATTTCAGTACACACAATAACAAAAAGTGGCAAGTATAATACATTTTCAAGTAATTAACCCTTTAATTTTCAATAAAACATAGAAAACACGATCATATAATATTCTTTTCTATTCTCAAGAAATAATGTGGGTTACAAGGGAAATAAGAGAAAAAAAAAATTATAGTTTCTCTTGTTAAAGTAGGAATGCAAAATTTCTGCTTTGTAGAGAATTTGATGTAAAACAGTTGATTTAAACGCAATCTCTATTTTCTTTGTTTTGTATAAAATCTTTTATGACAAATAAGAGTGTTTTCTTTTAGCTAAACGCACTTTTGTCGTCCAGCACGTGTCCTCTGGATATATAGACCAACAAGCATCAAATATAACCACTTGCCTTCGGCTTTTTGTTGTGATGGCATTAAGTAGTCAGTTCAAGTGTGCATCTCATATTTTCTGATTTGTGTATGAGCTAAACTAATTAACTCATGGGTGATGTTAGGCGTACGCCTATAGGTTAGTTTCACCTCCCTCACTCACATTTATTCAGTCTGTTAACAGAAAAAAACAATTTTTTTGCCGTTTTCTGCTCGGTATTTTCAGTCTTTTATAACTTTTTGCTTATCAAACTTTATATTTCATGTTCTGTACTTTCAGTTCTGTAGTTTTATAATAAAACCAAAATTTAAAAAAAATGACAAAAACAGGGGGTGCCAAAATCCAAATAAGGAGGTGTGCAGGGACGAATCTATGTAGTATCTATGGGGGTCCGTACCCCCCAATAGCTAGCCGAAAACGTTGAGATATTATTATTATTATTATTATTATTATTATTATTATTATTATTATTATATTTTTTCGAAAGTGCCCCACCCAAAACTCAAATTACCCCAGCTCACATACTAAAATTCAACATCCAACACTTTAAAGCATTATAAATTCTTCATCTCTAAAAAAAAATACTCGATATATCATTATGATATTAATTTTTTCTTTTGCATTTTGTTGCTATTTTGAAAAAATAAATAAATAATAAAAAAACAAAAAATTGCCCCTCACATCCTGTTTCCCTGGTTCTGCCACAAGGGGCGTGGATAACTTTTGCCTTAACTCATTGATATTAACTAAATCACCTCAATATAAAATAACTGATGAAACTAACAATATGTTGAGGACTTGAGGATTTTCTTGGATCAAATAAAATAAATGCTAGACCAACGTTGGTAACTTGTCATTGTCCTATAGTTTTCAGAAATATCAAGAATGACTCATCACAATATTGAATTCATAAGGGGATGTGTTAACCGGACCCTCCTTACTATGGGGGTCCACCTACTTTAGTCAAAATGTACAAGTTTTAATGCAGACAGTACAGGCGGCGGCAGCACTGTCTTCCACAAACCCTCCCTACAGGGGGTCCCGTTAACTCATGCCTTCATATGGCCCTTCTTTTGTCGTGAAACATGGTAGGTTTTTTTTTTTTTTTTTTTTTTTTTTTTTTTTTTTTTTTTTGAAAGGTAAATATTATTATGGTTTTTTTAACTAGCACACCATAAGTACATTAAAAGTACACAGGGACCCACATAAAAGTTAACTTGTCTGTACTTTTATATGAATTCAAGTATACTTTTTCGTGGGCCCTTATGTAATTATGGTGTGCTTAACTTGTGCTCATAGAGCACAAGTTAGAAAAACCAATATTATTAAACCGGATAAAATACAATACAAGACATCCCCTTAAATAACCGACTAAATAGAGTATAAAGCATCATTTTTTTTTTAGAAAGGCAACATATTGTTAAAACCGACTCTAAAAAACTACTGCATGATATTTTTTTAGAGCCGGTTTTAACATTTTATCATCGAGTCATATTTTTTTGTGGGACAAACTCATCTTTAATATAATCAACAGTAATCTTAACAATGAAGTGCTCGTACTATCAACGTGAAATGTGCAGCTAGATTATTCAAATACGATAAGGTTCAACTGGCCCAATTTCTAACTTTAATGGATATGTGAATTGTGAAAGGTTGGAGTTGGACCACATAGTAGATATGAGAGCACTAAAGCATGTACTGTATTATACTTTGATATCAATGTGACCATAATAATAAGAGCTAAAAGCCTAAAAAAGTCATATACCATTTTAAAAAATTCACGTCCTAATTATTGAATATCAACCAGTAGACAAAAAATACAGATAAGTAACTGAATACTCAATAACCCTGAAAGTTTAGGTTGCGGGATTGGGATTCTGTTGTTGGTAAGATGGCCTGCGATAAATGGTACGTTTTTTTTTTTTTTTTTGGACATCTTGGCTTAGAGAACTCTAGTTCTCTAGAATATAGTTGGGTGTTGGACCACTAATAAAGTGGGTATAGTACGTTTCTGAGAACAAAATTGGGGAACTGTATATACTTTTACTCTATGAATCATTGGGAACATGGGAGCTCATCAGTAACCTTTCTATAATATAATGGTTGGTTTGCAACGCAGGTTTTGGTCAACGATAATTAACAAACCTTTCTACTAGGGCATTGTGCTTGCATTGCTTTGTAATAAGTTATCGGCATCCTGCATTCTGAACACATTATCAGCAGTACTTAGATTCAAGGACATATGAGTTAGCATGCCGGCCAGGTTGTGTAAACGGGTCATACCAAGATTCACATTGAAATAGTCATTTTATATAACAATTACTGTTGGGTTGACCCATGAACACTTTTTGTCCATTTCTTAACAAATATATAAACAAATAATGCGTAAATTTGAATATTACCACGAAAGTCATCTAAATATTTGAATACAACGATTTAGGAGGTTATATGTACTAAAGATATCTTTTGGGGGTCTTTCAACCCATATGACCTATGCCCTTTTCGGCTTAATATTTTTGATCCGTTTTGAGAGAAAGCACAACCAACTCAACGCATTCCTCAGACCAAAATATATAAAACCGCCACCAGGTAATTATCACTCAAGAAAATGAGAAAAAGACCTCTGTAAATGGATACATGGACTCCTCACCAAGATCTCTCAATCTAGCAAGCTCAGGCAAAACCACCTTGCCTAGATCTGGTCTATCTTTCCGTCTAAGTTCAGCACACTGCAATGCTAGTTTAGCAAACCCCAACGCTTCATCTTGAGGCCAGTCAGGCACAGACGGGTCTAACATCTCACTAAACGTCCCCTTCTCAATAGCCTTTTCAACATGATGACTCAAACCCACTGCTGGTCTGGCTGTAACCATCTGCAACAACATGATCCCTAAAGAATAAACATCTGATTTCACCCCAAGCATCCCCGTCTGTTGATACTCCGGATCAATATAACACATTGTCCCAGCTGCTGATGTCATACGGAACCGAGTCATGTCATCGGCTACTGAAGGAGGTAGTAGTCTGGCTAGACCGACATCACTTATCTTGCCTACAAAGTTTTTGTCTAGAAGTATGTTACCAGGCTTTAAGTCACGATGAACTATAGGTTCGGGTTTGGTCTGATGAAGAAACAAAATGCCTGTAGCAATTTCTGATGCAATCTTGAATCGCATTTGCCATGATAAAGGTGGGGTGTTCCCTCTTCTATATAGCCGATCTTCCAAGCTGCCATTAGACATGTATTTGTAGACAAGACAACCGTATTCTGGGCAGGCTCCAAGAAGTACTATAATATTTGGATGCTGCATGCAGCTTAATACTTCTACCTATCATGAACCAATAAAAGACATTCAGCTTGTAAACAAGCTTTTAGAAACAAAAACGGCCGGGTTAGAAAGTAAATATGTGATCTTACTTCTTAATTAACCATAACCAGATAACCTGTAAGGGTTGTAGGAGAAGTGTTTTGATGTGCTTTTTCTGTTTGAAGTTGTAATAATCAGTTAACAAGCTGTTCGGGTGTTTGGCCAATTTTAATTGAGTTTACTACAGTAAATAAAGGGTTATTTCCTTAAAATAACGACGTGCATTTTATTTCTATGAAGTGACCAAAAAGGACATTCGTGTGAAAAGTGCCGCTCTTATGAAACTGATTATTTAGTGACCAAAAAGGACATTCGTGTGAAAAGTGCCGCTCTTATGAAACTGATTATTGGACGTCATAATCAGAAGCATATTTTGTTTAAACTAACATTGAAAACTGATTAGAAGCAACGGCTGATATTCTATTTGGATCATTACCTCTTTCTGAAACTGTGATCTTCCTTGCACAGCATCTGGACGTAAAACCTTAATCGCAACAGTTGTATTGCTAAACCTACCTTTATAAACAGGACCATAACCCCCTTCACCAATCTTTCTAGATTGTGAAAAATACTCGGTAGCCTCTTCGATCTCATCAATCGTGTATCTGTGGTAGTTAAATTGGTTTGGATCATCCTCTGTGCCAAGTGCTTTCATTTCAGCAGCTACTCGTTTATATGATGCAAGTTCTGCTATTCTCTTTGATGCTTCGGCTTTTTCTATGGCTGCCTGATTCCTTTTCTTTTCTTTTTCTGTCATCTCCCTTGTCTCTTCATCCATTCTTTTTTGTTCTTCCATACGCCATCGTTCGAGTTCTCCTGCCTATTGTGAATATGTCATTTGCATTAATCAGATTATAAAATTAATTGACATGTTGAACTAGAAAGTCCTAGGTAGCATACTTCAGTTTGATTAAAAAAAGGTAACATGTTTTATTTACCCAAAAATGGTATATAACTTTCTAAAGCTTTTAGTATGTCATGTCCGTGGTCATAACAAGTCAACATGATCAAAGTTAGTAAAGTCAACATACTAAAGGCAGCATGATGAAAGTTACATTTTAAGCCACCTTTTGTTTTGCGGTAAGCGCATCTTTGCAGGCGGAGCTATATAAATCCACTTTTCTCATGAGGTCCATCTTTAGCCTTTTCATTTCACTGTCGGACTCGTCCTGTATGGACAATAATGGTTTCATTATCATTCACTTGTAGTATGTGCTGCAATATGTATTTTAAGAAGTTGAAGACTAGTATGATCTATAGTAGACTAATTGTTCGAATTTGTTAGAAATGAAATCGGCAAAATGGGAATGTGTGTAAGCTATCAACTTAAGTCCGCCGCAAACACAATTTAGGAGGTTTTATGCAATACAAACATACTTTTTATGAGTTCATTTTTTATCTTTGTAATTAATTCATTCTACACGATTCTTATGCAGTTAACTTATTGTATTTAACCTATGTTGAAAACTTCAAAATTTAAATCACTGAGATGGGATTGTTTACCACAAATTGTGAACCTTTGCTCTCCCTAGGAGAAGATGATAATTCATCGAGACATTGATCTAAACTGTTCGACATACGAGCTGTGCCCAAGTCCAAGTCATTGTACAAAGAAATAGACATCGGATCAGTGCTGTGCCTTCCAGAACTTACAAAAGATATATCAGTCTCGCTTTCTGGAAGCTCCCCAAGTAACACCAATTTTGCATTTTCTGCTCTTCCGGGTCTAGTAAATGGCGATCTGGTATATCCAATATTAGTTCAGGAATAATTCTTAGACACACATCCGTTCCATAATCAACTTCCAGAAAACTTACTTGAACGATTCAAGCTCTTCAAGTACTGGACGTGGTGGCTTCTCCAGTATCTTTTCTGATGCTGCCAACACGTTTTCTATCACGTGCAAGAAAAATTAACATATAAAATTGAGTCAGAATGATTAAAGTAACAATTTCAACCCATTTATATATGAATGATTTTTCGACTTTTCTAAAAAAATATGGCGATTTGGAGTTCTGTTTTATTGGTTTGGGTGAAAATTCGAATGTATACAAAGGGTAGAAAGTTGCTCAAAGTCTAATTTGAATGTATACAAGGGGTGAAAAATCCAAACACGACAAGGAAATAATGGGTTAGGGTCAACCTGCCAACCTATTTACCGTCCAAAGACAGATTGTAGTCAACTCATGGCTAAAGGTCACTGAAACAAGTGCTCATTGCCCGGGGCTAGGTCCTTGGGGAAGGGGCAGTTAGCAATAAATAACATACCTATAGCTTGAGGACCACTCCTGGCAGATGCAACTGATACGAGTCTGTCAGTGGTGGCAGCAATGGCGGCATCAGCAGCAGTGGATTGCTCCCGGATGCGATCATGCAACGGAGAAACAAATGGAGCAGGCTTTACAGATTTCTTTGCACTTGATATCTTTCCTTTGGAGATGACATAGATAGTGCAGAAATCCGGGGCTGCCGTCATGACATTGCTGGGAACATCAGAAGTCTTTGATCTTCCATGGAAACCAAATACAATCGATTAGTCAGAACATTCATTTCTTGTAAAATGTAGGAAACTGATGCATATAGAAGAATATTACCACCTGATGAAACCGTTTTGTGAGGATGCGCCTAGCACTAGGAAGTCTATTGCAGCTTGAGAAGCGTATTCTGCTAATGCTTTTGCTATGTTGGTATCTTCCAGTATAACATCAATGCATCGTACCTGCAACCAGAAAAAGATTTAGTCATGCAACATTAGAAATAGCAAACTGGACGGATTGGCTGATGGGTCAAAATGTGTTTGAGTCAAAAGACTTGACATTTTTGCGGGTTGAAACGGGTCAAGACGGGTTGGGTTGACCCAATAACCTTCTTGCCTAAGTTTTTAATCTCTTATTATTAATTTGTGTGAATACGAATAATGTAAGCTAAATGCCTAAATCGAACCATTTACATGGGTTGAAATGGAAACCTCTGCGTAACAGATACGAAAGAATGAGAGATAGAAGTTACAAAGACACAAACTTAATAAATGTTTCTCCGAGAAAGTCACATTCTTCTATCAAAAAAGGCAGAAAGATGCATACATGTTTACGCATACAAAAGCAACGGAAAGAAATGAGCAAGTCTTTGATGTGCTTTTCCTTATTTACCCCATGAGGCCCTGCCCCTGCATCCAAAACACTTGATCAACCTCATGTCCTAGTCCATCAGAATTTCATCATTTTTAGGTAATAAATTATGCATCATGCAGAAATTCATAATGCAAGGGGGAGAAAAGTTGCCTGTGGCAGACGTTTTGTTATAAACATAAATGAGGACAATGGTTTGGTCACGGGCAAGAAGTTGTTCAATAGCCCATTTGAGAGCATGTTGGCTATTTTTATCCTTGTCGATAGCTACCGCCACAATGGAGTTTCCCTTGCGTTGATCTCTACCTCCCACCGTGAGGCCAATGTCGCTATAATAGCTACTACTACTCTTAGAATGCCACATTCTCTATGTCATTCTTGTCCTTTTCATCTTCTTGTTCTTCTAATTGGATCTCACAAAAAACCATTTCCATTGTTTTTCCTTTGTCTTTCTCTATTGGAATTCATGCCTTGTCTTTATTTTGTTAAATCTTAATGGTTTTGTTTTTCTTTAGCTTTGGCAAAAAAAAAAATTAAAAAAAAAAAAAAAAAAAAAAAATAGTGGCTGATATTTTGATGCAACTTAAAAAAGGGTTAGAAACATATATATTCTCTCCATTATTTCTGGTCAAGGTGAATCACACCTTAAACATTCTCTATTAAAATCTTTAAAATATACTAAATCTTTGGACCTGATACAATGGTTTTGGCTATATCTGCACCAGATACAAATCTGCCCATTCTTCAGATTTATTATGTATGTTCATGGCTGAGATCGAAACTCTTAAGTATTTTATAGACATAGAGTGGGTTATATTCCGTGCCTCGGTTGTTAGGAGATCGTGCACGAACACTCAAAACTACTTATCTGCTTCAAACAACGCGATAAGCCTAATACATATTTATAGGAAACACACTCCAAAATTTTAATCCGGAAAGAAGGAATCGATACACATTGCATGAGTCTAGTAAGAAAGCCTCAAATGATCATTAGAGCAAGTACTAGATGTAGAAAAGTTAGTGTTGTTTAATGCAACCTCATTAAACCCATTGCCCATCATTTACTACATCCATATCATTAATAATAAGATTAAATGTCTAGCTTAAAGATTTTTAATATTTATAAATACTCAATTTTATCACATGTTTATCGAGATGGTTTGATAAGACAGCTGGATATATATAATTTAATTTGGATGTAAAATTTTAAGATATGATTTTAACTTATAATACAAAAGGCCGGAGGTCCTTTTCTACTTTAAGTAGAACCGGAAGCAACCTCTCTACCTTAGGTAGGGGTATGGTTGTCTACGTCTCAACCTCCCCTATACACCGTGAAAGACGGTATTGGGACCCATAACCCGTGGAAGACGGTATTGGGAGTTACTTTACTTTTTTTTTTTTTTTTTTTTAACTTATAATACACGTTCATTACTAGCCTCTACCAAAATGAATTATCGAACCCCATCCAACCAGCTAATTGGCAAAAAAGAGTGATACTTTGTCAACGTCGAAAGTAGGAACCATTTGTCATGTATATTTTCTTGAATTGTTGCCTTCCACGACTTGACCAAATAAACATGATGCCCTTGATACTCCACGTATGCTTGTTACCCAGCGGTTCTTATTGGTCCACGTGGCTTTTAGTTAGCCTGATTCTACTTGTTGTTCCATAAAAAAATGTCTATTTACCAATAGGAAATCAATAAAAATGTATGTTTTGAAAATGCACCTAGTTCTAGAAATATGTATTGACTATACTTTTTATCTATTAAAATGTCAATTTTACTAACTAAAAGTCTTTATTCTAGTGAATACTTATTTTAGAACAATCAAAAATAGAATTTCAAACATTTATTTTGAGACGAAAAAGAGTACGTAGTATTATGTTAATTTTGTGATTAAATTTGTGTGACATGATTTGTTGTTTTGTGAAAAGTGAATCCATATAATGCTATTAACATGTACTACTTATGCGCAATTTTCTGAATAACATTCTAATTGCAAGATGTTTCTTCATAGCTAACGAGATTCTAGAAATCATAGAATTATCAAAAGATCGATGGTTGAATTCGCGAACAAAACTGATGCTTTAGTGAAATAGAAAAATGACCGAGACACAGAACTTATAACTAATTAAGTTCATTTCTAACCATGCGTGTCAATATTCTATTAGTTTGTAAAAAGTTAAAGTCACTAGTAAAATGCAACCATGCAAATGTAGACATAAAATTATACATATTTTTAAAACTTCAAGCCATTTCGCAATTATGCGTAGCGGTGAACACACCAACCATGCGTGTACCATAAAGTTTTCACGTATTACATCTCTGTCGGTTCAGATAAGGTCGGCTTGGAGATAGTTTGGTAGTGAGCTCTACGTACCAAAATTTCATAATTGTGTGTGAGAGTGTTTTTGTGTGACATGCTTGTATTTAAGTTAGTTATGTTGGTATGTTGTCTTCGGTTTTAATCACTAAGAAATTTGTTGATTGGAGCGTATGTTGATGTGCCGTTGATGCAAGAGTGCTTGTTACTGTTGGTTTAGTTAATGAATATTGTCAGTAGAGATGTAAACGAGCTGAGTCAAGCCGAGTATTGCCAAGCTTAAACTCGACTCGACTACTAAAACTTTAGCTCGAAATTTGGCTCAAGTTCGATCAAGCTTTAGATTTCAAGCTCGAACTTGACTTGTCATAAAAAACTCGAGCTCGAGCTCGGCTATTTCCATATGTCAAGCTTGAGCTTGATGAATAACTGACGTTTCAAAATCGGCTCGACTCGAATTTAGTGAAAATTAAGTTACTATATGTGTATAATATGGTAAAAGTATAATTTATTCAAAGCTTGATAAGGCTCGCGAGCTTAACAAGTCGAATATTTTAAAATTCGAACTCAATTCGAGTAGCTCGAGCTCGAACTTGACTCGTTTAAATTGAGTCGATTTTGAGTATCTTATGAGTCAATTTTGAATAACTCGTGAGCTTTCTCGTCTCGCTTACACCCTATTAAGGCTTGACACAGTGGAAGGGTCATCCCGATTAGTCATGCAAGGTCAAGCTCGGTCGATCGAGTGTGGGAGTAAGGTCATGGTCGGTCGAGCAAGGACCTAATCCCCTAATCGGTTGAATTTTTTATCGATATTTTATATTTTTTTTAACTTAGTCATCGACTGTGCAATTTGATTGTGTCTGATGATGTGACAGGGTCATGCTTGGTCACAAGTGTGCCTATCCTAAACGAATTTTGTTGCTTTAAGCACTTTTGAATAAGGGTTTTTCTAACTTGTGCCCTAGTGGCACAAGTTAAGCATACGAAAAGTACACAATAGCCCACCAAAAAGTATACAGGAATTCACATAAAAATAGTGTACTTTTATGTGAATCCCTGTGTACTTTTGATGTACTTTTAGTGTGCTTAACTTGTGCCATTCAGTCACTAAGTTAAAAAAACCTTTGAATAAAAGCAGGAAAACAAGGTGAATAATTAGTCTAAAAAGTGGAAGATGACAAGCATGGGGATTGGGTTAACTATGTCAAGTTTCTTGAAGAACACGTGAAGGCATCACCAACCCCATCTCACGTGACACACACGTGCACCTCATCTTCAATTAACAGCCGTCGATCTAAACCCATCATATCCCCTCCCCCTATAAATATATAATACAAACCGGAAAATTCTCCACAGCCACCGTCCTAAACCACCGTAATAAATAAATAAATGCTCGCCGACGTCATTTCACCACTATCTCACTACGCAGTCACTTCTCATCACTTCAACCGTCACCGCTACCACCACCGCTACATCACCACCACCACCACCACCGCAGATGCTAGTTTTCCGATCAAACTACTTCTACCTGCAACCGTGAACTACTATTCTTCCGACGTGTCAGTATGGCATGCCGGAAGCTGCACCGGAAAGTATAACCTCCGGCCGGCGGGTGAAGGGTCGTGGAACGTGGCGTGGGATGTGAGGCCGGCGCGTTGGTTGCACCGCCCTCAGACCGCGTGGTTGTTGTTTGGGATATGTGCTTGTCTTGCTGCTGCTCCGGCTGAGGTTGATGAGGGGGGTTTGGATAGTAGTGGTGGTGGTCTTGTTGTTACTGCTAATGCTAATGATGCTGCTGATGATAAAGTTGTTAATAATTCTGTAAAAGCTGTTTCTTATAAATCAAGAAATTATAAAATAACAGGTTTGTGTTTTTTTAAGGTTGATTTACCTAGTGTTTTGTTGTTTTTTTTATGTTGTTGTTGGTAACTTACTACTTTACTAGTGTTTGAGATTTTGTGAATGTTTCTTTGTTTAAGCTTATTTGATTTCGGCTTATACAGTTTTCTGGCTTATCTTGAGACTTGTGAGCTTATATAAGTTTATCATAATAAACTTATATAAGCCCACAAGTCTCAAAATAAGCCGCAAAAATGAGGCTTATGAAATATAAGCCGAAAAACAAATAAGCTCATAAGCCACATATAAGCTTATTCAAGCACCCCCCAAAATTGAAAAAAAGGTGTGTTTTTTTTGCTATAACATAGTAACATCTTGCTCTGATTATATTGCAAATATGTTGTGTTTTGAGTTGAAATTGGGTTTAAAGGCTGGTAATTTGTTAATATTCGTGATATGATTGAGAATTCCAACCATGCGATTTTGATTATTTGCAATAAATGTTTAGTCTTTTTGCCTTTAACAAGGTTATGATATGATGCAAAAAGAATTTTAAAGTTTGAATTTTTATATGTATCTATGTTGTGATATGTTTTGATTGTTTTTCAGAAGGTTTTTAAAAGTTAAAAGCTTTAATTTACAGGGGTTCCAGCAGATGGGAGATGTTTATTTAGAGCAATAGCTCATATGGTTTGCTTGAGAAATGGAGAGGAGGCTCCTGACGAGAATCGACAGAGAGAACTTGCTGATGAATTAAGAGCTCAAGTAATTTATTGTTTTCTTAATATTCATGGATCTTATGTGTTCGTTTCCCTTCAATGTGAACTGGGATGTGCAGGTTGTTGATGAGTTACTTAAGAGGCGAAAAGAGATTGAATGGTAAGTATCTTTGAATTGTTCTTGTCGTAACTGTTGCAATTTGTCATAAAGTTATCTTATTCTTTGTATTTCTCAAGGTTTATCGAAGAAGACTTTGATGTCTATGTCGAGAGGATCGAGAAACCTTATGTATGGGGTGGAGAACCTGAGCTATTAATGGCTTCTCATATTCTTAAGTAAGTTCTGCAGCCTATATGTCATCATTGTTCTTCCTCAATTTGTCACGCGTGTTGTCTTTTGATCTAATTTAGAAGATTGTATGTATGCCTCAGTCGTATCACGTTAAGAGCCGTGCTCACCCTTATGTTTTTTTTATCTTCAACTTTAAACTTAGTGGTATGAAATACGAGATTTGCGTACATGAAACTTTCATGCTCTTATATGCTTGAGAAATAGTAGATGTTGAAGAGCCGAACTTGGAAAACTTGGTGTCAGGGGGAACTCTCATTTCTAAGACAGAATCTCAAACTCATTTTGGCGCACATGTTACTTTAAAAGCATAGTGTAAAGATGTAGTTTAAGACTTCACATAGTAACATTTTTACAAGTTTTCATGTCTAAATTTCAATGGTAGACTTGTTACTTCTCTATCTCATGATGATATTTTGGGCTCTAATTGTTGATTGCTTTAGATTATGTGCGTTTATTTCAATTTTGGTTTTGTTTATAGGACCACAATATCCGTCTTCATGTTGGAGAGAAACTCTGAAAAGTTATTAAACATTGCAACCTATGGTAAAGAGTATGAACAAGACGAGAAGAGTTCAATCAAAGTTCTGTTTTATGGGTATGGTCACTATGACATATTGGAAGAAATATTATAGATGAAAGTTGCCATTCTTGATAACCGAAGAGAAGCTAGGTGTGCTATATGGGATATGGCTGAATATGTCCAAGCAACAATTTTCGCAGGCTAGTTTTGGTGAGTTTTGGCTTTGCTTCCTTTTTCAGTTGGTTCTTTGCACAGGATTCGACCATTAGGCTTCTTTTCCATTTTTGTGTAGATTTCTTATATCATATGTCTTGTGTCCACATTTCACTCAGTGGCTCAAGCACATGATCTGTTTACTCCTTTATGCCAATTAAAGCTGGAATGGTAACTTAAGCATCGACTTGTTATAGTATAAGTACACTGTACACCAGAAAATACAAAATCATGTCCTCGAGCACATTTCGATGGGGATATGCTTTTTTATTTTTATTATTCATGAGATATGCCTCAAGTCTCTACTAACTAGTTTGGGAATAAAATGCTTTGGTTTTTTTCGTTTGTTGCCCATGATGTTGTCATTTCCTTTCGTGCCACACTGCCACTGCATATGAACGAGTCTGGTTTTTGTAGAGGCGATAATAGTACATCTCCTTCGTGCATGGTAACTTGAACTAAATTCAGAATCAATGCTTTAAGATTCATGATGTCATATAATTGGTGTGCCTTGTGATGCTGTAAGAAGATAGGATTGGGACAGCATATAAGGTATATCCTCTTGGGTAAGTGAGCCACAAGTTGTGGTAGTTGCTGATACTTTTGGACATAGTATATGCTCTTGTTAGATGCTCTTGAAATAACCCTTGGTGGCCAAGTGAGAGATAATTTTACCATTGTGACTTGTCACTAATGTATTACTCCTTCCGTCTTAAAATTATTGTCTTCAAACAATAAACACACACTTTAAGAAAAGTGAGACCACTACACTTTTTAACCAATCAAATATCATCCTCGTCCACTAAACTCTTTTTTGATTGGTTGGCACAATAAGTGGACGACATCCCTATATGAAAATGAGGACTGTAATTTTGAGATGGAGGGAGTATATAAAGAGTTTTATCAAAATTATATATTGTGACGAGAACAAATTCATTGCCGGTGAGAAGGCCGCTGGGTGATCACCGATGTTTGAAAGGAGGTTGGGTGGAAAGATTTTGACAGTGGTGATGGAGGATAAAGGGTCTTGAGTATTGACTATTATTAGTTGTATTAGGTGACAGGATAATGCATCGGGAGGCCACCAAAATACTCAACTTTCTTTATTAAGGCCGTTCATCTTTTAAAAAAAAAAAAAAAAAAAAAACTTATAGGCCGCCAAAATACATATTTGTTTTCGTTTATGCCAACTCTAGTTAATTTTTGTCGAACTTTGTGAAATAAGTCAGTAACAAGAATAAAGCTAATCTTAACGTATCAAAATAATACAAATATGATGTTGAATGTGAAATGTCACTTATTCCCTTATAATTTGAATTTGATTAAATAAAGATGCACGTGCACAAAGGATAAAATTGGTATTCTACATTTCAATTTCAGTTGTTATTGTTTGAATCTGTTTAAGGTAGCCTTATTCTTGTTATTTCGTTATTTTTGGTCAAAAAATTGTCGAGTTTTTTGTGGATGACAGCAAATGGTCTATAAGTTAGTTATATAATAAATTGACGGCTTAAATGAAAAAAAGTTATAATATTTAGGTGGTCTCCACATATGTTATCCCTTTGTTGAATCTTGATGAAGATTGAAATGGAAGAGAAAAAAAATAGAAGGGTATTGATGAAGATTGGAATTGAAGAGAAAAAATTAGAAGGGTATAATTTTGTCTTTCAAGCATTGGATGGGAAGGGTGTTATTTATTTATTTATTTATTATTATTATTTTGGTAACATTTAGTTGATTCATGTGGAATAAGAAGAAAAAAAACAATAGATAATTATATGTAAGATGTGAAACGTTCGCAAAGTAAGGATCAAATGAAAAATAAAAATAAAATGAGAATGGTGGGAAAAAAAAACACATTTTAGATGTGCCTACAACCATAGATGCATTCTTCTTTAAATTTCTCCTTCGTATTTGAAATGTGTGGCTGAATTTTTTCTCATTTTTTTCACTTCAAATTTTCTTATCACTAATCTCTTACCAATGTAAGCAAAGAGCCAAAAAAGCGAACACCCCCTAGTGGATCAAATATGAGGTATTATCAAGTGTAGATATCTTCTTTAAAAGGGTTATCTTTCAATCGATTGAAATTTAGATAGGACTCAATATTCATGATCAACTAAATGGATCTTGATGTGATTCACAACACACCTAATCTTAAAAGTTCCTTAGTAATGCACATACATGAAAGGTTTTTTTTTTTTTTTTTTTTTTTTTTTTTTTTTTTTTTTTTTTTTTTATGTGTGTGTGTGTATATATATATATATATATATATATATATATATATATATATATATATATATATATAAGATCAAATAGGAAGAATAATTAAAATAGGAAGGATAAGAAGTAACCACAACCACACATTCTAAATGCACCTACAAAAATGGATGCATCTTCATTCAAATTTTCCTTTCCATATAAAAATGTGTGGCTAGAATTACTTCTAACCCTTCTCATTTTAATTATTCTTCTTATTGGATCCCTACCCTATATATATATATATATATATATATATATATATATATATATATATATATATATATATATATATGAGAAATGATACATGGACCTAAATATAGACCTAATTATGGACCTAAAAACACGTGGCGTCGTCCTGATGGCTGCAGAGATGAACCCACTTATGTTACAACCCACCAGGATCATGCCACATGTTTTTAGGTCCACAATTAGGTCTATTTTTAGGTCCATATATCATTTCTCTCTCTATATATATATTTTGGAAAAGGGCATATTATAAACATCAAAACAAATTCAGCCAAGCTAAACAAACCTTAACCAAGGCCACCACAAACACACTTACAAAAGAAATGTACAACCTCCCAACAAGATAACAGGGAGGACCTCCAACACACCAAACACAAAAGGAAAAACAACACCACTAAAAATATAAGAGGCCACAGAATTGTAGACACAAACAATAGGCCCAAACACCCTTACTAGACAAAAGAGTGAAAGACACTAGCAGCAGCAACGTAAACAAACACTCCTCCACTTCTAAATCCTCAAACACACCAGCTGAACAACTAGAACACAACATCAGCAATATCAATTATTCCCCCAATTATGAATCCTTTAAGTATTCCAGCGGATTAAAAACCCGTGACTACCACACAACTGTACCTCTCTTAGCTCTTCAAGAAATCCACTCATAACACTTTAGTTGAATCTCTTGGAAAATTTTATTAGCGCTGTGAAATTTTGCTTTAAATACTCGCTCATTACGAAAGTGCCATAACATATATCCAGTGATCCAAATAGTAGCCTGCCATGTCAATTTATTTTGACTTGGAAAATGAGGACCACCCACACGAGTCAAGATATCTTTTGCTGTAAATGCATTCACAACACCTAACTTCCACCGGTTAAAGACTTTGCTCCAGACACTAGAGGCCATATTACAAATACAAACACGTGATCAATAGATTCAACTCCATCATCACAATGAGGACAAAGGAGAGAATCCATATCAAGGCTTCTTTTATCTAATTCGACACGAACCACAAACCTACCCAATAACACTCTCCGCACGAACACATTTACCTTCTTTGGCACTAACTTGTTCCATCTAGTTTCTTGTACCAACCCGTCAAGAAACAAACACTTATTATCAGTAATGTTTGCATACATGAAGGTTTGTAGTGTCGAAAAATGTGTACTTAAAAGACTTTAGGTTTGCACAAGCACAATTGCAAAGGCGACTAACATAGCATGGTCCGCAAATCGTGGTGCGTTCTTGTGAGTTCAAGGTTAAAAACATAAATGATTTTTGCATCATATCATTTCATTATTATGCGAAAGATAACAACCAAATTCCAAGTGCTTATATATATAGTGAAAGAATGAGTTGATTCCATGCAACAAACATTTCAGACAACAAAACAAATAGACAACTTTAACATATGCCCTATGATTAAACTGATCAAAAACTTGTCGTTTCAAATTGTTTCAAGAATTGGGGACCTAAACGCCAATGTAGCCAAATCCTGCGATGAAGAAAGCGATAGACTGTATGAAGAGGTATATGTAGTAATGGTTGTTGCCAAAAGAAAAGTCATAGCACCCACACAAAAAGAGATACAGTCCCATAAAGATCTCGAGCATATGTACACTGTTCATGTCATGCAACCAAAAGATAAAAGTAATTGTTAGAAGAGATACAGTCTCCGTAGAAAAACTTTAATACTACGTATTAAGTTGATATCCACTTATCCAGTTACAGTAACACGAGCTCATTTATATATTCTAGTGACAAATTGGGTTGGGCCATGGTTTGTGGCCTATTAATAATGGTCGAGACTCGAGAGGCTTTTTGATACCAATAAAAATTTGCTTTTGGGTTAAGATTTTTAACCCCATAGACCCAAATCACAATACATTCCCATAGTGCATCTCAGGACAGATTAATCAGGCTGGGCAATATAAGAAACCTTTGGGTCAAATTTGGCTATCATAATGGTGGGGTTTACATCTAATAACATGCCCATTAATATGTTGCAAAACTTTGCAATTACCTTTCCCATATTTGAATCCGAGGTTTCTTGGTAGCTTTGGAACCCGCTTTGGGTTTCAATGCTTCTCCGAGTTTCTTGGTGACTACCCATTCGTTAACTCTTGTTCCAGCCTCGAAAAGGCCGATAAAGGTTCCTTTAGTTCGATGTAGAGACATGACATTTTCAAAAAGGATCCAAAAAACCAGCAAGTGAAAAGACCTTGGAGTTCCAACTGCGTTGAGTAATGTAACTATTGATGGAATGTAAATGGCACCCCATTTAGGAACTTGTACTTCTGGAACCAATACCGTGCCGGGTAATACCACACAATAGAAAATAAACGTGACAAGATGTGCAACGATTTTTCTAACAAAGAAGAAACTGTATATCACGTACAACTTCTTCCACAATGTCACTTTCTGTATTATAGACAAAGTTAATAAGCATTTTGTTAAATAGAAACTTTACATAGTATTAGTTGTGTCAATCATAAATTAATACCTTGTTGGTTGCGATTTCAATGATCATTTTCTTAAAAAGGTTAGCCGGGCCACATGACCATCTATGTTGTTGATAACGATATGCGTTGAAAGTACTTGGCAACTCGTTTTTCACCTTACAAGTTTAACAAAAAATTGTTAGATTCACGAGGAACAAGAGCCGCACCAAGTTTTGTTTATTGTACGTACCTTGACGTCACCAACGTATACGAACTTCCATCCTTTGAGACTCACACGGACTGCTAGATCCATGTCTTCCACAGTTGTTCGGTCCTTCCATCCGCCAGCCTCATCAAGAGCAGAAATTCGCCAAACACCCGCAGTTCCTACATTTAAAAAAATGTTTCATAAATCTTGAATTTGATAGAGATCATTGATCATTTGGGTCCAAAACCATTACCATTAAACCCGAAAAATGCATGTGTCACTGATCCTGCTTCTTGTTCAACGGTAAAATGATAATCAAGTGACATTTCTTGCATTCTTGTCATCAAACACTCATCTGAATTCACTGCAATACATATATATCCAAGTTATGTTTTAGTTAATAGTGTATGGTCTAGTTAAGTACCTTAGTTCTGGTAGTAATAATAATGACATGATATGAAATAAAATTTATACCGTATTTCCAACGAGCTTGAACAAGGGCGAGTTCAGGGTTGTGTGTGAGGAAGGGGATGGTGCGCCAAAGAAAGTCAGGGTCGGGCTGGAAATCAGCATCAAAAATGGCAACAAACTCGCATTGCTTCACGTAAGAATGTTTCATGCCTTGTTTTAACGCACCAGCTTTGTATCCATTTCTGTTGTCTCTAATTTCGTACTTTATGTTTAGTCCTTTCCCAGCCCATCTCTTGCACTCCGACTCTACTAAAGCCTGTCCAGTTTTCATTTTTTTTTTAAAAATATACATACAAAAGACTCGAAAAATCGTATCTAAGTTGTATATTGAAAATAGGTGACAATGATATATGAAAATTTTGTCACTTTTCTCAACTAGATTTTCATGCATTCTGGTTTTATATGTTTGTGTCCATAACTGAAAACCAGTTTTTGTAACATGTGACATGCATGCAACCTTATAGTTTTAACATTCTGTGTGATTATATTAGCAAATTTTTATTAGACTTAATTATTTGATAGACATATGAAAAAACCTTGATGAGCGGATCCGTTGAATCATCAAGAACTTGAATTATGATCCGATCAGACGGCCATGAGAGGCCACATGCAGCTCCAATCGAAAGTTGATAAACCTACAATGACCCCAAAATTCACAAACTCCATATATATCTATACAACTTAGTATAAAGTAAAATTATAAACACATACCTCCTTTTCGTTATACATAGGTATTTGTACTAATACCATAGGGTAAGCCGAGTTACCCATCTCCAAATCCTCCTTTATCGACTCCCATTTATACCTTTTATCGAGCTTATATTTCATCAACTTAATGACGACGATAACAATGCCCATATAAACACGCTCCAAAAAGAGCATTATCGACATGCCTAAGCACATTGTCACCATAGCCTTCATAAACGGCACAATCAAAGGCGCCCTCACTTGCTCCCACGTCGTTCCTAATAGCCCATATCCGGTAACCGCGTAGAGCCCCTCCATTCCTCACACAAGCTTAACTAACTAGAAATATGTTCGCTAAGGGGAAGTAAAGTTTTTTTTCCCTAGTAATATAATAGATTTGAGCTCATAATGTTTTATGGCATTGTTAGTAGGTTAATATATATGCAAAAAAATGGGTTGAAGATACATGGGTGTTTGAGTTTTACTTGTGAAAGAAGCACAAGTAATCGATACGTCAGAAACACCATTGAGTGTCCATAGAAGCTTATAATTTTATGACACATTTTGAATCAAACTTAACTCACAATGTCGACGAGAGATGTTGGAAAGTGAAACTACACTTGTTTTTTAAGACTAAAGGTCCAACAAAAGGGTAGGGTCTATATATTAATACGTGACAATCGTAAATTAATACGTAGTAGTAGTTTCACCTTTATTACGTAATGTTATTTTAATATAATGTACTATATATTTAACTCGTCGACCGATTAAACCAATGGTTGCAAGTCGAGTGCTTCATAATAAAAATAATTTAAAGTGTTGGTAACATTTGAGCAGAAGTTGGTCTCTTATGTGGAGGCAGATGATTTTAATTATAAAGTACATGGTAGTATTGAGTTTTATGATGTTTACGTATAGTATCTCCGAACCCAAATGGTCCGGACCAGATACGCAGGGGCACAAGAACTATCGTTAAGACCCAAAATCTCTAGATCCGATAAAGGTCTGGATCAAACGCAAAACAGATTTGGTGCAATATATAGGACGGTCGAGTTGACTGCGCGCGTGCATAGAGCCGCGGCATAACAGTAAGCCTCAGAAGCAAAGTAGGTCCGGAACAACCATGGGATCTCATGCCCAACCTAAAAAGAGTAAGGAATATAACCTGGGATCACGAGGTAGCACGCCCAAATACGAAAAGACGACGACTTGCCGACCAAGGGTTACACCCATGAGGCATAAAGTAGTCAACGGGTATGACTTCAAGGCAACTACTCTATTACCCATCGGTCCATAGAGGATGTCGCGTCCCGTGATCCCCGGGTAACAACAAAAGAGCCCGCTCATAAATAGGAGTGCATTAATCACTTCCGACGGTACAATTCTCTCACTAGAACACACACAAACTTTCTTTCTCTAACACTTACTCTCACAGTGGAGGTTGACCGCGGGAACCCCTTCCCGCGGTGAGACTAACTCTTAGCATATCACTACCAATACATTCACTTGGTCTAAAATTCACAAGACTTCCGCGGAACCTCATTCTAAGGCAAGCCCTGATCGTCATCAATAGTTGTCCCGAAATTTATACGATCAAGTTGGCGCTATCCATGGGACCCAATAAAATTGTGTCCTCAAAATTTCCAAATTAATAACCAATCAGGAAAATGACGTTTCTCCCACTCCGGTGGCTTTCGTTGTCCAGAACACCGTCAGAAGGGGAAACGAACGGATACCAGACTATCGACCCGGATTTGTGCTAGAAGAAATGGTTCGCGAGTTCTGTGACAAGCACTATAACCATCTCTTGCCCCTAATGGCTGAGAAAGTTCATCAAGAAAAGCTTGTGCAAACTCGTCTTAGCTTTGATGAAAGTTCGCAAAAAGACTCTTAAACCCGAGAAAAGTCCTAATATTCCGAATCAGGATCTTTGGGAGTAAAAAGGAAATCGAAAATGAAGAGAAGGGCTAGTCCAATTACCAAATCGAGAACTAGCCAATATTCTCAATCTCTACTGTCTTCTCTAGGCTTAAGCACGGAGATCCGAAGCCCTCCCACCGCGGATACCCAGAGGGGACTGACGTTTTCTCTCTGTTAGGGGGAAAGAGAAAGAAACATTTTTCATGACTGAGTGACAAAGAGCCGGATGTATTTTCCCGTCTTGGGTCCAGAGACCGCACTCGTCGAGAACGAAAATCAGATCAAAGCATCGCAAATATGCCAGTGCACGTCCGACTGCTAGGGATCCGGAGAAACGAAGGAAAGAGATCAGGAACCTCATTCGAATTTATGTTACCCATTCTAATGAAAGGCAACATGAGATTGAGAGAGATTGGGATGCCGCGGATCTTGCGAATTGCTCTGATCCAGGCCGGCCTAGAGAAACCACACCATCAGAAGTGAGAACAACGGTGGAGGGCATTGGAAGTCTAAGTCAAAGAGCCGTAAAACCAATGTCGAGGATGATGACTTATATCGTCCATATAAGTGCGAGGAGACAAATCCCTTTACCCAACGGACCCGCAAATATTTTCCAAAAGAACACGAATTCCCGCTAATGTTAAGACATACAATAGATTTAGAGATCTGGAAGACCATTTGAAAATTTTTCAGATGACTACCGTAGTAGAAAGGTGGTCTATGCCCACCTGGTTTCACATGTTTAAATCTACCCTTATGGGTGCAGCTCGCATATGGTTTGATTAACTTCCCCGGAAAGCATTGATAGCTCTGAGGGTTTACAAAGAGAATTCTTGTCTTACTTCCTCCAATAGAAGTACACCAAGGACCCATAGAGCTCCATCACATTAAGTAAATGGAAAGGAAATCCAAATAAGCATTCGTGGATCATTTTAAGGCCGAGAGCCTATACGTCAAAGGAGCTCCGAAATGCATGAGAGTGTCGGATTTATGCATAGGATAACTAACCCGAATTAATTAAGCGATTGACTGATAACATACCCAAAATAGTGGATGAGATGTGGAAGATAACTAAGGCCTTCCTCTGTAGTGAGGTAGCCGCAGTCAACCAAACCAAAAAGAAAAATTTCCCTCCCAGGAAAAATCATGATAGCAGAAAAAACCTGCTTCTGGCTCAAGTTTCGAAAGGAAATTTGAATTTAAGGGGGCGCCAGAGACCATTCACCCCTCTCATAAAAACGCCCAAAGAAATTCTGGAAATGGACTTGGTAAAGTTAACTGCTTCCCCCCGCCCATGGCAAGTCTAGCGGAGACCCAGAACATAAATAGAATGTTTTCCCGAAGATCTACGTGAGCACTAACGAGCAGTGTACCCGATCGTGAGTAGTCTAGAAATGGTAAAGCCGAAGTCGTCCCAAGAGCTATTAGGTTAAGTCCTATGTTGTCACTGAAAAGGGATTTTTGATTTGATTTGTATTTAAACTAATGAAATAAACGAAAATAAAATGAGATTAAATTAGTAGGAGATCGAAAGATGTGCAAGCCTAGTTACTACTATTATCATGCCATAACTTAATTTTCCTACAAGTGTCTATTATCGCTTTACGTTGTGGTTAAATGTCACTAGGACTAGTTGGTCAAATCGCCTAGCCTATAATTCAAGACCCGTACCTCCTTTGGTCAATTCGGCCATTCAGACCAATTTTAGTCATTAAGCGCTAGCTATCTATCTAGACCAATTCTGTACCAAAGTTGTGTGGTCCTTTGGCCAATTCTCACACATACAAGCAAGGTCCCGCATTTCTTAAACATTTCTACTATGATAGGTAGTCCTTTGGTTAATTCTTACGTAATAGTTGTGTAGTCCTTTGGTTAATTCTGACACAGTATCGCAACCTACCAAGCTTGGGTCCTTTGGTCAATTCAAGCTAGCCTAATAGATACTACCTTGTATAAATGTTTCCAAAATGCGGGGTCATAGAAAAGCTAGAAAGATAAACACATAAAACTAATAATAAACGAGAAAACATACATTATGGCATTAGTAATTTCATAACTAGGCTAACACATGAAGTGTTTATACTCTCATATTAAATAGAGCAGTAAAAACAATGTAGTAATTCATAATGAAAGAAAACATTGGATTCGATGCAATTACTCGATGTGATGCTAAAGCTAATGAATTAATGATACGATTTTTCCCTTAGAAAGTGGTTCGGAGCTACTGAGATTCGTCCTTGATGAAGCCCTAATTCGTTCCTTTAGATTTGTGGTAAAGAGAGTGTTGTTTAAAATACAGATTTAGGCCTTTTTTATATAGCCTTGACATAGTTACGGCTTAACCTTAAGTAAAGGGTTACGCCATAACCCCCGTATCTCTGACGATCTTATCCATATACTAATATCTACTGTGTAACCTCAAGAAGAGGTTACGATCACAGGACCCTCGTCAACATTTTTGGCTATTATACGCCGTAACCATGTGAATGATGTTACGGCGTAATCTTCTTGATCGCTAAATTTGGCTAAGTCTTTGGATATCTACGGAGTAACCATGTCGATAGAGTTACGTAGTAACCTTCAGCAACATCGACTTGTCTTCCAGTGATATAATATGTTACGGCGTAGATTGTATTATCCTTCTACGCGGTAACCCTATCTTGGTCAGCAAACTCTTGTATAACTTCGTTAGTTTTCCTTCCAAATCCATGTTTCTTTATTTTGATGCTCACCTATACCCTGAAATGAAATAATAAGTAATAAAAGTATATATCCAAGCAAAACTGCACAAATGGTGAGTATTATTAGGGGAAATTGACATTAAATTATCAGGACTATTTGATGTTATCATTAACATTCCATGTTTGATTTCATGTCACCAATATATGCTTGTTGTGTTAAAATTTAATTTGAACTTGATATAATCAAACCCTGAATCTGCCAGAAAGTTCAGTTGATTTTTGTGCACCATTTAACCACATTAATTGATCTTTACCAAATTCCTTTATACCACAATTAGATATAGGTCTTAAGTAGTTCTTGGAAAAAAAATTATAATTTTTGGAATTTTCTAACTATGTTTGACATTTTACAAGAAATCGGGTGTCAGAAAAGTAAGGAATCTGTGTTCAAATCTTAATTGGTAATTATGAGCACTTTAGACTCCAAATGAGGAACCATTATAGTTTTAACTTTTGTAGCCAACACTTAGACATAACCACACCAACTTGAATCACTCGATGAGATTAAGAAACGAGTGAGTTCCAGCCCTGTGAAGTTGGAAAATTTTTTTGAACAAACGGTAACAGCAGGTCAGCCTGTATTTGTGTATAAATTGACACATAAAACATGTTTTCATGAACTGAGACCTTGATTTCTTGAAAGTAGACACATTTACCTAAGTTTAGGGATTTGAGTGACCAAAATCGAGCAAGAAACGAAGAAGTTATGCACATTTAAAGTTGAAAATTATTTCCAATGAGCAACGTTTTAAAGGGTTTTTAGAACTAAAAACCCGTATAATTCATTTTTCTTAAACGTTTTGACTTAAGAAACTTTATAAAACTCACTACAAGTATATAAGGGTGATAAAACTTTATAAAACTCATATTGCATATAGTGCATACCGTACCTTTCCGAAAATGACTTATTTATTTAGGTTGCGGTTAGGATTCATTGCTCGTTGAACTTACTTATATTTTCACCTATTCACCACTTGGTTGAGGTGAGTTTCATATCCCTACTTTTGCTTATTTACTATTCATTTTAAAATACTTTAGCGTGAGAATACAATGCTTGCTTTTACTTACAGACACAAGTAATTAAACATTTACGGATTGCCTAAGTTACCACTATTGTCGTTAAGTTCCACAATCATGAACCGTTAATTACGTTGTAAGCACGAATGTTGTGAATAGATCTATTGGGGTGACATCCCCGTTCAGGTAAGTAGTGCTTACTTGACCGGAGGTACCGGTCAAACGGACGCATTTCATTTGGAAAACATTAGGTGTTTTGTAATACACCTACAGGGGTATACATACATACATACTGAATATGTTGAGGCTTCGGTTTCATAAGCTTAGCGCAATAGGAATACTTTACATGATACTGTGAGTGAAGTAGTAGCCACTAACCTGATACAGTGAGTGAAGCAGTAGTCACTAAAATCTTGTGGTCCATGTTTTCTAACCACTTAGACCTACGAACTCAACAACTTTATGTTAACATTTTAGCATGTATTTCTCAGATCCTCAGACGCACTTACATGGTTTGCATCTGGAGCATCATTACTAGAGTTATTTTGCGGTCTCATCATCATGAAGATTTCTTGTATTACGTTTAACGTTTGGTTATGAACAAAAATCTTCTTTTGGTTATGATGCGAAACTTTGTTATTTTTTAAAGATTTTAATGATGTAATCACACTTGTATTTTCAAACGACTATAGAGGTCATTAAATGTAACCATAACTTTGTTTCCATGAAAGTCACGCCCCGATATCTTCTACTGCGATATTTTGAAAGTGTGACGTATACGATATTAAATATATAGAAAAAACTTACTTTCATGTTGATGATTATATTTGAATCTTTAAATGATATTAGTAATTGTAAAACTGATAGTTTGGTGTTATTTGGAATGAATTAAAGATTAGTGTTTTTGTTTATTATGGTTTTTAGGTTTTAGTTTATTTATTTATTTATTTATTTATATTTTTTACAGCTTAGTAATGGATTAAGTGTTATTTATTTATTTATTTATTTATTGCTGCATGTACACAATGTCCCAAACAAACCGTATAAAATTTCATATTTTCAAAAGATTCGATTTTTTTGGGAAAAGTACCGGAACCGGACAGTTTCGGCCCGAACCATCCCGACGGTTCCTCGGTTTTTTTAGGAACCAAAAACCGGACCATGGTTTTAATATACGGTTCTATAGAAAACTAGAAGAGGGTTTGAATAGTTTTACCGATTAAAGGCTTGTTTTAAAACTTTTAGATCGACTTATGTCAATATAGTTTTGACGTGTTGGATATTGATAGATCTATATACATATAATCTAAGTAAATAGATAGAGATAAAAAGACACAACCACAACACAAGTATTTATAGTGGTTCGGCTACAAGTACTCCTTCCTTGCCCTACTCCACTCCCCGAGTACCCAACTCGAGAGTTCCGTAAGCACTACACAACACGAACTCCTTTCACTGGTGGAGAAGCCTTCACAGTGTCGCTTACACTTTATAAGGTACAAAGCTAAATATTGGGTTTTTCACACAAGGTAGATTCAAACCTTCGTCACATACACTTTATCTGGTACAAGGCTAGATACCATGTTCCATTACAATGGAGGAACCAGAACCCGATCAACACCTACTTAGCACAACATATCATAAGGACCAACGTCCTTCTACACCAATCTACACATCACATTTACGACACACAGAGAGAAGAGAACAACAAGAAACACTTATGTGATCTTGTGGAGATGAAGAATTCTAGCAACCCATGTCTTGAGCATGCAAGTCTTCTAGAGGTCGTAATCTTGCCTTTAAGAGGAACCTAGAGAATCACTAAGAGAAAAACTACATAAAAGATCATTAGATCTGAGATGAGAGAACTTAGAACATAAACAGAAGATGTATCTAAGTGGTGTGAGAAACAAGAGAGAAATTTCTCAGTATTTATAGGCAAAACTGAGCACTGTTCACCCGGATCCGGCGGATCCCTTCCCAAAAGGATTCAACCAGTGTAAAGCCAGGGATCCGGCTATTTGGTAGTACCGGTCCGAATTTTGGGTTACAATTCCGGTTTTTGGGTTATAGGTTAAGGTCCATGGGTCATGTGATGTCATGCATGATGTTAAAGACATCTTGGGTCATGGGTTATGGACTTTGGGTCATGGGTTTTACACATTTTAGATGTCATGCATGATGTCATGCAATGGGTCATAGGTTTTGGGTCAAGCTCCATGGGTCGTGGGTTTTGGATACTTGGTTTATAGATGGTCTAAGTCTTTACTAGTTTATTTTGGTTGATTTCTACTTATTTATTTTTATAAAATGTAAGTAACCAAAGTTGCTTATAGATGTTTTATAAAAAATGGTTTTAGTTTTATGTAAACTATTTAACTAAACATATTTGATGATATATTTGTTTAGTGAAAAATGATTTAGTAAACTATTGACTCAAAAGTTTACGTATTTTATTTATTACGTTAAAATGATTTTATGTTTGTTTTCGACAAAACATAAAAAGATCGTAAAATATAAATAAAGGTTTTTATTATTTATTGTATTAACAGGTTCGGTTACTAGTCAGTACCAGTATGGTTCCTCGGTTTTTTTATACACCTCTAGTCAATGGAATGAATTTAAGATAGGACTCGATATCCGTGACCAACTAAATGGATCGTGATGTGATTCACAACCCACCTAATCATAGAAATTCCTTAGTACTTAAAAGACTTTAGGATTGCATGACGGAAGGTTTGTATTGTCGAAAGATACGTACTTAAAAGACTTCACGTTTGCACAAGCACAATTGCAAAGGTGACTAGCATAGCATTGTCCCCAAATCCTGGTGCGTTCTTGTGAGTTCAAGGTTAAAAATATAAATGGTTTTTGCATCATATCATTTCATTACTATGCGAAAGATAACAAGCAAATTCCAAGTGTTAAGCACATGTATAGTTAAAGAATGACTTGATTCCTTGCAACAAAATTTCAGACAACAAAACAAATAGACAACTTCAACATATTCCCCGTGATTAAACTGATCAAAAACTTGCACGTTTCAAATTGTTTCAAGAATTGGGGGCCAAAACGCCAATGTAGCCAAATCCTGCGATGAAGAAAGCGATAGACTGTATGAAGAGGTATATGTAGTAATGGTTGTTCCCAGACGAAAAGTCATAGCACCCACACAAGAAGAGATACAGTCCCATAAAGATCTCGAGCATATGTACACTGTTCATGTCATGCAACCAACAGATAATAATAATTGTTAGAAAAAGCATATCTTTGAAAAACTTTAATATTAAGTTGATATATACAGTAACACGAGTTCATTTATATGACTTGGGCCCATTAATAATGGTCAAGAGGCTTTGTGATACCAATAAAAATTTGCTTTTGGATTAAGATTTTTAACCCCATAGACCCAAATCACAATACACGCCCATAGTGCATCTCAGGACAGATTAATCAGGCTGGGCAATATAAGAAACCTTTGGGTCAAATTTGGCTATCATAAGGGTGGGGTATCTAATAACATGCCCATTAATATGTTGCAAAAATTTGCAATTACCTTTCCCATATTTGAATCCGAGGTTTCTTGGTAGCTTTGGAACCCACTTTGGGTTTCATAGCTTCTCCGAGTTTCTTGGTGACTACCCATTCGTTAACTCTTTTTCCAGCCTCGAAAAGGCCGATAAAGGTTCCTTTAGTTCGATGTAGAGACATGACGTTTTCAAAAAGGATCCAAAAAACCAGCAAGTGAAAAGACCTTGGAGTTCCAACTGCGTTGAGTAATGTAACTATTGATGGAATGTAAATGGCACCCCATATAGGAACTTGTACTTCTGGAATCAAAACCGTAGCGGGTAATACCACACAATAGAAAATAAACGTGACAAGATGTGCAACGATTTTTCTAACAAAAAAGAAACTGTATATCACGTACAACTTCTTCCACAATGTCACTTTCTGCATTATATATAGACGAAGTTAATAAGCATTTTGATTAAATAGAAACTTTAAAATTATTAGTAGTATCAATCATAAATTAACACCTTGTTGGTTGCGATTTCGATGATCATTTTCTTAAAAAGGTTTGCCGGGCCACATGACCATCTATGTTGTTGATAACGATATGCGTTGAAAGTACTTGGCAACTCGTTTTTCACCTTACAAGTTTAACAAAAAATTGTTAGATTCACGAGTAATAAGAGCAGCACCAAGTTTTGTCAATTGTACGTACCTTGACGTCACCAACGTATACAAACTTCCATCCTTTGAGACTCACACGGACTGCTAGATCCATGTCTTCCACAGTTGTTCGGTCCTTCCATCCGCCAGCCTCATCAAGAGCAGAAATTCGCCAAACACCCGCAGTTCCTACATTTAACAAAATGTTTCATAAATCTTGAATTTGATAGAGATCATTGATCATTTGGGTCCAAAACCATTACCATTAAACCCGAAAAATGCATGTGTCGCCGATCCTGCTTCTTGTTCAACGGTAAAATGATAATCAAGTGACATTTCTTGCATTCTTGTCATCAAACACTCATCTGAATTCACTGTAATACATATATCCAAATTATGTTTTAGTTACTACTTACTAGTGTATGATCTAGTTCTTAGTTCTGGTAGTAATAATAATGACATGATATGAAATAAAATTTATACCATATTTCCAACGAGCTTGAACAAGGGCGAGTTCAGGGTTGTGTGTGAGGAAGGGGATGGTGCGCCAAAGAAAGTCAGGGTCGGGCTGGAAATCAGCATCAAAAATGGCAACAAACTCGCACTGCTTCACGTAAGAATGTTTCATGCCTTGTTTTAACGCACCAGCTTTGTATCCATTTCTGTTGTCTCTAATTTCGTACTTTATGTTTAGTCCTTTCCCAGCCCATCTCTTGCACTCCAACAGTCCAACTCTACTAAAGCCTGTCCAGTTTTCATTTTTTTAAAAAAAAATATATACAGACAAAAGACTTGAAAAATCGTATCTAAGTTGTATATTGAAAATAGGTGATAATGATATATGAAAATTTTGTCAATTTTGTCAACTAGATTTTCATGCATTTTGGTTTTATATGTTTGTGTCCATAACTGAAAACCAGTTTTTGTAACATGTGACATGCATGCAACCTTATAGTTTTAACATTCTGTGTGATTATATTAGCAAATTTTTATTAGACTTATTAATTATTTGATAGACATATGAAAAAACCTTGATGAGCGGATCAGTTGAATCATCAAGAACTTGAATTATGATCCGATCAGACGGCCATGAGAGGCCACATGCAGCTCCAATCGAAAGTTGATAAACCTACAATGACCCCAAAATTCACAAACTCCATATATATCTATAAAACTTAGTATAAAGTAAAATTATAAACACATACCTCCTTTTCGTTATACATAGGTATTTGTACTAATACCATAGGGTAAGCCGAGTTACCCATCTCCAAATCCTCCTTTATCGACTCCCATTTATACCTTTTATCGAGCTTATATTTCATCAACTTAATAACGACGATAACAATGCCCATATAAACACGATCCAAAAAGAGCATTATCGACATGCCTAAGCACATTGTCACCATAGCCTTCATAAATGGCACAATCAAAGGCGCCCTCACTTGCTCCCACGTCGTTCCTAATAGCCCATATCCGGTAACAGTGTAGAGCCCCTCCATTCCTCACACAAGCTTAACTAACTAGAAATATGTTCGCTAAGGGGAAGTAAAGTTTTTTTTCCCTAGTAATATAATAGATTTGAGCTCATAATGTTTTATGGCATTGTTAGTAGGTTATATATATATGCAAAAAATGGGTTGAAGATACATGGGTGTTTGAGTTTTGCTTGTGAAAGAAGCACAAGTAATCGATACGTCAGAAACACCATTGAGTGTCCATAGAAGCTTATAATTTTATGACACATTTTGAATCAAACTTAACTCACAATGTCGACGAGAGATGTTGGAAAGTGAAACTACACTTGTTTTTTAAGACTAAAGGTCCAACAAAAGGGTAGGGTCGATATATTCATACGTGACAATCGTAAATTAATACGTAGTAGTAGTTTCACCTTTATTATATAATGTTACTTTAATATAATGTACTATATATTTAACTCGTCGACCGATTAAACCAATGGTTGCAAGTCGAGTGCTTCATAAAAAAAATAATTTAAAGTGTTGGTAACATTTGAGCAGAAGTTGGTCTCTTATGTGGAGGCAGATGATTTTAATTATAAAATACATGGTAGTATTGAGTTTTATGATGTTTACGTATAGTATCTCCGAACCCAAATGGTCCGGACCAGATACGCAGGGGCACAAGAACTATCGTTAAGACCCACAATCTCTAGATCCGATAAAGGTCTGGACCGAACGTAAAACAGATCTGGTGCAATATATAGGACGGTCGAGTTGACCGCGCGCGTGCATAGAGCCGCGGCATAACAGTAAACCTCAGAAGCAAAGTAGGTCCGGAACAACCTTGGGATCTCATTCCCAACCTAAAAAGAGTAAGGACTATAACCTGGGATCACGAGGTAGCACGCCCAAATACGAAAAGACGACGACTTGCCGACCAAGGGTTACACCCATGAGGCATAAAGTAGTCAACGGGTATGACTTCAAGGCAACTACTCTATTACCCATCGGTCCATAGAGGATGTCGCGTCTCGTGATCCCCGGGTAACAACAAAAGAGCCCGCTCATAAATAGGAGTGCATTAACAACAATTTTCTCACTAGAACACACACAAACTTTCTCTCTCTAACACTTACTCTCACAGTGGAGGTTGACCGCGGGAACCCCTTCCCGCGGTGAGACTAACTCTTAGCAGATCACTACCAATACATTCACTTGGTCCAAAATTCACAAGACTTCCGCGGAACCTCATTCTAAGGCAAGTCCAGATCGTCATCAATAGTTGTCCCGAAATTTGTACGATCAAGTTGGCGCTATCCGTGGGACCCAATACAATTGTGTCCTCAAAATTTCCAAATTAATAACCAATCAGGAAAATGACGTTTCTCCCACTCCGGTGGCTTTCGTTGTCCGGAACACCGTCAGAAGGGGAAACGAACGGATGCCAGACTATCGACCCGGATTTGTGCCAGAAGAAATGGTTCGCGAGTTCTGTGACAAGCACTATAACCATCTCTTGCCCCTAATGGCTGAGAAAGTTCATCAAGAAAAGCTTGTGCAAACTCGTCTTAGCTTTGATGAAAGTTCGCAAAAAGACTCTTAAACCCGAGAAAAGTCCTAATATTCCGAATCAGGATCTTTGGGAGTAAAAAGGAAATCGAAAATGAAGAGAAGGGCTAGTCCAAGTACCAAATCGAGAACTAGCCAATATTCTCAATCTCTACTGTCTTCTCTAGGCTTAAGCACGGAGATCCGAAGCCCTCTCACCGCGGATACCCCGAGGGGACTGACGTTTTCTCTCTGTTAGGGGGAAAGAGAAAGAAACATTTTTCATGACTGAGTGACAAAGAGCCGGATGTATTTTCCCGTCTTGGGTCCAGAGACCGCACTCGTCGAGAACGAAAATCCGATCAAAGCATCGCAAATATGCCAGTGCACGTTCGACTGCTAGGGATCCGGAGAAACGAAGGAAAGAGATCAGGAACCTCATCCAAATTTATGTTACCCATTCTAATGAAAGGCAACATGAGATTGAGAGAGATTGGGATGCCGCGGATCTTGCGAATTGCTCGGATCCAGGCCGGCCTAGAGAAACCACAACATCAGAAGTGAGAACAACGGTGGAGGGCATTGGAAGTCTAAGTCAAAGAGCCGTAAAACCAATGTTGAGGATGATGACTTATATCGTCCATACAAGTGCGAGGAGACAAATCCCTTTACCCAACGGACCCGCAAATATTTTCCAAAAGAACACGAATTCCCGCTAATGTTAAGACATACAATAGATTTTGAGATTTGGAAGACCATTTGAAAAATTTTCAGATGACTGCCGTAGTAGAAAGGTGGTCTATGCCCACCTGGTTTCACATGTTTAATTCTACCCTTATGGGTGCAGCTTGCATATGGTTTGATTAACTTCCCCGGAAAGCATTGATAGCACTGAGGGTTTACAAAGAGAATTCTTGTCTTACTTCCTCCAGTAGAAGTACACCAAGGACCCAGTAGAGCTCCATCACATTAAGTAAATGGAAAGGAAATCCAAATAAGCATTCGTGGATCATTTTAAGGCCGAGAGCCTATACGTCAAAGGAGCTCCGAAATGCATGAGAGTGTTGGATTTATGCATAGGATAACTAACCCGAATTGATTAAGCGATTGACTCATAACATACCCAAAATAGTGGATGAGATGTGGAAGGTAACTAAGGCCTTCCTCTGCAGTGAGGTAGCCGCGGCCAACCAAACCAAGAAGAAAAATTTCCCTCCCTGGAAAAATCATGATAGCAGGAAAAAAACCTGCTTCTGGCTCAAGTTTCGAAAGGAAATTTGAATTTAAAGGGGCGCCAGAGACCATTCACCCCTCTCATAAAAACGCCCAAAGAAATTCTGGAAATGGACTTGGTAAAGTTAACTGCTCCCCCCGCCCATGGAAAGTCTAGCGGAGACCCAAGACATAAATAGAATGTTTTCCCGAAGATCTACGTGAGCACTAACGAGCAGTGTACCCGATCGTGAGTAGTCTAGAAATGGTAAAGCCGAAGTCGTCCCAAGAGCTATGAGGTTAAGTCCTATGTTGTCACTAAAAAGGGATTTTTGATTTGATTTGTATTTAAACTAATGAAATAAATGAAAATAAAATGAGATTAAATTAGTAGGAGAAAGATGTGCATGCCTAGTTACTACTATTATCATGCCATAACTTAATTTTCCTACAAGTGTCTATTATCACTTTACGTTGTGGTTAAATGTCACTAGGACTAGTTGGTCAAATCGCCTAGCCTATAATTCCAGACCCGTACCTCATTTGGTCAATTCGGCCATTCAGACTAGTTTTAGTCATTAAGCGCTAGCTATCTATCTAGACCAAATTCTGTACCAAAGTTGTGTGGTCCTTTGGCCAATTCTCACACATACAAGCAAGGTCCCACATTTCTTAAACATTTCTACTATGATAGGTAGTCCTTTGGTTAATTCTTACGTAATAGTTGTGTAGTCCTTTGGTTAATTCTGACACAGTATCGCAACCTACCAAGCTCGGGTCCTTTGGTCAATTCAAGCTAGCCTAATAGATACTACCTTGTATAAATGTTTCCAAAATGCGGGGATCATAGAAAAGCTAGAAAGATAAACACATAAATCTAATAATAAACGAGAAAACATACATTATGGCATTAGTAATTTCATAACTAGGCTAACACATGAAGTGTTTATACTCTCATATTAAATAGAGCAGCAAAAACAATGTAGTAATTCATAATGAAAGAAAACATTGGATTCGATACAATTACTCGATGTGATGCTAAAGCTAATGAATTAATGATACGATTTTTCCCTTAGAAAGTGGTTCGGAGCTACTGAGATTCGTCCTTGATGAAGCCCTAATTCGTTCCTTTAGAGTTGTGGTAAAGAGAGTGTTGTTTAAAATACAGATTTAGGCGTTTTTTATATAGCCTTGACATAGTTACGGCGTAACCTTAAGTAAAGGGTTACGCCATAACCCCCGTATCTCTAACGATCTTATCCATATACTAATATCTACGGCGTAACCTCAAGAAGAGGTTACGATCACAGGACCCTCGTCAACATTTTTGGCTATTATACGCCGTAACCATGTGAATGATGTTACGGCGTAATCTTCTTGATCACTAAATTTGGCTAAGTCTTTGGATATCTACGGAGTAACCATGTCGATAGAGTTACGCCGTAACCTTCAGCAACGTCGACTTTAGTCTTCCAGTGATATAATATGTTACGGCGTAGGTTATATTATCCTTCTACGCGGTAACCCTATCTTGGTCAGCAAACTCTTGTATAACTTCGTTAGTTTTCCTTCCAAATCCATGTTTCTTTATTTTGATGCTCACCTATACCCTGAAATGAAATAATAAGTAATAAAAGTATATATCCAAGCAAAACTGCACAAATGGTGAGTATTATAATGGGAAATTGACATTAAATTATCAGGACTATTTGATGTTATCATTAACATTCCATGTTTGATTTCATGTCACCAATATATGCTTGTTGTGTTAAAATTCAATTTGAACTTGATATAATCAAACCCTGAATCTGCCAGAACGTTCAGTCTATTTTTGTGCACCATTTAACCACATTAATTGATCTTTACCAAATTCCTTTATACCACAATTAGATATAGGTCTTAAGTAGTTCCTGGAAAAAAAATTATAATTTTTGGAATTTTCTAGGTATGTTTGACATTTTACAAGAAATCGGGTGTCAGAAAAGTAAGGAATCTGTGTTCAAATCTTAATTGGTAATTATGAGCACTTTAGACTCCAAATGAGGAACCATTATAGTTTTAACTTTTGTAGCCAACACTTAAACATAACCACACCAACTTGAATCGCTCGATGAGATTAAGAAACGAGTGAGTTCCAGCCCTGTGAAGTTGGAAATTTTTTTTTTGAACAAACGGTAACAGCAGGTCAGCCTGTATTTGTGTGTAAATTGACACATAAAACATGTTTTCACGAACTGAGACCTTGATTTCTTGAAAGTAGACACATTTACCTAAGTTTAGGGATTTGAATGACCAAAATCGAGCAAGAAACGAAGAAGTTACGCACATTTAAAGTCGAAAATTATTTCCAATGAGCAACGTTTTAAAAGGTTTTTAGAACTAAAAACCCGTATAATTCGTTTTTCTTAAACGTTTTGACTTATGAAACTTTATAAAACTCACTACAAGTATATAAGGGTGATAAAACTTTATAAAACTCATATGCATATAGTGCATACCGTACCTTTCCGAAAATGACTTATTTACTTAGGTTGCGGTTAGGATTCATTGCTCGTTGAACTTACTTATATTTTCACCTATTCACCACTTGGTTGAGGTGAGTTTCATATCCCTACTTTTGCTTGTTTACTATTCGTTTTAAAATACTTTAGGGTGAGAATACATTGCTTGCTTTTACTTACAGACACAAGTAATTAAACATTTACGGATTGCCTAAGTCACCACTATTGTCGTTAAGTCCCACAATCATGAACCGTTAATTACGTTGTAAGCACGAATGTTGTGAATAGATCTATTGGGGTGACATCCCCGTTCGGGTAAGTAGTGCTTACTTGACCGGAGGTACCGGTCAAACGGACGCATTTCATCTGGGAAACATTAGGTGTTTTGTAATACACCTACAGGGTATACATACATACATATTGAATATGTTGAGGCTTCGGTTTCATGAGCTTAGTGCAATAGGAATACTTTACATGATACTGTGAGTGAAGTAGTAGCCACTAACCTGATACAATGAGTGAAGCAGTAGTCACTAAAATCTTGTGGTCCATGTTTTCTAACCACTTAGACCTACGAACTCAACAACTTTATGTTAACATTTTAGCATGTATTTCTCAGGTCCTCAGACGCACTTACATGGTTTGCATCTGGAGCATCATTACTAGAGTTATTTTGCGGTCTCATCATCATGAAGATTTCTTGTATTACGTTTAACGTTTGGTTATGAACAAAAATCTTCTTTTGGTTATGATAAGAAACTTTGTTATTTTTTAAAGATTTTAATGATGTAATCACACTTGCATTTTCAAACAACTATAGAGGTCGTTAAATGTAACCTTAACTTTGTTTCCATGAAAGTCACGCCCCGATATCTTCTACTGCGATATTTTGAGAGTGTGACATATACGGTATTAAATATATAGAACTTACTTTCATGTTGATGATTATATTTGAATCTTTAAATGATATTAGTAATTGTAAAACTGATAGTTTGGTGTTATTTGGAATGAATTAAAGATTAGCGTTTTTGTTTATTATGGTTTTTAGGTTTTAGTTTATTTATTTATTTATTTATATTTTTTACAGCTTAGTAATGGATTAAGTGTTATTTATCTATTTATTTATTTATTTATTGTTGCATGTACACAATGTCCCAAACAAACCGTATAAAATTTCATATTTTCAAAGATTCGATTTTTTTGTGAAAAGTACCGGAACCGGACAGTTTCGTCCCAAACCATCCCGACGGTTCCTCGGTTTTTTTAGGAACCAAAAACCGGACCATGGTTTTAATATACGGTTCTATAGAAAACTAGAAGAGGATTTGAATAGTTTTACCGATTAAAGGCTTGTTTTAAAACTTTTAGATCGACTTATGTCAATATAGTTTTGACGTGTTGGATATTGATAGATCTATATACATATAATCTAAGTAAATAGATAGAGATAAAAAGACATAACCACAACACAAGTATTTATAGTGGTTCGGCTACAAGGACTCCTTCCTTGCCCTACTCCACTCCCCGAGTACCCAACTCAAGAGTTCCATAAGCACTACACAACACAAACTCCTTTCACTGGTGGAGAAGCCTTCACAGTGTCGCTTACACTTTATAAGGTACAAAGCTAAATACTGGGTTTTTCACACAAGGTAGAACCAAACCTTCGTCACATACACTTTATCCGGTACAAGGCTAGATACCAGGTTCCATTACAATGGAGGAACCAGAACCCGATCAACACCTACTTAGCACAACATATCATAAGGACCAACGTCCTTCTACACCAATCTACACAGCACATTTACGACACACAGAGAGAAGAGAACAACAAGAAACACTTATGTGATCTTGTGGAGATGAAGAATTCTAGCAAACCATGTCTTGAGCGTGCAAGTCTTCTAGAGGTCGTAATCTTGCCTTTAAGAGAAACCTAGAGAATCACTAAGAGAAAAACTACATAAAAGATCATTAGATCTGAGATGAGAGAACTTAGAACTTAGAAGTTAGAACATAAACAGAAGATGTATCTAAGTGGGGTGAGAAACAAGAGAGAAACTGCTCAGTATTTATAGGCAAAACTGAGCACTGTTCACCCGGATACGGCGGATCCCTTCCCAAAAGGATTCAACCAGTGTAAAGCCAGGGATCCGGCTATTTGGTAGTACCGGTCCGAATTTTGGGTTACAATTCCGGTTTTTGGGTTATAGGTTAAGGTCCATGGGTCATGTGATGTCATGCATGATGTTAAAGACATCTTGGGTCATGGGTTATGGACTTTGGGTCATGGGTTATGGGTTTTACCCATTTTAGATGTCATGCATGATGTCATGCAATGGGTCATAGGTTTTGGGTCAAGCTCCATGGATCGTAGGTTTTGAATATTTGGTTTATAGATGGTTTAAGTCTTTACTAGTTTATTTTGGTTGGTTTCTACTTATTTATTTTTATAAAATGTAAGTGACCAAAGTTACTTATAGATGTTTTATAAAAAATGGTTTTGGTTTTATGCAAATTATTTAACTAAACATGTTTGATGATATATTTGTTTAGTGAAAAATGATTTAGTAAACTATTGACTCAAAAGTTTACGTATTTTATTTATTACGTTAAAATGATTTTACGTTTGTTTTCGACAAAACATAAAAAGATCGTAAAATTTATAATTTATTGTATTAACAGGTTTGGTTACTAGTCAGTACCAGTATGGTTCCTCGGTTTTTTTATACACCTCTAGTCGATGGAATGAATTTAAGATAGGACTCGATATCCGTGACCAACTAAATGGATCGTGATGTGATTCACAACCCACCTAATCATAGAAATTGCTTAGTACTTAAAAGACTTTAGGTTTGCATGACGGAAGGTTTGTATTGTCGAAAGATACGTACTTAAAAGACTTCACGTTTGCACAAGCACAATTGCAAAGGTGACTAGCATAGCATGGTCCCCAAATCCTGGTGCGTTCTTGTGAGTTCAAGGTTAAAAATATAAATGGTTTTTGCATCATATCATTTCATTACTATGCGAAAGATAACAAGCAAATTCCAAGTGTTATGCACATGTATGGTTAAAGAATGACTTGATTCCTTGCAACAAAATTTCAGACAACAAAACAAATAGACAACTTCAACATATGCCCCATGATTAAACTGATCAAAAACTTGCACGTTTCAATTTGTTTCAAGAATTGGGGGCCAAAACGCCAATGTAGCCAAATCCTGCGATGAAGAAAGCGATAGACTGTATGAAGAGGTATATGTAGTAATGGTTGTTCCCAGACGAAAAGTCATAGCACCCACACAAGAAGAGATACAGTCCCATAAAGATCTCGAGCATATGCACACTGTTCATGTCATGCAACCAAAAGATAAAAGTAATTGTTAGAAGAGATACAGTCTCATTAGAAAAACTTTAATATTAAGTTGATTATACAGTTACAGTAACACGAGTTCATTTATATATTCTAGTGACTTGGGCCCATTAATAATGGTCGAGAGGCTTTGTGATACCAATAAAAATTTGCTTTCGGGTTAAGATTTTTAACCCGATAGACCCAAATCACAATACACGCCCATAGTGCATCTCAGGACAGATTAATCAGGCTGGGCAATATAAGAAACCTTTGGGTCAAATTTGGCTATCATAAGGGTGGGGTTTACATCTAATAACATGCCCATTAATATGTTGCAAAAATTTGCAATTACCTTTCCCATATTTGAATCCGAGGTTTCTTGGTAGCTTTGGAACCCGCTTTGGGTTTCAAAGCTTCTCCGAGTTTCTTGGTGACTACCCATTCGTTAACTCTTTTTCCAGCCTCGAAAAGGCCGATAAAGGTTCCTTTAGTTCGATGTAGAGACATGACGTTTTCAAAAAGGATCCAAAAAACCAACAAGTGAAAAGACCTTGGAGTTCCAACTGCGTTGAGTAATGTAACTATTGATGGAATGTAAATGGCACCCCATTTAGGAACTTGTACTTCTGGAACCAATACCGTACCCGGTAATACCACACAATAGAAAATAAACGTGACAAGATGTGCAACGATTTTTCTAACAAAGAAGAAACTGTATATCACGTACAACTTCTTCCACAATGTCACTTTCTGCATTATAGACAAAGTTAATAAGCATTTTGATTAAATAGAAACTTTACATAGTATTAGTAGTGTCAATCATAAATTAATACCTTGTTGGTTGCGATTTCGATGATCATTTTCTTAAAAAGGTTAGCCGGGCCACATGACCATCTATGTTGTTGATAACGATATGCATTGAAAGTACTTGGCAACTCATTTTTCACCTTACAAGTTTAACAACAAATTGTTAGATTCACAAGTAATAAGAGCAGCACCAAGTTTTTTTTATTGTACGTACCTTGACATCACCAACATATACAAACTTCCATCCTTTGAGACTCACACGGACTGCTAGATCCATGTCTTCCACAGTTGTTCGGTCCTTCCATCCGCCAGCCTCATTAAGAGCAGAAATTCGCCAAACACCCGCAGTTCCTACATTTAACAAAATGTTTCATAAATCTTGAATTTGATAGAGATCATTGATCATTTGGGTCCAAAACCATTACCATTAAACCCGAAAAATGCATGTGTCGCCGATCCTGCTTCTTGTTCAACGGTAAAATGATAATCAAGTGACATTTCTTGCATTCTTGTCATCAAACACTCATCTGAATTCACTGTAACACATGTATCCAAATTATGTTTTAGTAATAGCAGTGTATGTTCTAGTTAAGTACCTTAGTTCTGGTAGTAAGGGCATGGTATGAAATGAAATGTATACCGAATTTCCAACGAGCTTGAACAAGGGCGAGTTCAGGGTTGTGTGTGAGGAAGGGAATGGTGCGCCAAAGAAAGTCGGGTTCGGGCTGGAAATCAGCATCAAAAATGGCAACAAACTCGCATTGATCCACATAAGAATGTTTCATGCCTTGTTTTAACGCACCAGCTTTGTATCCATTTCTGTTGTCTCTAATTTCATACTTTATGTTTAGTCCTTTCCCTGCCCATCTCTTGCACTCCAACTCTACTAAATCCTGTCCAGTTTTCATTTTTTTATAAATATACACAGGACTCGAAAAATTGTATCTAAGAAAATGACATGTGAAATTTTTTTATCACTTTTGTCAACTAGATTTTCATGCATTTTGGTTTTTATATGTTTGTGTCCATAACTGAAAACCAGTTTTTGTAACATGTGACTTGCAACCTTATACTTTTAACATTCGAAAAATTGTATCTAAGAAAATGACATGTGAAATTTTTTATCACTTTTGTCAACTAGATTTTCATGCATTTTGGTTTTTATATGTTTGTGTCCATAACTGAAAACCAGTTTTTGTAACATGTGACTTGCAACCTTATACTTTTAACATTCTCTGTGATTAAATTAGCAAATTTTTGTTAGACTTATTTGATTGACAGATGAACAAACCTTGATGAGCGGATCAGTTGAATCATCGAGTACTTGAATTATGATCCGATCAGATGGCCATGAGAGGCCACATGCAGCTCCAATCGAAAGTTGATAAACCTACAATGACCCCAAAATTCACAAACTCAACATATATATCTAAAAACTAATTAGTATAAAGTAAAATTATAAACACGTACCTCCTTTTCGTTATACATAGGTATTTGTACTAATACCATAGGGTAAGCCGAGTTACCCATCTCCAAATCCTCCTTTATAGACTCCCATTTATACCTTTTATCGAGCTTATATTTCATCAACTTAACGACGACGATAACAATGCCCATATAAACACGCTCCACGAATAGCATTATCGACATGGCTAAGCACATTGTCACCATAGCCTTCATAAATGGCACAATCAAAGGCTCCCTCACTTGCTCCCACATCGTTCCTGATAGCCCATATCCGGTAAGCGAGTAGAACCCCTCCATTCCTCACACAAACTTAACTAGAAATATGTTTGGTAAGGGGTACTAAAGTTTTTTTTTTCCTAGTAAATCTAATATATTTTAGGTTATAATGTTTTATGGTATTGTTAGTAGGTTGTATATATATGCAAAAAAAGGGTTGAAGATATATGGGTGTTTGAGTTTTGCTTGTGAAAGAAGCACAAGGTGATACGTCAGAAACACAATTGAGTGTGCATAGAAGCTTATAATTTGATGACACATTTTGAATCAAAGTTAACTCACAATGTGGATGAGAGATGTAGGAAAGTGAAACTACACTTGTATTTTAAGTTTTTCAAATAGGGATTTGAGATGGTCGATATCAATACGTGACAATTGTAAATTAATAGTAAGTTACCTTATGATATAATGTTACTTTAATATAATGTACTATATATTTAAGTCGTCGACCTATTAAACAATAAAAATAGGGAAGAGATCAAGTAAAAAGAATAATTAAAATAAGAAACGTAAGAAGTAATTCTAGCCACACATTTCAAATTAAGAAGGAAAATTGGAAGGAAGATGCATCCACTTTTGTAGGTGTATCTGAAACGTGTGGTTGTTGTTACTTCCTATCCTTCCTATTTTAATTATTCTTACTATTTGATTCTAATTTAATAAAAATAATTTAAAGTGTTGGTAACATTTGAGCTGAAGTTGGTCTCTAATGTGGAGGCAGATGATTTGAATTATAAAGTACATGGTAATGAGTTTAATGATAGCCACCCTATTTACGTATGCGTATAAACACATAGAGAGCTTTTAAAACTGGTATAAAAAAATTGGATTAAACCCTACAATAGCAACGAACTTTTTTAAATGTACTGATTAGTAAGTGAAATTTTTTTGTTCCACTTTTAATATTACGTACTTTCATGTTATGTTCTAATTTACACCAACGTTTACAGACTACTAGTTAAATTTGTATAAAACCAAAAAAAAAGACTACGTGGCATATTTAATACTTGAGTAAATTGCATGGATCGTCCTTCTGGTTTGTCCCAAATTGCATCTACTGTACCTGGTGGTTTCATATTGCATTGACAGTCCATAACTTTGTAATAAATTACACACGTAGTCTTTAGACTTAACTTCTGTTAATTCGCTCCGTTAAATTACGAGCAATTTTATAAACCTTTTTTTTTATTACGAAAATTTTTATAAACTTTTTTGCTCCGTTAAAATTACAAAATTTTTGTAAAATAATTTTTTTAAATATAAACAAAATTTTAAAAATTACAATATATATATATATATTAAATTACGAAAATTTTAATAAACTTTTTTTTAATTACAAAAATTTTTATAAACTTTTTTTGCTCCGTTAAAATTACAAAAAATTTTATAAACTAATTTTTCTTTAATATATATTTTTTTTAATTATGAAATTTTTTATAAACTTTTTTTTACGTAAAGCCTGTTTTTAAATCTATTTAAATTAAAATGAAACTTTTTAAATTTTATGAATTAAAAATAATTTATAAAAACTGTTAATGAACCAAGAAAATTTTGCAATCTTTTTTTTTTTTTTTTTTTTTTTTTTTTTTTTAAAAAAAAACTATCTAAAAAATAAAAACTTGAAAGATTAAAAACAAGTTAAACCGCCAAAACTTTTTATTATTTTTAAAAATTGGATTTATGAATAGTTTAAGTTATTACAAAATGAATTTATTAGTTTAAAATTTTCTTAAAATACAAAAAAGAACATCAACCTCCTTATGAGCCGAAATTCCAGACCGAGAACATATGTCAACAAGTACATCACGTATCATGTTATGCCGATGTTTTATACCAATAATACCCGCGCACGATACAGCATGGTCCCCATAAATATCCCCAGTAAAGACCTTGGAACAAGCTGGGCACGACATCTGAACAGAAAAAAGAGAAACACCTAGCCGATAACACAACATACATCGGTAAGTCCTAGCATTCATAGTCTATCCCAACCCAGATATTGGAGCCACCCTGAGCCAATCTGAAGTGTAGTCCTCCTTTTGCAAACTCCATAACGCCATTTGTTGAGAAGATAGGTGGAAGGTGGATTCAACCGTTTTGGTAACACGTGTGAAATGTATATCTGCCAATTTCTTCATGAGTTTAGGGGCAGCGATCTCACTTGGGTAACTCAAAAGGTCAATCTCCATTTACGCATTAAAAGTACATAAGGCATCATTAAAGGAAGGACCAGAAGTCACAATACCAGAATGTCGGAGAAGCTTAGTCTGTAAGCTGGCAGATTGAAGTCTAGAAGCAAGGAAAACATAGTTCAAAACATCACCTGCAGAATATACACCAAGGCCCTCAAAAGCAAAGGGTAAGGTGGCAAGTCTCTACTGCCAATCACCAAAACCAGGTCCAGAAATAGTGACAATACGCTCCAAAGAAGAACGAAGGGCTGCATCAAATGAAACCTAAGCACACTCAAAGACTTGAGGAGAACATGTGTGCATTATTAAAATACAACTTGAAAATACCAGCACATGCACGAAGTAGCAACAACTTACACTGAGGATCATCCAGCTTAGCAACAACAGTAATTTAACACCGTGCAAAAGTCGAAAAAAATATTACGTGGAAAAACACCCACAAGCAGGCTTGTGGGGTCTTCCTTTACCCAAAAAACTTCAGTAGTTATTATTATTATTATTATTTTCCTAGTTTTCTCTTTCTTTCATTTACTACTAGAATACACACAAATTAAAATAAATTACATTTATTTGTTCCTATCATATTTCACAATAACTTTTTTTTCCACTTCCTTTTTCTTTCATATTTAAACTCGGAAACACTGAAACTACAGCTACAACTACAACACGTACAAGTATTTAATTGTTCTTAAATATAAGGGTCTAATGCCTAGTGTCTCAATCGATGAATTACTATGTATAACTAATGCTTTAATTGATTAGTTTAGTGTATGTTGCAAGATATAGTTATTAGAGTTATGAGCTAAAAGATAAATGAACGTGCATCATGTGTATATATGTTGTGCTTATGTGATCCATTGTATCCATATTTACGACAGTAAGAACCATGTTTACTATAACTCTGTTCTTACAAAATGGTTTATGCAATGCAAAAATATGGCCGAACACTAGAAAATGAAATGTACCTATATGTTTGGCGCGGAGTATTTTGGAGCATTTCAGAGCGGTTAACATTTAACATTTAACGTTTTGTTGAAAAGCTTGTTTAACAACAAGCAGTTAAAACGGCATTAAAATTCGAACGCTACTTTTTCTAACGCTATTAAAACAAACTTTAAAGTTTTAACGCTTTTTTTACTTCCTTGTTAGACTAATTTCTTTTGTGTTTAGTTTTCTACCATGTTGTTTCTTCTCATCAAATTTAAATATGTAGTTTTTTATTCATACGTCATAATTCAGTCGAGGAAAGCAAGTTTTGATAAAGACTGTTCGTCGACAAAAGTTCTTATAATAATATAATGTTAGTAATATATTTGAAATAATTTGTAAGGTTACTATTTGTGAAACTGAATAAACAATTTGTATATCACGATTTACTCTCATGATAACTTTCTGATAGAACATCTAAATCAAATGTCGTGAAGTGTTTTTTTATTTGTTCCTTGTTAGGTTATAAAGATCTGATTTTATAATTAAATATTTAACTTTTGATTGCTCGAGAATTCAAAAGCCACTCATAAAAACGTGATGATGAAATGTTATTTGGCTCAAACAATATTTTTAAATTATAACTTCCGTTACACAAAAAATATCCACCTTACTATTTATATTTATCTCAAAAAGTATATTTTTATATATGAATAATATTTATGACCATTATTACTGTTTTGATACTTTAATTAAAACATGCAATAACTGTTTATTTTTAAAGGGTTTTGTTAGAGTGCTAGGTGTAGATGACAAGCTCTTCCTCCTCATTCAGGCCCCGCTAAGGGTGAGCAAACAGACCGGATGGACCGGACCGGTCCGAGACCGGACCGGCCACATTCGGTCCGGTCTCGGTCTAGGGATTTTCACAATTTCGGTCTCGGTCCGGATCGGTCCGGTCCGGCTTAAAAACCGGACATTTAGCCTATTTGGACCGAGACCGGACCGGACCGAACCGAACCGAGACCGGACCGACCACATTCACTCCGATCTCGGTCTATGATTTTTGCCGGATTCGGTCTCGGTCCGGTCCGGTCTTTGTCGGTCCGGTCTGGTGTTTGGACCGTGAGCACCCCTAGGCCCCACATGTGCCACATCACCCCAACACCTCTTCACAACTAACCCCTCCTCACCAAACAAACCTCAACTTACTCATTTGCGCCTCACCTCTTACAACTTTATTTTTTTATTCATTTCATTAAATAAAATAAATTCATTTCACTAATCATAAAAAATAATACAACATACTAATTTTATTTCATCTAAATAAAAAACATGCGATACGAACTAAAAAAAAAAACAAAACATACGATACTAAAATAAAAAAAAAAAACATACGATAAGAACTAAAAAAAATACGATACGAACTAAAAAACATCAACTTATAACGAACCTAATTATTCCTATTCTGTTGAATTTCTTCCCATTGTTGTTGTTGCAAAACATGCTCGATGAGACATCGTTGAAGCTTTGCATGTGTGCGTTTATCGTGTAGTTCTTTGGTTTTTTTTCTTTGCGTTGCGCAACGTTCAACCCATGTCTGCTGCTGACTCCTCCTAAACCAACCAGTCAACCGGGTGCAGTTGATAGGCCCACCTAGGAGGGAAAGTCAAGTGTTTAAAATCCGTGGAAGTACAGGGAAATCTTCGGGTCGTTAAGTCCCAACGAGATTGAAATTATATCTTAAACGTTTGTGCGAATGAGTGGTACAGAGGACAGCAACCAAAGATGAAGTGGGTTTGATTTATACTACTGATGTTATTTGGATAACAGCATATAACAAGTACAGTAAACAGATATGTATACAAGTAAGCAATTTGCAAATCAGAAATGCTTACAGACAGAGAAAAAGGTGAGTTTTAAACAATTTAAAACTACAAGGGGTGCAAATGAAAACTTTATAAACTTAATTATAAAAGAAAATGAAATTAAAAAGAAAATTATTTTTTTGATTATTTTATTATTTAATATTAATTGTTTAAATAAAAACTATTTAACTATTTAATTTAAACTATTTAAATTATACTAAAAAGATTTATACTACAAATTTTAACTAGAAAATTGCAAAATTAATTCCTAAAAATATAAAATGACTTAAAATAAATTTAAAAACTAAACATACCTATTTTTGTTTTTTTGTGGATTTTCTATTAATTAAATACTAATAATATTAATTAAACTATTTAAACTAATTTAAATTACTAATAATACTAAAAATGATTTAGAAAATTAAAGAAAATTTTATAAATCTAATTAACCATCACAGGAATCCTAAAAAATTATAAAAAGTTTATAAAAGTTATATTTAGACTATTTTAATAATTAATTACTTATTTATTAATTAATATCTAATTTAACTAAATTAATTAAAAAAAATTAGAAAATGAACAGTATAATTTAAGAGACTATTTTCTAAAAATACTAAATGATTTATAAAACCTAGAAAAAATATGAAAAGGTACTGTTATTAATTAAAAATTGATAAAACTATTTAATTACTAATATTACTTAATTATTTAGTTAAACTAATATTAATTCTAATAAGTACTAAATTAAAAGAGAAAAATCTAGAAAAATTACTGAAAATACTTTAAGATGAAAGAGAATTAAGAAAAATATAAAAATGATGAAGTGCTTAATAATAAGCTGAAAAGAAAAATTAAAAAGATAAATCCTATTAAATAGAAACTATCACTATTTTTAAAGTTGGTTTTTTGTTGATTTTTCTTTTTGAGACCTAATTACCTACTGAAAACAAACAACTTTTATGAAGGACTGTGTAGTGTGGCTTATTAATAAGCTGTGTGCACCCCCAAGTGCTTAATAGTGAGTTTAATAGCTTATTAGGACTTTGTGGACTTAAGAAAGAGCTATCAAATGGACAAATAAGCTAAAACAGATGGATAACAACTTGAAATATGGCAAAAGGCACAAATAAGCACACTGAATAAACTATGGCAACCAAATAAGCACTTATACAAAACACTAGGCCAAAACAGGCCAAACACAGGGACTTTGGACCTCTGTGGGGTCCACAGAAGTCAACGGAAGTCCAAACTAAGCTTTGAACTTTGAAATTGACCTGGTCAACTCTGGAATAAGCCAATAAGCTAGGCTTATGGCTTATTATTGAGCACTGGGTGGGGCTTGGGATTTGGACTCAAACACTGAGTCACTCAGTGTACACAATGAATTGATCAAACTAAAAGCCACTTGCAGCCCTACCAAATAAGCCAGGGAATAGCAAATAAGCTCAAATCCTTAAAGATGGGCTTATGGGGTTTCCAAAAAGCCAATAATCTAAGGGTGGGGCCCACTAATGAAGTAGCTATGGTCTATTGAAGTTGGTGGTTATATATTGAGTACTCAGTATACAAAGGCAAAATAAGCAATCTTCCAAGACAAAATAAGCTATGCTAATGAGAACTGAGATCCAATTTTATTCAAGATCTTAAAAAGACAAGCTGACAAGCTTTCCAAAAAGCTAAAAATCAAGGGCTAATGTTTTGATTTGCACCCTGGAGGGGGGTTTGAAAATTTGACCAAATGCACAAAGTGCCCTGGTGCAAAAGGATGATTTGCCCTGCAGGCTTAAATAAGCTATTGCACAAGCTTGGATAAAAATCACAAACATAAGCTGAATGTGGGATTTGAAAGTTAAACTGACACAGTAAGACTTGTGAAAAGCTCAGGGTCCCAATCCAATCACAAAAATCAAAACAATTCTTCCCATTTTTGGTTTTCAGACAACACTATAAGTTTTGACTTTTTGATTTTTGCTCTCAGTTGACTAAGATGAACTTGAATCCTGATTTTATTATTGATATAGGTTTAATAAGCTATAAAAAAACTAAATTAAGCTAGACCACTCATTTGTGAATGGAAATGGGGCATAAGCCACTCTTTAACCAACACAGAGGGTTAATTTAGACCTAATTGTGTGAGATTTGACTTTTTAATGAACAATGTTTGGTTTTTATGCTACTGATGTTCTAATTATACCTAAGGAAACATGCATAAACAATAAACAACAACTAGAACACAGGGAACAAGGGTGAAACCCACTGATCCAAACACACATACTAAAAACAGTTTGTGATGAAATATGATCAAAAAGACTCCAAAGCTTAACTTAATGATTAATAATACCCTAATAAGCTAAAAGCAAGCAAAATAAGCAACTATATGACACTGTTACACTATAAAAATTGGAATGAGAGATTTTAGGCTTACAAATGCCTTCCAAGCTTGCTTCCAAGGACCAAGACCCACAGAACTTTTACCTAATGAACCTCCACAGGTTCTCTAACCCAGGGCCATCCAAAACCTACCCTGCTCCAGCTTCTTGATCATCATGAGTATGATTTTTGATTTTTTTTTCTTTATTTTTCTTATTTTTTTTTTGTTTTTTTGGTTTTTGATACTAGATTGCGTTTTCAGGTTTCTAAAAGCTTTATTAAGCTTTCTGGGAGCCTAAGTGAGCTTTAAGAGTCCATAATATAAACTACAAACATCATTAAGCTATTCAAGATTTTTTTGAAATGAAAATAAATTGCATAAACTGAAATTGATATTGGAAACTTGAAATTGATTATTGAAAAGGCTTAAGATTACACTGAGATTGCTAAACTTAACACTTAAAAGCTAAAACATACACTGGAATTTGAAAATTAACTAATTCGACATTAATAAAACTAAATTACACTAGATATCTTCCTCCATTGCTTCTCCTTCCTTTTATAGGCCTGTTTTAGGGTTCCCACGAGTTTCTGAGCAAATCCCATCATTAATCTCAACTGTTGGATGATTGAGGTTCAATCTTGGCCATTTGTGGATTTTGGCGCCAAAACAGAAACATAGCAATTTGCTCTGTTTGCGTGTGTAGAGGGGGTATTTAATGCGAGGTGATGTAAGGTGAAGAGGGTGTGGGATGGTGATGACGAGTTTTTGCAAGTGGAGGTGAAACCAGAGAGGTGGAGGTGGTTTTGGTGTTGCAGTGGTTTGGGGTCGTATTGGAGGGAAAGAGTGGTTTGGAGTGGTGGTGTTTGACCGTAGGTTTGACCCTGGTATTAAATACCAGGGTGGGCTTTTGTGTGTTGGGCCAAGGGGATATAAGGTGTGGGCTGGATCAGGTTTAGTTTGGATTGGATTTTGGGTTCTTATAATAGTAAGGGTCCGGTTGGTTTGTTTATTATCATAAGGACCAATTATGTAATTTTTGGATTTTTCAAGGGCTGAACTTGTGACTTTCCCATAGTTCTCAAAGGAGTGAATTTTTCCAAATGTGAATAGTACAAGGTCTTATGTTGACTTTTCCACTTTTTGAACTTCCACGGACCATTTCTGTCAACTGTGAAACTTCAGGGACCAATCATGTAATTTTTCCAAACTTTCCATCCAAGAACCACTTTTGCCATAGAAGATTAGTACAAGGACCAAAATTGATTTTTCTCAAAGTTTTTAAATCCCAGGGACCATTTTTGTCAATTTTGCAAAGTTGAAGGACTAAACTTGTAATTTTGTGAAACTTTACACCAAAGGACTTTATATGTTTATTTGTGATTCAAAGGGACCTTTGGTGACTTTTTTCATGTTTTAGAAAAACCAGGGACTAGTTTTGATAAGTTTTGAAAGTTGAGGGACTGAAACTGCCAATTATGCCGACTCTTTGAACGGAAAAAGATAATACTACAAGATTAAATGTGGAAATAACATTTTTCACTTTATTTATATATATACATACATTTTTTTTTTTGGATATATACATGGTGAACCATAGCAGGGGTAACTTCCCCCACACTTAGGGTGAAAACCCCTTATACATGCTACTGTTTTTGTTTATCGAGTCGCTAGCTTGACTCGATCCCCGAATTCATTGGTTCGTGGGGAAAGTTTGGAGATCCGGGACAACCATTGGTGGTACGTCCCCTCCAAAGTAGTGTTTTAATCGATGGACATTCACTTTGAAGTTGGAACCGTCAGGTTGAGATAACTCAACAGTTCCATATGGAAATACTTTTGTTACGGTGAATGGCCCAGACCAACGAGTTTTAAGCTTTCCTGAGAATATCTTTAATCGTGAATTGAAGAGAAGGACTCTGTCACCGATGTTGAAAACACGGTTCTTAATTTTTGAGTCGTGAATCTTCTTGGTTTTTTCCTTGTAAATCAAAGAATTCTCATAAGCTTGATCACGCATTTCGTTTAATTCGTTAAGTTGAACCTTGCGGTGATCACCCGCTGTCTGAAGGTCGAAATTTGCATGTTTTAAGGCCCATTAGGCCTTATGTTCTAATTCGATCGGAAGATGACATGCTTTCCCATACACTAGCTTATATGGAGTACACCCGATGGGTGTTTTGTAAGCAGTGCAGAAAGCCCATAGTGCATCATCCAGCTTATCCGACCAAGAGGCACGGTTTTCTCCCACTGTTCTCTCCAGAATTCTCTTAATACCCCGATTCGATACCTCTACCTGCCCACTTGTTTGTGGGTGGTATGTCGTAGAAAGACGGTGAGTTACACCATATTTCAACATCACTCTTGCAAATTGTTCATTGCAGAAGTGCGTGCCACGATCACTGATAATGGCACGAGGAGTCCCGAATCTGGCAAAGAGAGACTTCAAAAATTTAACGACTACTCAGGCATCATTGGTGGGTAAAGCTTTTGCTTCAACCCATTTTGACAGATAGTCGACAGCCACGAGTATGTATTTATTCCCTCGTGAAGACGGGAACGGCCCCATAAAATCAATGCCCCACATATCAAATATTTCACAGACTCGGATGGCATTTTGCGGCATCTCATTCTTTTTGGAAATATTCCCGTGACGCTGGCAAGCCTCACAGGTTTTGATAAGTTCATGGGCGTCTTTGTAGATTGTAGCCAAAAGAATCCCGAATCAAACACCTTTTTGGCGGTGTAGTTTGGGTTATGATGTCCCCCCGTGGGTCCATCATGACAAGCTTTAAGAATTTCCATGGCTTCTTGGCCATGGACACACAGTCAGATGACTTGATCCGCACAGATTTTGAACAAGTAGGGGTCGTCCCAGAAATAATGTTTTACATCTTTAAAGAATTTTCTTTTCTGTTGGGACGACATCCCTTTCACAACGAAATTACCCGCATGGTAATTTGTAAAATCGGCAAACCATGGGGTAGTGGTATTGACTCCTCCCAAACCAACCAGTCAAGCGTGTGCAGTTGATAGGCCCACCTGGGAGAAAAAGTCAAGTGTTAAAATCCGTGGAAGTACAGGGAAATCCCCGGGTCGTTAAGTCCCAACGAGATTGAAATTGTATTTGTAAACGTTTTTGGGAATAAATGGTACTGAGGACAGTAACCAAAGATGAAGTGGGTTTGATTTACACTACTGATATTATTTGGATAACAATATAAAACAAGCACAGTAAATAGCTATGTATATACGTAAACTGAAATGTAAACAGATACGTATGCGTACTGAGAAAAGGGTGAGTTTTACGGAAAAATAAACTACAGGGGTTAAAAATAAAAATTCTATAAACTTAAACTTAAAAGAAAATTTAATTAAAAAGAAAATTATTTTTTTGGTTATTTTATTATTTAATATTAATTATTTAAATAAAAACTATTTAACTATTTAATTAAAACTAATTAACTTAAAAAATTAATAATACAAATTTAAACTAGAAAATTTCAAAATTAATTTCTAAAAATCTAAAATGACTTAAAATAAGTTTAAAAATTAAAAATATGTCTTTTTGTCTTTTTGTGCATTTTCTATTAATTAAATACTAATTATATTAATTAAACTATTTAAACTATTTTAAATTACTACTAATACTAAAATGACTTAGAAAATTATGGAAAAATTTATAAAACTAATTAACCATCACATGTATCCTAAAAAATTATAAAAAGTTTCTAAAAATTATATTTAGGCTAATTTACTAATTAATTACTTATTTATTAATTAAAATCTAATTAACTAAATTAATTAAGGAAAATAGGAAATGAATAGTAGCAATCAGGAAAATATTTTCTAAAAATACCTAATGATTTATAAAACTTAAAAAAATATAAAAAGATACTGTTATTAAATAAAAAAAAATTCAAACTATTTAATTAACTAATATTACTTAATTATTAATTAAACTGGTATTAATTATAATAAATATTATTTGAACAGTAAAAAATATGAAAAAAATATGGAAAATGTATTATAAGACAAAGAAGCTAGGAAAAATAAAATGGGGCTAACAGCTTATCCAAATAAGCTGGAATAAGCTAAAACGTATGGAATAAGCAAATTGGGCCAAAACTACTTTAAGTATATTGAGTATGTAAGCTATAACGGAACTGGTGCCCCATAGCAAATGGAAGGGGGTGTGTTGTTATGCATGTTACTATCCTAGAGGTCCCAGGTTCGATTCCCACTCCCCACCCCTTTTTGCTATTTATTTTTTTTCTTGATTTTTATTTTACCAATCTACTTAATAACTAAATTTAAGCTTATTTAACAAAGACAACTTTTCTATATCTCACAAATAAGCTCTGTATGAGCTTATTTTTCACACAGTGGAGCTTTTAAGCTCAAAATGGATTTTTCAAATTGAAAAAGCTTCTAATAAGCTATAAGCTGAAAACCAAAAGATCAAATAAGCTAAAGTTGGTGAGACAATTATAAAACAAGCCAAAGAAAAGAGAAAAGCAAACAAATAAGCTGAAATTTAAGGAATAAGCAAATCTAAGCTTAACAAACTAAAACTTGTATTTTTAAATTGTAATAAGCTATAAATAAACTATAAACTAAAAACTAATACTTAATAAGCTACAAACATGTATTAACAAACTTAAAATAAGCAATATTGCACAAATAAGCACACCAATTAAGCTGATACAAGCAATTAAGCAATTGGCTTTGGTGACAGGCCAAATAGGCACAAAAGGGCCAACTTGCAGCCCTTGTGGGGTCCACAGGAGGAGGCAAGGGTCCAAACTAAAACCAGATTTGAAAAGCTAGTTTATTGGGGTTTCCAAAAAGCTAGGGCTTATGCCCTGGGTTCCACTAATAAGCACAAGAGAGGCTTTTGAACTTGGGTAATCTACACTGATCACTCAGTGTATGGTCTGAGGGTATGTCAACTTGTAGGTTAAAATAAGCTAAGGGTAAATAAGCTAACACCTAAAATAAGCCTAAAACTAAAAATATGAGCTGATAAGCTATTCAAAAAGCCAAAATGCCAGGTGTGGGGTCCACTAATAAGCCTTAGGTGAGTTTATGAAAAAGACTAATTATCCTGTGCACAGGGCATGTGCATGCCCTGCAAGCTTAAATAAGCTCTTGCATACTCAACATAAAAATTTACAAAAATAAGCAGGATATGGATTCTTGTAGTTTAGGTAGTAGATTTTAACCTCTGAAAATTTCAATCCCTGATTCAACCCACAAAATTCATGAAAATTCACACCAGATTTGGTTTTTCTGCCTATGGTATGCAAATTGACTTTTGGAATTAAACTACAAAGTTGACTAAATTGAACTTTAATCTAATCCTATTGACTTATTATGCTATTATAAGTTATAATGATATGGTATTAAGCTAAAATAACAATTTATGAATAGAATTTATGAGATTACTAGCTACAAATCATAACAGTGAACAAACTATTAAGCTAAGACTAGTATTTTGACTTTTAAAACTGTAACTTGTGTTTTTTATAGTTTAGTTACTCTCAACAGACCTATTGTGAGTTATTACAAGTAAAAGCAACAACAAAATCCAACTGACACTCAGTAAACCAAGCAAATCCAAACACTCCTTTATATGTTGCTAATTTTGGTTTTTCAAAGGAACTCAGTGTTTTAACTTGTAATACTTATGCAGAATGATTAAATTAACTAAACTAGATTTAATACAGCTAAAAGAAAGCAATAATAAGCACAACACAGTAAATGGCAAAATTAACTAAAATTGAGAATATGCTCACAAATTGTATCCAAGCTGTGAACTGAGTAATCAAGGACCAAGTACCAATCCTAAAAGCTTCCATAAGCCACTAAAACCCCAAGCCATCCAGAATCAACCATTCTTCTTGATTCAATCTTCTTTTACACTGATTTTTTATTTTCCATCTATTTAATTTGATTTTTTAGTATTTTTTTCTTTTATGAGCTAAACAAATAATTAAGGTTTCTAAAACTTATCTAAGCTTTTTCAGAGCTTATATGAGCTTATGAATGTCCTCAACAACAACTAACAACAACATTTAAACTTTTTGTGATTTTTGAAATAAGGAGAAATTGCATGATACTGGGAATCAACTGAAACTTGGAATTGATGATTAAAAAGAGTTGATACTACACTGAATACATTAATTGAAAGGTTTGAAAGCTTGAAATTGAACTAAAAGCTAAGTTACAAGTTAAATGACATACATAAAATTAAAACTAAAAACTATATACTAATCCTCTGCTTCTTGCTCCTTTTATAGCCTTCAAGCTTGTTCCATGTGTCCTTCTGAGCAAATCCCACCACTTTTGAGCCCTTGGATCAGTTTAATTCATCACAGCCATTTAAATCTCTTTTTGGCGCCAAAATCAATATAGGTTGCTTGTAGCCGTTTTCTGTGCATTAAATGCAATTGGGATGCTTGTGATGGTGGAGGGGACAAGTTGGAGTGTATAAGTGAGCTAGGGGTGGTAGTGTAAAAGATTGCAGGGTGTAGGGTGGTTTACAGGTTGTAGATGTGGCATGTGGCATCTCCTAAGGCAAACCTAAGGGGTGGGTTTTGTTGTGGGGGTGACAGAGAGGGGTGAAGTGGTAAAGGGGGTTGCAAGTGGTGGATGTGAAGGGTGGATGGTGGTGAAGCAGGAGGTGGAAAGGGAGGTAGGGGAAAGGGATGAGCCAGGGTCAAACGGGTCAACGCCCAAGGATAATACCAAAGGGAAATTGGGTGGGCTTTGTGTAACTTGGGCCAAGGGTAAAAATAGGTGGGCTGGTGGTTGTTTTGTGTTTGGATTTGGTTTGGTTTTATAAGGATCCGTTTGGTTTTATGGCTAAAACAAGCCCAAGGACCAATTTTGTAATTTCCTGAAAATTAAGGGACCTGATTTGCCACTTGATATGCGTAGGGTTGCACCAAGCTTTACCTCTCAAGGGATCTCGAGAAGATTACAACCCCCACCAGGCAGTGTACCTGATCGATGTAGTATAGTATAATGACAAGTACCGGGGGATTGATCGTTCAGCTAGGAATAGTGTCGCTAGGATTAGAAAACCTAAAGACTAGGTCTAGAGATGAGGGATGATTCTTTTTGTATTTTTATATTTTTTTAGAAAGCATGTAAAAATCTCGGGTTTGAAGGATTTGGGCGGAATTAGTTGCTAGTCAACTAACCCAATACTAAGATACAATCAAAATAAAATACTAAAAATGAAAATAAACTAATTATACTAAAGTTGTGAGCAATAAGTGGGAGAAATGTGTTTACTTAGATTTCACTACTCCCTAGATATCTTTTACACGTTAATTACTTGTTATAGTTGCGTGGATGACGGATTGTATTCCTTAATACCATTCATGGGGTGGCGTACTTACTTCCCCAATCCTATGAGTGCCTACTTCACTCCTATGTCGAGCCGGCTAAGAAGCTCCTAACATGGGATCATTAGAATTTACTCATGCATTAAATACAACCAATAAAACCTAGTACACATCGGTTCATGTTTCCTAAGACGTTCAAGCATGTTACCAAATGGAGATCTGCCAGTTTTCTTAAGCCTAACATTGAAATCATTCATCCAATACAACCATAAACAAGTAATCAACACATAATTAACATCTAGGTTTCATTAGATCTAAGCAAACACAAGATAAATCTAGCCTAGCATGTTGAAATTAAGACAAGTATAAGATATAGACAACCAACACATAGACATATTGATTGAATTAAAGAGAAGACTTATCTCAATAGCATATGAAAGGATTCAAGGGGTGAAAACCCTTGAATTTACTGTAAAATACGAGCTAGGGTTCAAAAAGTTCGGCCCTAGGGTTTCTCCACACAAGTTCCTTTTTATAAATAAAAAAATAGAAAACAATATATAGATTTTGGAAGGTGACGGCGTCAAGAACAAATGTCTGACGCCGTCATCTCGCCGCCAAATATGTTTTTTCTCTTTTCTTTTTCTATTTTTTTTTTCTTTTTCTTAATTTTTTCGATTTTTTTTTTTTTTTTTTTTTTGCCTACACTCTTACCCTACCATCCAAAATAATACATCATAGGGAATTGATAAGTGCGTAAATACTCATCATTTTATACCAATCTGAACTGCGAAAATATCCAAAAACACTCAAATATGCATCATAATACTGAAAATATCTCAGAAATGTGTTTTATATGTTTCAGATGCAAAATGATCAAAAACAGATGAAATATGAATAAAGTTTGTATAATTGGCAGTTTCAGTCCCTCAACCTTCAAAACTTGTCAAAACTAGTCCCTGGTTATTCTAAAACATGAAAAAGTCACCAAAGGTCCTTTTTAAATCACAAATTACATATTTAATCCTTTGGTGTAAAGTTTCACAAAATTACAAGTTTAGTCCCTCAACTTTGCAAATTGACAGAAATGGTCCCTGGGATGTAAAAACTTTGAGAAAATCAATTTTGGTCCTTATACTAATCTTCTATGACAGGAATGGTCCTTGGTTGGAAAGTTTGGTGAACTTACATGTTTGGTCCCTGGAGTTTGAAGATTTGGCAGAAAAGGTCCCTGGGTATTTAAAATGGAAAATAATTACATTTATGGTCCTTGGTTTATCACATATGGCAAGATTAGTCCTTGTAATATCTTTGGAAACTTGCCAATTCAGACCCCTAAACTTTCAATGAATTACATTTTTTGTCCTTGTGAATTATTACCATAAAACCAAACGGATCCTTAATATTACCCCTAAACCAAATCCAATCCAAACACCCTCACCCAGCCCACATACTCCAAAAGCCCACCACCAAAAGCCCATCCACCCCACCCTGGTATTTAATACCAGGGTCAAACCCGGTCAAAATCCATCCTTCCCTCTCATCCCTTCCACCTCACCACTGCAACACCAAACTACCCTCCACCTCTCTGGTTTCACCTCCACCTCACCCCCCAGCTCACTACCCTGTCCCCTCCACCTCCACAACCATCCAAATACCCTTAATTAACCCTGAAAATCCTCACAAGCAATCCTCATCAGGCAAAGATATTTTGGCGCCAAAAAGTGAATTCAACGGTTAAGATTATTTAGACCAATCCAATGGTCCACAATTGGTGGGAAAGTCTCTGAGGAACACCTGGAGCTCCAAAGGTCAATAAAAAGAAGAAGAGAAGAGACAGAGAGTATGTATGTAGGAGTAGATTAAATTAATTAAAATCGTCCTAGTATAATTTCAATTTCTAGTTGTAATCTTTAGTTTAAAAGCTTGTTTTAATTAATCTCAGTGTACTTAAGACTTATTTCAAGTATCAATTTCAATTTTACTTTTGTTAATTCAGTTTTAGCATTTTTGAGTTAAATTGACAATTTTACTTAATCATGTTAAATGTTGTTTATTGTTGATGTTTTGGATTCTTAAGCTAATATAAGCTCTTGACAAAAGCTTCTGTAAGCTTTAGAAACTTTAAAATCCAGTGTAGAGTTATCCTTCAAAAATTCAAGAAAAATTAAATAAATAGAAAATAAAAATAAAAATCAGTGTGTGAGGTGATTGAAGAATGGAGCATGGTAATTTCTGGATGACCATGGTTTAGTTGCTTCTTGGGAAGCTTTAGGAAGTGTTACTTGTTCTGGTTCACTTGTTCTCAGCTTGATTCACCTTGTAAGCATTTTTGTTCAACTTGGCATATTACTGTTCTATTGCTTTATTTGCCTTAATCTTTGTGTTTTAATGTTTATATGGTGTTGTTAAGTGATAATATTGATTAATATTGGTGTTGTGTTCATTGGATTAGCTTGTACTAAAAAACTGAACTCACACAGTGTATATTGCATCTTTGACAAACCTGTGTTATATGCTTGTGTTGTTGATGTTTGTTGCTCATTTGATCTTGTGTAATCACCTTGTAATCTTTGAAATCAGTAGTGTGGCTTAATTCTATCATTTGCTTCTAAAATTACTAATTAGTCTTCATAAAGTAGTGTTTGGTTCAGTTGATAATTCTGTGATTAAGGTTGTGTTTGTTGTGATTTTTGCTTCAAGCATATTTCTTAGGGTCAGTTTACCTTAGCTCAACCATAAAATACAGTACTTATTAGTATAAAAGTCAAAATAGATTTTAATCTTCATTAGATTGTTGTCTGTTTAAGTTCACAAGTCCATAATCATCATATTAGTGTATAAGTTGTGTATCTAGCTTAATTTCATCTCATAATAGCCTAATATAATATACTCAGTCCATAGATTAAGTTAGAATTTTGTTTAAGTCAACTTACTAGTTTATAGTAAAAATCAAATTTTTCAGTTTATAACTTTTTGAATTAGTTAGTTGATTTTATTGTGATCTTATTACTTAGTTTTAAGACTTAAGCTTGTAGGGTATTAATATATTGTTGCTCAACTTCATTAGAGTATTTTTGTTTATTTTTTTATCTAATTGTTTAACTGCTTAATTGCTACTTGGCGTTTAGCATTTTTTCTAAAAGTTGCTCTGTACCAGGCTTAACTAGCCTATTTCAAGAGCTTACATAATCTTCACTACTTGGTTTTAGCTTGTGAAATTTGGTTTTTTATAAAGCCAAGCAACCCAACTCAAGGTTTCAAGGCTTGTATCTCATATTCTGGCTTATCCATTAAGCCTGCTTTAAGCTTTTACCTTGTCCCATTTATTGTGTATAATGACCTTTCAGTGTATTACATCCATTTTCACAAGCTTGTCAAAAGCTCTCTAGTGGGTCCCACCCTAATGTTTTTGGCTTTTTAGAAAGCCATTAAGCTAGGCTTGAGGTTCCTAAGCTTATTTGGTGATTTTTAGCTTATTTGAGTGGGCTGCAAGTCCCAATAAAAGTTGTCCATTTCCTAACTGTGTGCTGGTTCATCAGCACAAACCTCCTTCCTCCCAAGCCCTCTCCTATACTCATTTGTGGGACCCAGAGGTGAAGCTTTGGCTTTTTGAAAAGCCAATCAGCTGAGCTTTTAGGATCCATAATTAGTTAGGGCTTCCAATCCCTCTTGTGGGCCCCACATGGCCTGGTAGTTGCCCTTGTGGCCTGATCTGCACTCAGTTTTTGGTCATTAGCTTATTTGCTTATTCCTGTTTATCCATTGTGCTTATTCATATTTTTTTGCTTATTCCTAAGTTACTAAACCTATAGTAGCTTATTGTACCTTTGTGGAATCATAGGATAGTTTATTGGTCAACTTTTCCTAAGCTAAAAATCCTAATAAGCTGTTAAACAACAACCTGTTAAGCACTTTAGTTTCCAAACATCTTATTTTTGTGATTCAGGCAAAGTGCCTTTATTAAATTTTGTTCATTTTAGTATTAAAGTAGTTCTGTAACAGAAAATTCCAAAAAAGCTAAATATAAAAATAGTGATAGTTTCTATTTAAGCCAATTGGCTTATTTTCAGCTTATTCATTAAGCAATCTTCATTTTTATAATTTTCATAGCTTCCAGTAGTTATAAAATAATTTTTGAAAAAGTTTTAGATTTTTCACTGTTCATTTGCTATTTTTCTTAATTTAATTTAGTTTTTAATAATTAATAAATAGTTAATAATTAATAATAATTAGATAAAAAGTCTTAAAAATATATTTTCTGTTTTAAAATTAGTTTTATATTATTTTAGATTTTTCCAAGTTTAAATTTCATTTTTCTAAGTAATTTTCATATTTTCTTGTATTTTAGTGTATTAATAAATAATTAAATAATAGTAATTAATTAATAATAAACATATAAATAGTGTGAAAAATATAATTTTAGTTTTAAAATAAGTTTTATAATATTTTAGATTTTTCTAAGTTTTAATTTTATTTTTATAGACTTATTTTACATTTTCTTATTATTTAGTGTATTATTAAATAGTTAAAATTAGTTATTAATTAATAATAATTAATTAATTAGGTGTAAAAATAATTTTAATTTTCCAATAATTTTCTTATATTAGTAGGATTGTAAAAATATCATTTTCATATCCGTAAGCTTTTTATTTCTTAAAATTCACGTTTAGTTTCATACGTTTACGTTTATTTTAATTTAAACGTACATTTTTATTTCTTTTTACATTTTTAGGTTTTCTTAACTTTTAAATAAGTTAATAATTATAAAGTAAATATTTTAAGTCTGTTTAATTTGCATTTAAGCCCCTAAGGCATGCAAATTCCTACTTTAGTTAAAATCGTTTTGTTTCGTAGGTTTACGTTTAAATATTAAACATACGCGTTTTTGGTTTTTAATCGTTTTTTAAATATCTATCTTTCACTTAATCATTCTAATAGCTTATTTAAGCTATTTTGTTTTATAAATCCTTAGTGTAATCACTCACTCACACTTATACCCTTTCCTGTTCGTAATCACCCGATCCCAAATTCGTTTTTAATACCTTCGCACACCTCGTTGGGACATAACGACCCGGGGAAACACTGTATTCTTCACCGGTTATCTTGCACTTTCTCCTGGGTTGACCTATTGACTGCACCCGGTTGACTGGTTAGTTTAGGAGCAATCAAAATTTGGCGCCGCTGTCGGGGAGGTTGTGCGCGTATTCTATACGAATTTGAAGCATCTGTGATTGTTGAATATACATTCATTGTATATTTACCATCTTTGTCCATATTTTTTAAAAAAAAAAAAAAAAAAAAAAAAAAAAAAAAAAAAAAAAAAAAAAAAACCCAAAAATATTTTCCTTCTTAGTAGTATTACAAAAAAAAAAAAAAAAAAAAAAAAAAAAAAAAAGAAAAAAGAAAAAAAAAATCCCAAAAATATTCACCTTTACCCTCCTACCTTTTTGATTCTTCATTTCTTACCCTCTATTACCCTTTGATTCTTTCTATGTCTTATTCTCACCCTCTTGTTTGTCAATGGTGTGGTAGTCCTTATAATGGTGGTAATTGCCCCGGTTGTGGTATGGTAGAGTCAGGAAACGGGTCTGTCTATAACCAGAATCCCTATTCCTACCATGACACGACTGATTCATTCCATCAGCTTCCACACCGTGAGACTCAGTTTAACTGTTGTGAGTACTGTGGTGGTTCACACTACAGTTCTGATTGTCAATCAGGAAAAACGCTTGTCTATGAGCAGGTTCCTGATAACAATTATGACTTAAGCACATACGACTCACAGCCACATCAGTTCAACTGTTGTGAGTACTGTGGAGGTCCTCACTTTAGCTCGGATTGTCAAACAGGGAATCCATTTCCTTGCAACAATTACGACTATTCGTTTCAAGACCCACCTCCACAGTGCCAAATGATCCAAGCAACTCCTCAATACCCGCAAGACCTTTGTCAAGAGGTTCTTGAGAAACTTAAAGACCTTAAGGAGGAGTTGGCTAATATTTCGCTTCGCCGTGCTCCAAGTTCTTCTTGTGTATATTGTGGGGGTCCTTATAATGATGATCAATGTCAACCGTCCGGGTTTGACACATCCACACCCCCACAAATTACACTCATCCAACAGTCCCGTGGAAAATCCATGAAAGAACTACTTGCAGAAGAACATGCAGCTAGAGACGAAAGAAGCATGGAAGAATTACTAGTCTTAGAACGAGCAGCTATAACACGTTCCAAATTTCACAAAGCTGCTCTTCTTGATGAAGATGATGAAAGTGATAATGATGATACCTCATCAAGTTCATCAATTGAACCTCCTTCCATGGAAATACAGGGAGAAAAGAGTATGGAAGAATTACTAGCAGCAGAACAAATGGAAATTGTAAAATCCATGTATGCTAGTCCTTCTCAACTCCCTCAGTTTGATGTTATCACACCCGAGGTTCCCACTCACTCTCTGAGCATGGGGGACGAGTATCTTGACACTGTTCCTGAAAAGGAATCGGACGAATTCATAAAGTCTAGTGTTGTGAACCTTGTCTCAATCCCAAGTGAGTCACAGGGAATTCTTGATCATATGTGTGATATCCCCACCCCTCCTGAAAATCCAAGAGATCAATTTGATACTTTCTCCGATTATAGCAATGATTGTACATCTTATGGAGAAGTTGAGTATGTAGAGGCATCACTGCCTCATTCCGATGTTGACCTTCTACTTGAAAAGTTCACAGATGAATTTACTCACATCAATCCACTTCCATTGGGAAGTGATGATGATCTGTTTGACTTCGAAGCCGATCTTGGTGAAATTGAAAATCTTTTAAATTCTAATCCCAACATCGAGCTTAGTGATTCACATACTGATGAATGTTCTTTACCTTGTGAAGACATCAGTCATGTGGATAGATTACCTTCTGAGCTTGTCAGCTTAGGAGAAGAGAATGATGAAGAAATAATCCAAGACGAAGCTCTTCGTCTTACATTATTAAATGCTAATCTTCTCATTTCTAGAATCGAGGCTTTTAATGAAAAGCCTATTTCATCTCCTATCCCCGTTGAGGATAGTGAGCTTTTGATCAATGATTCTATTCCGGAATTGCAAACGTTCCATTTTGATCATACGGGAGAGAAGATTAGTGGTATTACCACTTTTCATTCTCATAATTCTCTCCCCGTATATGAATCATTTACTTTTGAGAAGTTCCCCAGTGAACTCACTCAAATCAAACCCGAATATGAATCATTCACCTTTGAGGAGTTCTCTTGTGAACTCACTCATGTCATATCTCCACCGGAGTATGATAATTTCTATTTTGATCTAGACACACCAGGGATATGTCTAGACCAAATGAGCTTAAAAGAGGAGATTCATGTTATTATGAATTCTCCTGTGGCTGATGATGAGTTAGTCCTGATATTTATCATGACTTTCTTTCTCTTCTTCATTCATCCCGTGGCTTCTCCTGTTCTTCACTCTTTCGGGAGTGAGGACATTATCTTTGACCCCGGCATTCTCATTTATAAATTTTGAGCCTGATACTTATCTCATCGGTGTGGAACTTTCACGTGCTTCAAATGTTTGTCCAAACATCTTGAATGAAAGTCCGATTGAGATTGTCTCTTCCACATAATACTTCCTCATGAACCAATGAATTCGGGGTCGAGTCAGGCTAGCGACTCGGTAAACAAAAACAGTAGCATGTATATAGGTTTTCACCCGTATGTACCACCCTAGTGTGGGGGAGATACTAACCCACATATTGTATCTATGTATATATCCTAAAAAAAATGTATATAAAATTAAATAAAGGCTATGAGTATTTTCCTTCTTACGTTCTAAGTGTTGGTTTAACACCCGGTACTTTGAATATTGAGGACAATATTCAGTTCTAAGTGTGGGGGGGAATTCGTTATTCTAACGAATTTAATCACATGTTCCATCAAGCACCCCCATTTTAGCCAAAATTTTAAAATTTTTTCTCACTTAGAACGCAATAAATGGTTATCAGTCCACCATGTCTAACCCACATAAGGATTGGCTAATCCGAGAGCAAACGGCTCTTGGTAAAGATAACTCAAATCCGTTTACGGCTTACAATTTGCCCAAAATTGTATGGTATCTCAACTAGCCATATCCTAAAAAGTGAAAGAGTTTGCTAGCCCGCAAGATTATGGCTTGTGGTAAAGGCAGTGGAAAAACCATAATTGGTAATCAGCTCACCAAGATGTTGACTTTGTCCATCAAGAGTTGGCTAGTCCAGAAGCAAACGGCTTTTGGTAAAGACAAAACAAATCCGTTGACAGCTTGTGGTTTGCTCAAAATCACATGGTTATCAGGTGGACCATAGTTCTTACTTGAACTGAAACATTTGGCTACTCCAGAAGTAATGGCTTTTGGTAAAGAGACAAAAATCCATTAAGTTTTTCTCAAAAGATTGCTAGGGACTAGCAATATTTTAGTGTGGGGGATTGATAAGTGCGTAAATACTCATCATTTTATACCAATCTGAACTGCCAAAACATCCAAAAACACTCAAATATGCATCATAATACTGAAAATATCTCAGAAATGTGTTTTATATGTTTCAGATGCAAAATGATCAAAAACAGATGAAATATGAATAAAGTTTGCGTAATTGGCAGTTTCAGTCCCTCAACCTTCAAAACTTGTCAAAACTAGTCCCTGGATATTCTAAAACATGAAAAAGTCACCAAAGGTCCTTTTTAAATCACAAATTACATATTTAATCCTTTGGTGTAAAGTTTCACAAAATTACAAGTTTAGTCCCTCAACTTTGCAAATTGACAGAAATGGTCCCTGGGATGTAAAAACTTTGAGAAAATCAATTTTGGTCCTTATACTAATCTTCTATGACAGGAATGGTCCTTGGTTGGAAAGTTTGGTGAACTTACATGTTTGGTCCCTGGAGTTTGAAGATTTGGCAGAAAAGGTCCCTGGGTATTTAAAATGGAAAATAATAACATTTATGGTCCTTGGTTTATCACATATGGCAAGATTAGTCCTTGTAATATCTTTGGAAACTTGCCAATTCAGACCCCTAAACTTTCAATGAATTACATTTTTGGTCCTTGTGAATTATTACCATAAAACCAAACGGATCCTTAATATTACCCCTAAACCAAATCCAATCCAAACACCCTCACCCAGCCCACATACTCCAAAAGCCCATCCACCCCACCCTGGTATTTAATACCAGGGTCAAACCCGGTCAAAATCCACCCTTCCCTCTCATCCCTTTCACCTCACCACTGCAACACCAAACTACCCTCCACCTCTCTGGTTTCACCTCCACCTCACCCCCCAGCTCACTACCCTGTCCCCTCCACCTCCACAACCTTCCAAATACCCTTAATTAACCCTGAAAATCCTCACAAGCAATCCCCATCTGGCAAAGATATTTTGGCGCCAAAAAGTGAATTCAACGGTTAAGATTATTTAGACCAATCCAATGGTCCATAATTGGTGGGAAAGTCTCTGAGGGACACCTGGAGCTCCAAAGGTCAATAAAAAGAAGAAGAGAAGAGACAGAGAGTATGTATGTAGGAGTAGATTAAATTAATTAAAAGCGTCCTAGTATAATTTCAATTTCTAGTTGTAATCTTTAGTTTAAAAGCTTGTTTTAATTAATCTCAGTGTACTTAAGACTTATTTCAAGTATCAATTTCAATTTTACTTTTGTTAATTCAGTTTTAGCATTTTTGAGTTAAATTGACAATTTTACTTAATCATGTTAAATGTTGTTTATTGTTGATGTTTTGGATTCTTAAGCTAATATAAGCTCTTGACAAAAGCTTCTGTAAGCTTTAGAAACTTTAAAATCCAGTGTAGAGTTATCCTTCAAAAATTCAAGAAAAATTAAATAAATAGAAAATAAAAATAAAAATCAGTGTGTGAGGTGATTGAAGAATGGAGCATGGTAATTTCTGGATGACCATGGTTTAGTTGCTTCTTGGGAAGCTTTAGGAAGTGTTACTTGTTCTGGTTCACTTGTTCTCAGCTTGATTCACCTTGTAAGCATTTTTGTTCAACTTGGCATATTACTGTTCTATTGCTTTATTTGCCTTAATCTTTGTGTTTTCATGTTTATATGGTGTTGTTAAGTGATAATATTGATTAATATTGGTGTTGTGTTCATTGGATTAGCTTGTACTAAAAAACTGAACTCACACAGTGTATATTGCATCTTTGACAAACCTGTGTTATATGCTTGTGTTGTTGATGTTTGTTGCTCATTTGATCTTGTGTAATCACCTTGTAATCTTTGAAATCAGTAGTGTGGCTTAATTCTATCATTTGCTTCTAAAATTACTAATTAGTCTTCATAAAGTAGTGTTTGGTTCAGTTGATAATTCTGTGATTAAAATTGTGTTTGTTGTGATTTTTGCTTCAAGCATATTTCTTAGGGTCAGTTTACCTTAGCTCAACCATAAAATACAGTACTTATTAGTATAAAAGTCAAAATAGATTTTAATCTTCATTAGATTGTTGTCTGTTTAAGTTCACAAGTCCATAATCATCATATTAGTGTATAAGTTGTGTATCTAGCTTAATTTCATCTCATAATAGCATAATATAATATACTCAATCCATAGATTAAGTTAGAATTTCGTTTAAGTCAACTTACTAATTTATAGTAAAAATCAAATTTTCAAGTTTATAACTTTTTGAATTAACTAGTTGATTTTATTGTGATCTTATTACTTAGTTTTAAGACTTAAGCTTGTAGGGTATTAATATATTTTTGCTCAACTTCACTAGAGTATTTTTGTTTATTTTTTATCTAATTGTTTAACTGCTTAATTGCTACTTGGCGTTTAGCATTTTTTCTAAAAGTTGCTCTGTACCAGGCTTAACTAGCCTATTTCAAGAGCTTACATAATCTTCACTACTTGGTTTTAGCTTGTGAAATTTGGTTTTTTATAAAGCCAAGCAACCCAACTCAAGGTTTCAAGGCTTGTATCTCATATTCTGGCTTATCCATTAAGCCTGCTTTAAGCTTTTACCTTGTCCCATTTATTTTGTATAATGACCTTTCAGTGTATTACATCCATTTTCACAAGCTTGTCAAAAGCTCTCTAGTGGGTTCCACCCCAATGTTTTTGGCTTTTTAGAAAGCCATTAAGCTAGGCTTGAGGTTCCTGAGCTTATTTGGTGATTTTTAGCTTATTTGAGTGGGCTGCAAGTCCTAATAAAAGTTGTCTATTTCCTAAGTGTGTGTTTGTTCATCAGCACAAACCACCTTCCTCCCAAGCCCTCTCCTATACTCATTTATGGGACCCAGAGGTGAAGCTTTGGCTTTTTGAAAAGCCAATCAGCTGAGCTTTTAGGATCCATAATTAGTTAGGGCTTCCAATCCCTCTTGTGGGCCCCACATGGCCTGTTAGTTGCCCTTGTGGCCTGATCTGCACTCAGTTTTTGGTCATTAGCTTATTTGCTTATTCCTGTTTATCCATTGTGCTTATTCATATTTTTTTGCTTATTCCTAAGTTACTAAAACTATAGTAGCTTATTGTACCTTTGTGGAATCATAGGATAGTTTATTGGTCAACTTTTCCTAAGCTAAAAATCCTAATAAGCTGTTAAACAACAACCTGTTAAGCACTTGAGTTTCCAAACATCTTATTTTTGTGATTCAGGCAAAGTGCCTTTATTAAATTTTGTTCATTTTAGTATTAAAGTAGTTCTGTAACAGAAAATTCCAAAAAAGCTAAATATAAAAATAGTGATAGCTTCTATTTAAGCCAATTGGCTTATTTTCAGCTTATTCATTAAGCAATCTTTATTTTTATAATTTTCATAGCTTCCAGTAGTTATAAAATAATTTTAGAAAAAGTTTAGATTTTTCACTGTTCATTTGCTATTTTTCTTAATTTAATTTAGTTTTTAATAATTAATAAATAGTTAATAATTAATAATAATTAGATAAAAAGTCTTAAAAATATATTTTCTGTTTTAAAATTAGTTTTATATTATTTTAGATTTTTCCAAGTTTAAATTTCATTTTTCTAAGTAATTTTCATATTTTCTTGTATTTTAGTGTATTAATAAATAATTAAATAATAGTAATTAATTAATAATAAACATAATTCGTGTGAAAAATATAATTTTAGTTTTAAAATAAGTTTTATAATATTTTAGATTTTTCTAAGTTTTAATTTTATTTTTATAGACTTATTTTACATTTTCTTATTATTTAGTGTATTATTAAATAGTTAAAATTAGTTATTAATTAATAACAATTAATTAAATAGGTGTAAAAATAATTTTAATTTTCCAATAATTTTCTTATATTAGTAGGATTGTAAAAATATCATTTTCATATCCGTAAGCTTTTTATTTCTTAAAACTAACGTTTAGTTTCGTACGTTTACGTTTATTTTAATTTAAACGTACATTTTTATTTCTTTTTACATTTTTAGGTTTTCTTAACTTTTAAATAAGTTGGTAATTATAAAGTAAATATTTTAAGTCTGTTTAATTTGCATTTAAGCCCCTAAGGCATGCAAATTCCTACTTTAGTTAAAATCGTTTTGTTTCGTAGGTTTACGTTTAAATATTAAACATACGCGTTTTAGGTTTTTAATCGTTTTTTAAATATCTATCTTTCACGTAATCATTCTAATAGCTTATTTAAGCTATTTTATTTTATAAATCCTTAGTGTAATCACTCACTCACACTTATACCCTTTCCTGTTCATAATCACCCGATCCCAGATTCGTTTTTAATACCTTCGCACACCTCGTTGGGACATAACGACCTGGGGAAACACTGTATTCTTGACCGGTTATCTTGCACTTTCTCCTGGGTTGACCTATTGACCGCACCTGGTTGACTGGTTAGTTTAGGAGCAATCAGGAATGTAAATTCCCCTTACACTTGAATCTTTACATACTTTACAATAAACTAATCTAATGACTCGAATTAAGATAATCAAAACACTTGGAGTACTTTTAAGATTAACGCACATACGGGGGTAATATATGATGTTCTTCCCCATTACTCCATAAAATAAGTACTTTACCCATGAGTCCCAATCGTCCCAAAACAATATGTACAATGATATGACTCGACTTAGCAACCATGTAATCAATTAGATAATTAACTTAGGGTTTAAACATATAACAATAATGCACTAAAGATGAGTGCATACACGGAAGGCTAAGGCAATTTGGGTGTACATTTAAGTGGGGTGTAACAAATTCTTCCTTTAAGTAAGATGCTTAAAGTTAGAAACGAAAAGATAGGCTCGGAGGGGTGTACTAGGGGTTTCGTGTACTAAAAATGAGTACAACGCTAAGGGTGTGGGAAAAATTAGTTGACTTAACTAGCCAAGTAATATGACTTAAATGGTTAAGTAATTATAATACGGGTTTAACACAAGGGTGATCCTAATGCCTCTTATCATGTAGTAAATCCTACTACACGAATGTAGTCTCACTAGCGGTCTCGGAATGCATCACTAACGCAAGTTCTAGAATCTAAATGCTACCGGTACACTCATAAGCACTAATAGTAAATGTTTTTCCTATCAAATCTAAAGGCGAACCTCACATATTTGGGTGGAAAATTTTTCTGAATGGTACGGTTATGTGCTAGTCATACAATCTCCTATCCATGAGACGCTTGCTATGGCTAAAGTTTCACTCCTAAATGTTGTAAAAAAATTTAAATTTGGCGCTAAAATTACACTAACAAGTATTTCTCATAGTTTTATTACACATCTACTATCAAACAAACAAACTCAAGCGAAAGTGTATTGTAAGGTATCATCATTTTACCCTCCCCTTACACTTAAGATAAACATTGTCCCCAATGTTCAAGTAAAGAATGTAAAAGTGAAATAAGTAAAACAAATGAAATCAAATACTCCCCTGATTCGCTCGGTATGGATAATAAGGTGGCCAGGTTAAATCTTCCTCCAAGAAAATGAACAATCAAAGCTTCCCTTCCAGAAAAATAAATCATCTTCTTGTCATACATAACCTGTAAATCCTGAGAAAACAGACAAGGCAACCTCGCATAAAATCGGCGGCAATCTACATATGTTAATATATCCTAAAAAACAAAATAAGATATAATGCTTGTGAATTGATGTTTGCAGATTTCCTGGAGATTATAAAACTTAATAATTCAACAAAAATTTTAAAACTCCGTTAGAAAAACAAAACTGGTAAAATTTCCAGATTTTTACACGTGACACCGTCAAGAGTAAACTCATGACGCCGTCAGAAGTGACCTGCAGAAATTCTTATGTTAGGTTTCCGGAAAATTTCTGGAAAAACTTGGTTCTACTTCCTGGAAGATCCTGCAAAACTTCATTATGACTCGATACAAACATTTGACTCTAACAAATACGAATATACATGTTCACTTAATATTAAGGAGAATCATGATCGGTTTGTTTCTTAAAAACATATTTGGGGTTTCCCCTTACACTTATCTTTTGCAAAAATACTTTTGGGTGAAGTTAAGACTAGGCCAAAACAACAAAATAAAGTATTTCCACTATTTAGTTTTGAAACATGATCTACCAACAATAAAAATAAAACATGCATATGGAAGCAAATAACAAACAAACAAAATAAAAATCACACAAAACATGGGTTGCCTCCCAAGAAGCGCTTGTTTTTGTTCGAGTCACGAGCCTGACTCTACCCTTATTTAATGGAAATAGGGGAGGTTTTCCCTACACATAGGATCAAGTGCGGGTGGAAGTAGCGATACACACCCTTAGGGTGGAAATATGCCTCGTAAGGAACGTGTGGTGGATGAATTATATGCTCAAAGGGGTGTGCTCCTATCATCATAACCTTACCAAATTCAATCAGGTTAATGGGTGGATTAAGATTTTCTCCTAGAAAGGGATCATTTTCAATCAACTTCAAGAGATTACTAGTTGGGGATCCATCTTGACCTAATAAACCCGGTTTAAACCCATAATGTTTCTTGTGATCAATCACAAATGGGTGATGTAAGCATGTATGGTCATTTTCCACTCCTATATTGGCTTCCTCTCTACAAGGCTTAGAGTCCACTACCTTTATCCTAAGACTACCCGGACTATATGGTTTGATGGGCGGATCGGAACCTATTTCAATTCCTAAATTCACATCTAAAGATGGAAGATTAGGTAATGGCTTTGGTCGAGGCTCCGGTTCATCAAAACTAGGAACTTCCTTAGAACTAAAAGAAAAGTCATCACTACAAGTGTTAAAACCTATATTCTCTAGTTGTGCTTGATCCAGGGGTTCTACCTCTATTGGGGTTCCTATAGTCTCTTCTACTTCTTCTGGGTAAGTCACGGGTGGTATGTGTGCCTCAAATGATGGTAGGACTTGTGGGGTACTTTGTGGGCTCATGTTATTTACTTCATCATTTCTTGTGTTAAAATCACCTATATCCTCAACATGTGTTTTATTATAATCTAACCCTAACATTTTCCCAAGTATCTCACGTGCTTCCCTAGGCATCTCAACTTCTATGTCCGAATCATAAGGATCATCCTCAATATTCTGACTGCTATATACAAATTGCCCAAAAGATTCATCATCTGTTTCTTGAGATTCATCATCATTGATCATAAAACCTAGGTCTTTTTGATCAATGTGATCATGTTCGGCTACATCCTCCATCACATCAAGGTTACCTATGGGTTCAGCTTGTATTGTGGTGAAATCAAACCACTCCGTATGCCCAGTTATCTCATCTATACGCTTATCCCCAAACAATCTTCTTGCCTGTTCCCTTAAACTTGCTATCAATTGATCCGTAACAACGTTTGTTGGGTTGTCCATTTTTTTGGCAAGTATGGCACAATTCTCTATGGTTTCCCAAGCTTCATTAACATTTAATACCTAAAGGTCCCCATCTGCGGCATGGTCAATGTCCATTTTGGTATAGTGGTCGACACAATGGTAAAATATTTCAATTTGGGACCACAGATCGAAATTATGATGAGGGACTTTTCGGAGTAAATATTTAAAATGAGCCCATGCATCATAGATAGGTTCATCTTCATGTTGTTTAAACATCAATATGCCATTAGGAGTGGGTGAATTTTGTGGTTGGTAGTATGGTGGATTCGCGTTCTCCATAATGGCTAACGGAATAGTCAATGGAAAGGTTTTTACAAACAAAGACACAAAGAAAAGATAGACTAAAGAAAACCTACAAATAAAAATAAAATCTTACTAGAAAGGAATCTAGCAAGTTGACCTAATAAAAAGGGATTCTAACCTAGACAATAACTATTCCCCGGGCTGTGGCGCCAAAAACTTGATATGCGTAGGGTTGCACCAAGCTTTACCTCTCAAGGGATCTCGAGAAGCTTACAACCCCCACCAGGCAGTGTACCTGATCGATGTAGTATAGTATAATGACAAGTACCGGGGGATTGATCATTCAGCTAGGAATAGTGTCGCTAGGATTAGAAAACCTAAAGACTAGGTCTAGAGATGAGGGATGATTCTTTTTGTATTTTTATATTTTTTTAGAAAGCAAGTAAAAATCTCGGGTTTGAAGAATTTGGGCGGAATTAGTTGCTAGTCAACTAACCCAATACTAAGATGCAATCAAAATAAAATACTAAAAATGAAAATAAACTAATTATACTAAAGTTGAGAGCAATAAGTGGGAGAAATGTGTTTACTTAGATTTCACTACTCCCTAGATATCTTTTACACGTTAATTACTTGTTATAGTTGCGTGGATGACGGATTGTATTCCTTAATACCATTCATGGGGTGGCGTACTTACTTCCCCAATCCTATGAGTGCCTACTTCACTCCTATGTCGAGTCGGCTAAGAAGCTCCTAACATGGTATCATTAGAATTTACTTATGCATTAAATACAACCAATAAAACCTAGTACACATCGGTTCATGTTTCCTAAGATGTTCAAGCATGTTACCAAATGGAGATCTGCCAGTTTTCTTAAGCTTAACATTGAAATCATTCATCCAATACAACCATAAACAAGTAATCAACACATAATTAACATTTAGGTTTCATTAGATCTAAGCAAACACAAGATAAATCTAGCCTAGCATGTTGAAATTAAGACAAGTATAAGATATAGACAACCAACACATAGACATATTGATTGAATTAAAGAGAAGACTTATCTCAATAGCACATGAAAGGATTCAAGGGGTGAAAACCCTTGAATTTACTGTAAAATACGAGCTAGGGTTCATAAAGTTCGACCCTAAGGTTTCTCCACACAAGTTCATTTTTATGAATAAAAAAATAGAAAACTATATAGAGATTTTGGAAGGTGACGACGTCAAGAACAAATGTCTGACGCCGTCATCTCGCCGCCAAATAGTTCCTCGGACTGCCTAGATCTGGATCTGACGCCGTCATGTGTACACCTTATGCAGGCCGTCATGATTTTAACTCTTGACGCTCTTGTTGTGACGCCTTCAGGTTTCTTCTGGGTCGTCATGGACTTTACTCTTGACGCCGTCAGGAATTTTCTCTTGACACCGTCATACACTGTTCTCAGCAAGGAAAATTAAGTCTTTGGCGTTTTCTTCACTTTTATGCTCCAAAAACATCCGAATTGCTTCCTTTTCCAGATTTCACTCCCAAAGTACTTAAAATCACAAAAGGAACGATTTAGGGCAATATTTGATCAAATAAATTCAATTTCGGGCTTAAATGACCCCTTAAAAGTGGTTCATTTTTTGCCTCATCACCACTTTCCCAAAGTTCTCAAAAGGACTAAATCTACCAAGTATGAGTAACCCAAGGACTAAAGATGTAATTTTCTAATATATAATACCCGAGGACCTTTTCTGCCAAACTTTCAAACTTCAGGGACCAAACATGTAATTTCACCAAAATTTCCAACCAAGGACCATTCCTGCCATAGAAGATTAGTATAAGGACCAAAATTTATTTTCTCAAAGTTTTTTATATCCCAGGGACCATTTTTGTCAATTCTGCAAAGTTGAGGGACTAAACTTGTAATTGTTAGGTCACCATATTGATTTCACACAAACAAGAATGAGATAGATATAAGGATGGGATGAATATTTGAATAAGAGAATAATAAGAGCAAGAGTTTCCTTATGATTTCAAATAAACAACCAAGTTTTACAATGGCCTAAGACTAGTATATATAGGTGAGGAGCTAGGGCAACACTCCTAGTCCTTCCCTTACATGGATTTCGTGTGGGCTAGAAGCCCATGGACTTAATATCTTAAGCCTAGTAAACTAATAATATTACATAAATGAAAGTAAGTAGTAACTTAAGCAACCTATTATTACAAATGACCGAGACTTGATAAAATAGTAAAAACTATGATCCCAACAATCTCCCCCTAAGGGTCGGTCATCATGGTTGCTTGACGTCTTTGTCATTTCTTCATCTTTGACTTTCATAGCTTTAGACGTCTTTCAATAATCATGAGATAAAAATCATTCATCGTTCTTTGTACTTTGTTCTTTGTTGTTGTGATAGTGATCATGTTATGAAGTTGTCTGCCTTTTGTCACTTCCGCATCTGTGGTGGTAGTCCGCCATTCCAACATGCTCATACATTTTTGAATTCTGACTTATATATGCACGTAGTCCCTTTCTTTCACTTAAGATCTTTAGTCTTTATACTTTGTAGATTCTTCTTTTTGGCGTAGAATCTTTCTTTGAGCTTTGTGTTGCTTTGATCTTTGAGGGACCTTTTGATGACTTCAAGATGCATGTATGAGCATGTGGAATCCGTCGCCATGGAGATGATGTAACCCTGCATGTAAACAGTTAGCAATAAAACATTTGGTACTTACAGATAAGGAATTAGAGATTGTCAACAACATATTGTGAAGACTCCTTCTAACCCTTATCAAGGCCGTTCCCATATCAGATACTCCCGAGGGAGCTTACGATACCTACTAAGTAGCTCAATGATTTAGTGAGTCACTGGGGATCACTCCACGACTGTAGACCGCTAAGAAACCACTGCAAACACTAAGCGTAACCCACAAGGAGTTACCGAAGTGACCTGCTGTCAGGACTGTTTGATGTTGACCCTGGCAGGATTTCCGTTCAATCATTGAGAAGTACTTATGTAAATTCTCTCATAAACGTTCTCGGCAGATTGCTAAGATCTGCGAAGGACTCGATAGTTTGCAGCTGGTGTCCATTGATGTAGAACACCAGTTGTAGAAATACTAAGTGTTCCTAAGAGATCTTTGATATATCTCATGGCTCTAGACTCGAAAAGTGCACACTTAGGTTTCCTATGTGGAGACTAGGGAAGGGTCTCCTGCTTCAATATCAACCATCTCTAAAAGATTAGTCGATAGATTACATGGGTTCCCCGTGAGAATGAAACAAGCTCTTTTAAGAGAACTTGAGTGGTTAAGAAGGTTTAGTGCATTGCGTCACTGGGTCCATGACGACTTTATCTTCAATACCGGCGTCGCCTTAGCAACAACCAGTAGCATATGAATTGAACCCGGTGTCTGCCCTAAGATTGAACATATGGAGGGCTATTTCTTTTCACCCTTTTCTTTACTTTTCTTTTTAATTCTTCAACTCCTTCTTTCCCTTTCATTCTTTTCTCCTTTTATCGTATCATACCTAAGGACTTCTAATTCTAACTATTGGTGATGTCCTTGGGTAGATCCCTCCGGCTCTGGCGGATCATAGGACTGAATTTCCTATCTTAATCACCTTATAACTCCATGATTATCCGACAATAGCCAAGAAACCTTTGAAAATCTCTCAAAGTGTTTGTGAATATCAAACATTTTGTTTAACACTTTGAGAGTTTTGTGTTTACTTTTGATGGGCTCCCCCTTCACATGTGCTCATAAGTGTTTAAATAAGTTTGCACATGTGGGAGGAGCAAGCACTTTTGAATTGATCCACTTTCAGTGAACCTGACCGATTCGAGACACGCTTACATCACTAGTTAGACTAGCTTGAAGTTATTACCCGGCCTGGTCAAATCCACAGAAAGTTTCTCGAAACGGTAGATTTCTACTCAGACAAATCCTTTTCGAGACACGCTTACATGGCTAGTTAAAGAGTTCCATTGTCAGCTTTTAGGTGACAACTAGCTCTAGTAACTAACTTGATGTTATTACCCGTCGAGGATAAGTCTTTTCGAGATTACTAACTTAATGTTTCGTCAATTCTTGGGTCAATTCTGAGTCTAGCTCGCACAAGATACAACTTAAAGCAACTTTGAACTTTCATATTTTAATCACATACACTTTTTCTCCCCCTCAAAAATAGCATATGAGATGTTATTTTTGTTAAACTTTTGATTAAAATATGCTTTTTGAGTCTTATGGGGAGATATCAACAAGAACTTTTATGTTTCAAACGATGAGTTTTTCAAGTGCTCCCCCACAAAAAGTGAATACTCATTGAGGTGAAATACTTGTCTTTTGAGCAGAATTATGAAAATCAGAAAATGTTTGATTAATTCTACTCAAAAGTAAGAAGCCTTCGCTCCTTATATAAGGATTGAGGGAATTAAGCGTACCTCAAGGTCCTTTCATTACAAGTGCGGGTTTTACATTGTTATGTGTGCACAAGCCATAATGAAAATAATTCAATCAAATGAAACAATTGATATTGAAAAGTGAATAACCAAATGTACCAAGTTAATCTTCGTCAGGAAGTGGAGCATCAAAGTCAGTGAACTTAGGTTCTGGTCTTTCGAAGAGTCTGATAGGGAACGATGGTCTGACACCGATATAGCTTTTCAGTCGTCTGATATGTTCCCGTCGAAATAGCATTTATTCAATCTTTAAGACAAAGTTACGAACTTGTCTTCTTGAGCTGGATTTCCATCTAGGTTGTTCCCCCTTAGCTATCTTTCGGCGGTCATCATTCAACCTTTTGACAAGCCCATCACGAACGGATTTGAGTGTAACATCACAGAATTTGTGTATCTCATCGAACCGCATGAAACTTTGTAACTGTTTGCTGTTGATGTAGGTGAAACCAAATGTAGGTTCTTGGATGAGAGTAAACTATGACATTTGATAGATTCCATCAAATTTGAATTGTGGCTTTGTCAAATTGATCTTCTGTTGGTAACTTTCCACTCCAAGCTGAAGATCTTCCACTCTTTCTTGAACTATCAATCGTCGGATGAATAGAAGTAGTGATGCCATGAAGTTGTACTGAGTATCTCTCTCGAATCCACGCATTCTTGCTTGAACCTTTTCGAGATACATGTCTTCGATGTCATTGAGATTAAGGTCTGGAAAGCCTGCTTCGGATAACTTGTACTTCTTTTCATCTTGTCGTTTAACAACAATCTCACGCATGAATATGTAGTTAAACCGTTGCGACTCTTGAATCTCCAAGATAGCGATGATCTTAGATTTATGCTTCACATTTTCCAATGATTTCTCTCCTAATCTGCTGGTATAACCGAGACGACGACGTTCTGGCCAGTGTTGAATCCCGTGTAGAGCATCTCTATCGTAAGCTATGATGGAGTTGCTGAAAACTCGAGTAGTTTCTTCAATAGCAGGAATTTCGTATCTTGCGGCTGGTACTGAGATTGTGAGTGAGGAAGCATATTTCTTCTTGGAAGTCTCTTGGGTGAGTTGGATGTTACGAAGATCTTTGTTGAAGAAGTAGCTGTAAGGTAACTTGGGTTTATCTGGAAATCCTGTCAACGGTAATGGTTTAGTCCAGTCAGTGAAGTAAGGCTTTTCATGGTTTTTAAAACTGAGATCGATATTCATTTCAGGATTTAGCCAGTCAAACTCGACAGACATTGCACTGGCTATATTCTGCATATGATACTCGTATTCCACTTTGTTTCCAGATCTGGACTTAAGGAATTCCTGTGCATCCCTATTGATTCTTCTTAGCTCCGTCTTCGTGAGTTTGTTAATCTGAAGATCCTTCATAATGACTTGGGTGAACTGTAGAGTATTACCAGGAAGGGGTTCTTCATCTTCGAGAGGAGGTTGTGCTTGAACCATTTCTGTCAACCAATCATTCTGAGGTGTGTCATCATTGTCGAGCCATGAATAACGTCTTCTCTTCTTTGATTTCTTAGACTTAGATGTAGCAACCTTGTCTTTAGCCTTGGATGGTGACGATGGTCCAGCGTGAGGATCGGGAATAGGGGAGGCACGGTAATCGGTGTCAGGTTGACCTTGGTAGTCATCAGTTGGTTCCATGAGAGTTTCTTCTTCTTCAGTTGGACCTTGACCGGTAGCTGAGGTGTGTTGTTGATTACCAGGAGGAGTGGAGTCCTTTTGTGGTTGTTGAGAAGATGAGGGACCGGTTCCAAACTTGTGTTTCTTACCTTTTGAATTCGGGTCCGGGTCGTCATCTTTCCTTGACCTCTTTAAGGTTCCAGCAGCATCTTTGCATGACTCTTTTGACAAGTTAGCAGATATGGCATCCGCAAGTGCCTTTTCTTCTGGAGTCTGTGTGGTTTTGTAGGCTACTTTGTCGTAGAGTTGAGCAAGCAGGTCGTCGAACGATAATTCAGGGACGGTTGGAGTTGCAGTAGAAGCTTTTGTAGTGTGAAGCGTGAATGGTGTTGTTGACAGCATTTTCCTAACAACACTTCTGATTCTGTGATCCAATTTATCCTTGATTGGTTCAATGAGGGTTGCAATTCAGGAGTGACAATCTCAACAAGATTTTCAGTAAGATAATCTTGTGTGACCGTCTTAATAAATCCTGTGTAATCAGAGTGCAAGAACTTATCGATCAACTGGTTTGACTCCTGAAAATCTTTAACTTTTTTGGCAAGACCGGTAACCATGGTGGTAAGTTTGTTGACTTGCTCCTGAAGATCAACTGGTTGACTCGGTTCATTGATTGAATGCGGCTTTGATGCAGTTTCAGAAGGTGTGGGAGATGAATGCTCAGGTGATGATTCGGATGATGACTCGTTGTGAGAGTTTGAAGAAGAAGCAGGAGGAGTCGGATCATTTGGTGGAGAGTCTTGAGGAGGTGGAGGTTGTGCAGAGGAAGTCTGCTGAGAAGATGACTTAAGAAATATGTTGGTGTCGAACGCGTTCTTCTCTTCATTTTCTTTTCTACGACGTTCCTCTGCTTCCTCTGCTTCTCGTGCAAGAAACTCTGGAGTAATGAGGTATTCATGTTCTTGATCCGTAGCAATATTCTCTTGTCCACCAACATTCTCTTCTACATTAGCAGTCTCAGTCATAGTGATATTTCCTGTATAATCTGTATCTTTAACAATATCATCAGGCTGTGGAGCTGATTCTAAAGTAGTGGACACGACGGGAGGAATCAAGCTGCTTGTAGCTCCTTCATGTTCTGACTGATCGACAGGTGGTGGTGTTGAAGGTTGAGACATAAGTCGGCTTTCGAGAGCTGCTTTCCTTTGTTCTTTGCGAAGTTGCTTTTCTTCAGCTCGAGTGTCGACAACTATACTTTTCAGTTTGCGTTTATTGACCAACGGTTCAACGATAGGTTCATCTTCATCATCATCATTAGGCTCATTAATAGTGATCCCTTTCTTTTTTCTTGTCTCTGCTTCAAAAGTTTCAAGACTTTGTTGTATGGCGATCTCCGTTGGAGGAAATGTTTCTTCAGGTACTCTAACTCTTCTTTCAAAGTCATGTTCTTCTTCTTCTGATTTCGTGTCGAACTCTGATTCGCTGTCAGAAGGTGGAGGTGTAGGTTCATCATGAAGAATGTACTCAGGAGTTACCTTCTGCTTTGGCTTGGTTGCAGGTTTGGGTTTGGATGTTGGTTTAGGTTTGGTGGAAGTCTTGGGTTTAGCTGATGATTTTGTCTTAGGAGTAGCCTTAGACTTAGTCTGAGGTGAACCAGTGGTGCTTGTAGTACTGCCAGACTTCACACTTCCTTTGCTACGAATCTAAATAGTAGCTTCTTCCTGTACCCCTTTGTAAGCATTATCATAGTATTTGTAGTTCAGACTTTTCTTGATTTTGTCATCAAGAAGGTATTCGGGAAGCCTCATTCCTTTGATCTTGGTAGAGGAAGTGGTCGTCTTGATGAATGAGGTGGTGAAGTCGTCCTCGAAGAGGTGCTTCGGCTCATTAGGATCTGCCATCCTCTTGATAAATTCTGGTGTGTCTTTGCAGAAATGTTCTATGAGAAGCTTGGTGAATCTTGTGAACGGGATCATAGTCTTTACACGTTCGGTTTGAATGTTGTAGACTATATCGTTCATGATTGGAACTGCAAAGTCAATAGGTGTCAAAGTCACCATTCCCAAAAATGTTTGCAAATGTTCAAGCCTAGGATGTTCATGACCACTTTTTCTTCCTGATATCGATCTTACAACCAATAGACAGAATGTTCTCCAGGGCTGAGGGATATTCTTGGCATTGAATCGGGAATGTTTGACTAGAGGTACGTCATCATCAACATCATATCCTAACTCAACAAAGAAGTCAAGAAGGTCCAGTTCAGGTAGTATTGGAGCAAATTCGTTGTCAGTTTGAGGCAGGAGAAGGACTGTACGAAGAACGTCGTGATCTACAGTGTAGACTTGGCGATCCAATGTAACAGTAAAAGACTCATCATCCAAATTTGCTTTAGCCGTAAGCCAGAACTGATGAAGGTAAAACAGAGGTACTGAAGTAGAACAGATGAGCAGATGTTTGCATGGATGAGCAAGTAGAATATCTTTAACAATCTTGCACGAGTTCTCAGTAATTCTCAATTTGTCGAAATCAACTCGTGGATTGTTGTTGCCAATCGTAACATTGTAGTTATCGGGAGTGATATCATCCATGGTGAGTAATGGAAGAGCTTATTCAGGGACATTCTCGTTGTGTTCAGCCATGTTATTCTGAAAAGCATTATCATAAACAAAACATCGAGATTTGTTACGAGTTAGCACGGTTGCAATGTTTGATTATGAATAAGCATTTAGAATCATGTAAGCACTTATGGTTCAATTATTGCATGTATGTTGATAAGTGACGTGTACTTAGAAAGTCATTACCACAATAACATGTTTTCGAAATTACATCACGTGAAATACAAGATACAACATTATAAGTGATTTCGAAAACATGCACTCATGAAAATATTTCGCAAACCCATAATAAAGACGTTTGCGAAAAACTCCATAATTGGTGTTCTCGAAAGAGAACAAGATTTATGAGAGTTTATCGCAAACCCTCCATTGTGGAATCTCGAAAACATTTTCAAATTATGTGTTTTCGAAAAGAGCCAGAATATGGTGAAAGTTTCGCAAATCATCCAAGTTTGGGTTTCTCGAAAAATGTCAAAGAGTATTTGCGAAATAAGGATTTCGAAAAATACAGTTCTTCGAAAAATTTTCGAGAAGACAAAAACTTGAGTGATCTCGAAATTTTTACCAATACTGGTGATTTCGAAAAATCTGTTTTTCGAAAATTCTTATACAGGAATTTCGAAATTTTGCCAACGTACGTTTCTTTGTGATAATATGTATTCCAAGTGATGAGACCTGTTGCAAATGATGTTTTTTCAATGATTAGAGACAAACCACACAATCAAATATTGTGATTTCGAAAAATTTTCAAGAACAAGTTCTCGATAAAATGCAAAACCATGATTCAATTGAGTAAGATAGGTTCATGCATATCACAAACGTATGATAGAAGCACATGATCACAACAAGTCAGCTTATACAATCACAGAACGAGAGTACCCATTTAAAGAACGAACCCTATATATCGAAAATCATGCATACATGGAATTTGTACGAATTAACAAGCATAATCATGATACATATACACATAAGATCATATCCCACCAAGAAAAAATAACAGAAACATCACCAAGTTAATAAACCCAAATCGTACCAAACCCTAGGTTTCGAAAATCACACAAACATGTGTTAAAATGAGATTAATCGTGATAGGAAGGATAGAAACATGTTATAGCACAAAATCCCTATCATTAATTAACCTTCTAAACACATATTGCATAATCCCAAAATTATATAAACCCTAATATTTCAAATCAAAAATTCGTGAAATCTAGCCATTAACTTTGTGATTAAACAAAAACCAATGTTAGAAATCATCTAAGGATCATGTAAAAACTTACGTTTTGAAGATCACAAGCACGGATTAGTCGAAAGAATTTGAGCCGTGGATATGGGAGAAAGGGTTTAAGGGTTTTAGAAAATGTTTTTGAGGTAAATGGGAAAAAACGGGGTGTTTGTTTTTGTTATTATTTTTTTTTAGAACTTATGAAACTTGTCACATTTGGACCCCTAACTACAAATATTACAATATAAGTCCTAAACTATAGAAATAAGTAAAGGCACAAAGATATAATAACTTACGACACCATATTTAGAAAAAGAAATACGAGATATGAGATATCTGATGAAATCCCGAAAAAATTTAACTTACCGCATCAAATGTAATATGCAAGTATATCGATTTTGAAAAAATTTATATAATTTTAGGCGAATCTCCCCCTCAACACTTGTAAACTGTCAAGGTGTTGAAAAAGAGCGATATACTTGCAGTTTTTTTTTTGTTTTTTTTTGTTTTTTTTTTTTTTTTTTTTTTTTGCAAGAGAAAAAATATTTTTGTGTTTTTGAGGTTTAATAAAAATAAAGAAAAACATTTATGTTACAAAGATAGTAAAATAGTTGATGTTTGACACTTTACGTTTATTTTAAAAACTTTTGTAAGTCAAATGGTGTCAAACATCGCATACCAATTTGGTGAACTAAACTTGCAAACCTTGATGGAGCTAAGGGTTTTGTAAGTAAGTCCGCTAATTGGTACTCAGTACCCACAAAATATAACTCAACTGTACCCTTCTCGACATGCTCTTTGATGAAATGGTATCGGAGATCAATGTGTTTGGATTTGCAATGGTGAACTGTGTTGCAGGAGATTGCAATGGCACTCTTAGAATCGCAGTAAATTGGAATCTTGTTGAATAAGTAGCCATAGTCTTTAAGTTGGGATCTCATCCAAATGACTTGAGCGTAACAAGCAGACATAGCTACGTATTCAGATTCTGTAGATGACAGTGATGTGCAATCCTGCTTCTTTGATTGCCAAGACACAAGTTTATCTCCAAGAAATTGTAAGCCACCTGATGTACTTTTACGCGAGTCTAAGCATCCTGCATGGTCAGCGTCTGAAAAAGCTATTAGTTCAAAACCAGAATCCTTCGGATACCAGATCCCCAAGTGGATGGTTCCCTTTATGTATCGAAGGATTCTTTTTGGCTCATTGAGGTGTTTTTCAGTTGGATTAGCCTGATAGCGAGAACACATAAACACAGTAAATACAATATCAGGTCTACTGGATGTGAGATACATGAGGGACCCAATAATACTGCGGTATTTGGTAGGGTCAACTGGAGTCCCATGTAGATCAGCATCTAGTTTAGTAGAGTTGGCCATCGGTGTATTCATAGTATCACTACTTTGCATACCATGTTTCTTTAAAATCTCAAGAGCATATTTGGACTGATTTAGAAAAATTCCACGGGGTGATTGATGAACTTGTAGTCCTAGAAAGAACGTAAGTTCACCCATCATGGACATTTCAAAATTATCTGTCATTAATTTTGCAAAATTCATTGAGTAATTTTTGTTGGTTGAAGCAAAAATAATCTCATCGACATAAACTTGAACAATTAATAAGTCCATCCCGTAGGTTTTTGTAAACAGTGTTGGATCCACCGAGCCTAGAGTAAAATCATTAGCCAACAGGAATTTAGAAAGCTTGTCATACCACACCCTAGGGGATTGCTTAAGACCGTATAGAGACTTCTTAAGCTTGTAGACATGATTGGGACGTTCTGGATCAACGAATCCTTCAGGTTGGCTGACATAAACCACTTCTTGGAGTTGACCGTTCAGAAAGTCCGTTTTCACGTCCATTTGGTAAACAATCATATTCCGATGAGCAGCAAATGCTAAGAATATCCGTACAGCTTCAAGTCTAGCTACAGGAGCAAAGGATTCTTCAAAATCGATACCTTCTTCTTGAGAATAACCTTTTGCTACCAAGCGTGATTTGTTGCGTATGACTGTGCCTTCTGCATCCAGTTTGTTTTTCCAGATCCATTTTAAACCAATGACGATGATGCCTTCAGGTTTTTCAACCAATTCCCATACTTCTAATCTTTGAAAAGTTTCGAATTCTTCTTGCATAGACTCAATCCAGTTTTCATAAGTCATTGCTTCTTTGACATTTTTAGGTACGGTTTTTCAAACTGTGAGTGCATAAATGCAAGTTTCACCGTCTGTGTGAAGGCGTTGTCTTGTCATGATAGGTGCATCTGGATGGCCAATAATTTGAACTAAGGGGTGATCTCTAGTCCATTTATGTGTCGAAGGATGAAGTTGATAAGTATCTCGCAAGTGAGCAGGACTCAAATTGCGTGTAGATGACTCAGCAATGTCGGGGACAGGTTGAGCATTTGCAAATGGATTAATGAATGGTTCTGGGTCATGCTCTGCGGGTTGTGGAACTGATAAAGGTATGGAATCTCCAGCTGATTGTCGTGAGTTGGACCCGGTTTGTTCTGTTGTTGTAGGTGATATGACTGGAGGACCGTCTCTTCTAACAGAAGTTGTTGTTTGTTGAGGTGTATCAGGTGCTTGATGTTGATCAAGATGTGCAGCGGAATTTGGTGTGACCTCAGGTGGACGGTTAGCAGGCATATCATCAAACAATGGAGCAAACAAGGTTTCCACTTCTTTACGAGAAAGTGATAATGGTTCAGCCGAAGATACCGGAAAGTTAAGACGGTTGGTTGCGGGTCCTAAGCCGTGTTGCTCAGAATCCATTTGAGTGAGTTCATCGAAATTAGCATGAATAGTTTCTTGAATTTCCCGAGTACGACGATTCCAGATCCGATAGCCTTTTGAATTTTCACAGTAACCTATGAATACTCCAATGTCAGCCTTTGCTTTAAGTTTACCTAGATCATCACGATCATTGACTGGGTAGCATAAAGCACCGAATACGTGAAAGTAACTGATGTTTGGTTTCCTTTTGTGAACAATCTGATATGGGGTTTTGTTGTGGCGTTTTGTGATCATGCAACGGTTTTGAGTGTAACAGGCGGTTGAAACAGCTTCTGCCCATAAGTAATCTGGTAATTGAGCGTTGATTAACATCGTTCGAGCAGCTTCCACTAACGTTCTGTTGCGTCTTTCGACTACTCCATTATGTTCGGGTGTGCGTGGAATAGATGTTTGATGTTCAATTCCCACTTTCTCAAAATACGACCGTAGAGTCTGATTCTTAAATTCTGTGCCATTGTCAGTTCGAACAATTCTGACAGTATTGCGAAGCTGAACTTGTATTTTTGTGAGAAAGGTGTTGATCATTTGAGGAGCTTGATCTTTACTTCGAAGAAAATAAACCCAAGTCCAACGAGAGTAATCATCAACAATTACTAAAATGTAGCATTTACCGTTGATTGTTTGAACACGCATCGGACCACACAAATCCATATGAAGTAATTGTAAAACATGATTAGTACTGTGTTCAGGTTTTGAGGGAAAATGAGCACGAGTACTTTTTCCTTGTTCACAGGCTGGACATAGATGATCTTTGGCATAACGGAATCTTGGAAAGCCTTCAACTAATTTGTGACGAGCGAGATCAGTCATCGTTTTGAAATTCAAATGAGAAAGGCGTTTGTGCCATAACCAAGATTTAGTCGATTCAGCTTTGGATAGAAGACAAATTGGAGATGAAGCGATCATTTCTGACATAGAAATAGTATAAAGGTTAGTGCCACGTTTGCCAGACATCAAATCATTTCCTTGTAGATCACGAACAAAGCAGGTTTTCTCGCGAAATGCTACTTCTAAATCTCCATCACAAAATTGACCGACTGAGAAGAGGTTGTGACCCAAGCCTTCAACATAATAAACTCTGCTAATTTCAATGTTCCCATGCATGTAGTCTCCGTAACCCATGATTAAAGCGTATTGTTCATTCCCGAATCTGACAGTTCCAATAAACTTTGAGACAAAGTTCTTTAGCAGTTTGAGATTGCCTGTCATATGTCGGGTGCAGCCGCTATCAACAATCCAGAGAACGATCTGAACCACGTGCATCAAAAGAAGACGACAGAGATGGAACAGAAGTAAGGGTGGAACCCGAGGAAATTGTGGGTTCCTGTTGGTTAGAAATGCAAATATTTAACAATTTAGGAATCCATTTAAAATTTGGTTTGTATTGTAACCAACATTGCCAATTCCAACTAGTTTTTGCTTTGTTCTTAGTGAATGCACTAGCTTTGGGCGGGTTCCTAGAATTGTTGATTGCTGCTTGTGGGTTGACTACAACATCTTTAGAAACTGTAGTAGGTGTTTTTCTTAAGGTAGACTTAGAAGCATTAGTGGACCTAGAAGAAGAGCCGGATCTACGTTTCTTTTTGCGGTGTAAGAGATTATTAGCTACACATTTGGTATGATCACCAGATAACACACTTTTACGACAAAACACACAAGATGCATTAATATTCAAAACATTTGAAGGTTCAGCATTCATTACATTAAGATTTGGATTACAATTTGCCAGATTAGAATCTAAATCAGATGCAACATTAGTTTTATTCGAGTTCATAAGGTGATCTTCTACTTCTTGCGCTTCTAGTGTTCCACTTTTATGTTGCGAGAGCCTACTCTTTTTAGTCTTCTTAACTCTTTTTGGCTTTGGGCTTCTAACGCTCTTAATGGAAACTAGACCTGTGGAAGTGGAAGAGCTAACATTAGAACTCTTAGCATGCTTACCCTTATCTGTTATGTCTATGTGAAACATTCCTGGTGCAATCACAGTGGTGTCAATGAACTTTCCTTTTTGAAGTAGCTTAATTTTCTCTTTCAAATCAATGATGATGTGTTTTTTGTCCTGAATATCAGACTCAAGTAAACCATTGCAATAACGAATGTCATCGCGGCTTTGTTTCCATTCGGCGTTTTCAATTTTTAATTCCGCAATTTCATTTTTTAACTCCGCAATTTCATTTTTACGTGAACGACATTTGTTTTTACGAGACTCAAGATGGGTACATAGTTGCAATTCAGTTTCAATACTTTGAGCTTGACACCAATCAATCTTTTGTTTGAGTTGACAAATTTTGTTTGAAAGTTTGTTTATCACATCATTACTGTTTTGACACAATGTTTCATTTTGATGTTTCAATTATTCATTTTGTGAGCTCAACGAAACAAGTTCAGCACAGTACTCAGCAAATAATTCAGCATTGCTGGAAAAATGGAGTTCATTCATGAGAGAACTATGAAAATCAGCCTGAAGAAGTTGTTCCAAGAGTTGATCAGAATCTGCTTTCAAAAATCGGTTTTTGCTTTGTTGAACCAAAATTGCATTTTCATTAAGAGCAAAAATTTCTTTCATATCTTTAACTTCTTTTTGGAGTTCCTGTTCCCAACGAGTAGCACAATAACGCAAATTATGAACTAAAGGCAGAATTTGTTTTTGAAAAATGTCTCGCTTTTCCCGCTCGTAAGCTGATTGAAAAGTATGAATTTTAATTTCCGAATGTTGTTCAATGACGTTTTCCAAAGTATCGATGCCTTTCATAAATGTTTGAAAATAGTCTAAAACTTTACAGCGTATAGGTAATGGTGTCACATGACCAGAAGACGGTAATGGACCATTTACTTGTGCCACGGGTTTGACAGGAGCTCCATCGGAAGATGAAACATAAGACTCAGTAGCAAACCAAGATTTCTCAGGTATTTCTCTTGATGGAACAAAAGATTTTGAAATGTGAGGAGCTTTTGAGTAATCATATGGTTTGCAATATTCAACTTGACTCATTTTTTATCGACTCTTCTCTTCAAGTTCGTATTCTTCCTCAGTATCATGTACAATAACACGCACAACATTATTATCCATCAATTGGTCCATACTGTACAGCTTAGGATTTGTTTTGAACACAGTGTGAAGAAAAGAGGATCTGTAATCGCCGAGGCCAAAACCTTTACCTGGTCTTGGTTTTAAAGAAAACTTTTGAATTGTCGTTACAGATTCCCCATGTTTATAAATGATGTTTTGAAAAGCTTTAATTTGACTTTCGAGAGCGATGTTATCATCAAGTAAAGAATTTACTTTTTCTCATTTTTGCACTTTATGTTCATAAAATTCCTGTTTGCAAGTTATCACCTCTTTTCGTGTTTTTGAAAGTTCCTGTTGGAGTTGAACAACTTGTTTTTGAAGATCATGTTTTTCATGTTCCAGTTTGGAAACGATTTTACCGTTTGACTCAACAATGTCATACATTTGCTTTTGAAGATTTTGTTCTTTGACATATGATTCTTGAAATGACTTTTCAAAGCTTTGTTCACGATGAACGACATATTGAAGATTTGAAAGTTGCTTTTTATAACATTCAATGTCCTTTTTTAAATTGGCATTTTCTTTCAAAACTTTAGTTTGCTCGTCCGTTATGTGATTAGAAAGAAGTTGACTATTAATTTGTTTGGCCGTAACTGTACAGGCAGGAGCTGGATCAGAAGGAGGTTCATGTTGTTCACTAAAGTCATTTTCGTTTTGTTCAAGAGGATCATCAAATGAGACGACAGTGTCATCATCAAATATAACAACTGTGTTTAATTGTTCATCCTCTTGAGAAGAAAAAAATGTTTCAGAAGGAACAACTTGCGCCTGATCTGATTCAGAAACAGAGGGTGATGCATTAAATTGTATGGAGCTTGTGGTTAGGTCATTTACCTGAGACAAGCCATCAGTGGAGAACACTGGGCCAGAATCATTCAACTGATGTTCCTGCATGTTGGCCATAAGCATCACAGCTGCATTGGCTTCAAGATCTTCCATTTCATCATCGTTGTAAGCATTAGCAAATAAACTATTCTCATGAGCATTGAAAGTTCCTTCCTTTTCATCTTTGAGAGCCATAAGTAATGCCTGCTTGTGAAACTGACTACCTTTTCTTGGGTGAGGGCATGCAGTTGCAATATGACCTTTTTCGTTGCAGTTGTAGCACCATATCGCATTCCCAGAGACTGTATTGTTACTAGGAGGATTGTCATTACTTCGCTGAGGAGCACCTGGATTGTTTCTGAATCCCCCATTGTTGTTAACTCTTTGTCCATATCCAGAATTTCCAGCATACCCACCTGAACGTCCTGAATTACGATTCTGAATCTCAACTCGACCATCTTGAATGACAGCTTGGTTTCTTGTATTTGATGAAGAACGAAGACGGTTGTTGGTTTTGTTGGAGAATTTGCTAAAAGCACGAGCAACAAGAGCAAGTCCTTGATTCAACGTATTGACGTCATCATCATCATCTTCAATCTGATTAGAGTAATACATGCTATCATTGTTGTCATATGGAGTAAGTTGATTAGAAGCGTGTTGAGAAGCAGGAGGTTGCTGGTGACTGAAATAATTCTGTTCTTGATCATAAGCATGATTAGACATCGGAGGATGTGAAACAGGAGTTTGAGCAACGAGTGCAAGAGGATTAGAAGTAGGTGGTGATGTGTATCCTCCTCGGGCGATTTTGTCTTTTTCAACTTCAGACTCATAGTGCTTGAGATAGTCGTACAACAATCCATATGGATCCCTGTGAAGATTCTTAGCTTGTCTCACAAATGTCACATACTTTTGCCACTCAGGACCCAGACTACTAACAAACTTTGTATTGACAGCGATTCTTGGAAGAGTTATATCATGTCTCTCTAAATCATTGACGACATTAGTGAAACGATGAAAGTAAGACTCAAGAGATTCCCCTGGTTCGATCATGATGTTAGTGTATTCCAAGTAAAGTTTAGATTCCATGTCTTCCTTGTTCAGTTGTGTACCTTGCATCAGTAGATGAATGTGTTCCCACATAGCTTTTGCAGTTGTTTGAGCATCAACACTTCTGAATATGATATTTGGTATTCCTTGAAGTATGTAAGACATAGCATACTCATCTGCTTCACGATGGTGTTTTTGTTCTTCAGTAAGTTGAGACTCAGGAACACGCACAGCAGTTGGAGCTACCGGAGGATCAGCCTGTAGGTCACCGCCAACGTAGTTAACAGGCCAAGGAAATGGTCCTTCAAGGATAACTTGTTTCATGTACTTACCATTGGGTTTTTTTAGTTCAATAAACCTTAAGAATCGACTTGCCTATTGAACATAATTACCCGGTGTTAGCATTGGTGGGGTGTCGGGAAAGCCTGCTTCGTGTCGGGATTGTTGAGTTGAAATGACTTCACACATCCTGTCAAACCAGTGAGTAGGTTTTGGTGGAAGTTGGCTTTGTTGTTGTGACATCGGATAAGATTGTTGTATCGGAACCATTTGTTGCATGAAGTTATGTTGTTGTGAGTAAACCGGTTGATGATAATATTGTGGTGATTGTTGATACTGTTGCTGTTGCTGATGATATTGTTGATACTGATGTTGCTGAGGATTGTTGAAGTAGTACGGTGGTTGAGACATTATGAAACACTTGTATGAAAAGATGGATCTTGTAGAAGGTATAGTTTTGCCAAATCTCGAAAAGTATGCCCAAGTAGATGTTTTCGAAACTTTGTTACAGAACTGGAGATTGCGAAAACAAGTTACTTGGAGGATTGCGAAACTTAATCACTAGTCTTGAGATTGCGAAAAGTTGTCCCTTGGAAATTGCGAAATTAGTGACTAACATATTTCGAAAATAATAAGATTGCGAAAAAGAGTTTCTCGAACCAAAGTATATTTTCGAAAAACTTTGTGATTTCGAAAAACTAAAGAAGTTTTTCGAAAAAACTTTGTGATTTCGAAAAATATGCAATTTCGAAAAAACGCAAGCACACTTTCGAAATTATACAATTTCAAAAGTTAACCAAAAGTCGAAGTACTTTTCTTCCTTATACAAGAGAGAAAAGACTGAGTCCGCAATTCGTAAGGCGATTGGAGGCAATTGAACACGTTCTCGAAACTTGGTGAATAAAGTGTTTTCGAAATATTGCAAAACGTTGTTTTTCAAGGAAAGCAATCCAAAAACGAGTTTTTAGTGCAAGATTTTTGTACTTCAAGTTGTAAAATGATGAAATATTGAAGAAAGTTAAAAACTTGACAATAATTTTCAAAAATTTAACAAATTTCAAAAAATAGTACAAAAAAAAAATGCAAATCGTTATTTAGAGGAAAAGATTGATACTTTTGTGTTTGAAATGATTTGTAGCACAAATTTGTAAGCAAATATGTGATAAAAACCAAAAGAACAAACAAGAAAGTACAATTTTTAACAAAAAATAACGATTTAAAAACGTATTATGGATCGAATTTCAAAGAGAAACAATAACTACACCTTCATATGGCGAATGATACCACTTGTTAGGTCACCATATTGATTTCACACAAACAAGAATGAGATAGATATAAGGATGGGATGAATATTTGAATAAGAGAATAATAAGAACAAGAGTTTCCTTATGATTTCAAAGAGAAACAGTAATTTTGTGAAACTTTACACCAAAGGACTAAATATGTAATTTGTGATTCAAAAGGACCTTTGGTGACTTTTTCATGTTTTTTAGAATAACCAGGGACTAGATTTGACAAATTTTGAAAGTTGAGGGACTGAAACTGCCAATTATGCAAACTTTGTACATTTTTTATCTGTTTTTGATTATTTTGCATCTGAAACATATAAAACACACTTTTGGGATAATTTCAGTATTATGATGCATATTTGAGTGTTTTTGGATGTTTTGGCAGTTCAGATTGGTATAAAATGATGAGTATTTACACACTCATCAATCCCCCACACTAAAGTATTGCTAGTCCCTAGCAATCTTTTGAGAAAATTTAATGGATTTTATGGCTCTTTACCAAAAGCCATTACTTCTGGAGTACCCAAATGTATCAGTTCAAGTAAGAACTATGGTCCACCTGATAACCATGTGATTTTGAGCAAACCACCAGCTGGCAACGGATTTGATTTGTCTTTACCAAAAGCCGTTTGCTTCTAGACTAGCCAACACTTGATGGACAAAGTCAACATCTTGGTGAGCTGATTACCAATTATGGTTTTTCCACTGCCTTTACCACAAGCCATAATCTTGCTGGCTAGCCAACTCTTTCACTTTTTAGGATATGGCGAGTTGAGATACCATACAATTTTGGGCAAATTGTAAGCCATCAACGGTTTTGAGATATCTTTACCAAGAGCCGTTTGCTCCTGGATTAGCCAGTCCTTTTGTTGTTTAGACAAGGTGAACTGATAACCACAAAAATTTTGAAATAAAGTAAAAAAAAAAAAAATTAATTTTGGCTAAAAACGGGGGTACTAGAAGATATAATGTGATAAAATTCGCTAGAATTTCCCCCCTACACTTAGAGTTGAATATTGTCCTTAATATTCAAAGTCCCGGCTATTACGCCGATTTTTTGAACGGAAAGGGATAATATTACAAGCTAAATGTGGAAATAACATTTTTCACTTTATTTATGTAGATATATACATACTTTTTTTTTTTTTTTTTTTTTTTTTTTTTTTTTTTTTTTTGAGATATATACATGGTGAACCATAGCAGGGGTGACTTCCCCCACACTTAGGGTGAAAACCCCTTAAACATGCTACTGTTTTTGTTTATCGAGTCGCTAACTTGACTCGATCCCGAATTCATTGGTTCGTGGGGAAAGTTTGGAGATCCGGGACAACCACTGGTGGTATGTCCCCTCCAAAGTAGTGTTTTAACCGATGGCCATTCACTTTGAAGTTGGAACCGTCAGGTTGAGCTAACTCAACAGTTCCGTATGGAAATACTCTTGTTACAGTGAATGGCCCAGACCAACGAGTTTTAAGCTTTCCTGAGAATATCTTCAATCGTGAATTGAAGAGAAGGACTCTGTCACCGATGTTGAAAACACGGTTTTTAATTTTTGAGTCGTGGAACTTCTTAGTTTTTTCCTTGTAAATCAAAGAATTCTCATAAGCTTGATCACGAAGTTCGTTTAATTCGTTTAGTTGAACTTTACGGTGATCACCCGCTGTGTGAAGGTCGAAATTTGCATGTTTTAAGGCCCAGTAGGCCTTATGTTCTAATTCGATCGGAAGATGACATGCTTTCCCGTACACTAGCTTATATGGAGTACACCCGATGGGTGTTTTGTAAGCAGTGCGGAAAGCCCATAATGCATCATCCAGCTTATCCGACTAAGAGGCACGGTTTTCTCCCACTGTCCTCTCCAGAATCCTCTTACTACCTCGATTCGAGACCTCCACCTGCCCACTTGTTTGTTGGTGGTATGCCGTAGAAAGACGGTGAGTTACACCATATTTCAGCATCACTCTTGCAAATTGTTCATTGCAGAAGTGTGTGCCACGATCACTGATAATGGCACGAGGAGTCCCGAATCTGGCAAAGAGAGACTTCAAAAAGTTAACGACTACTCGGGCATCATTGGTGGGTAAAGCTTTTGCTTCAACCCATTTTGACAGATAGTCGACAGCCACGAATATGTATTTATTCCCTCGTGAAGACGGGAATGGCCCCATAAAATCAATGCCCCACATATCAAATATTTCACAGACTTGGATTGTGTTTTGCGGCATCTCATTCTTTTTGGAAATATTCCCGTGACGTTGGCAAGCCTTACAGGTTTTGATAAGTTCATGGGCGTCTTTATAGATCGTGGGCCAAAAGAATCCCGAATCAAACACCTTTTTGGCGGTGTAGTTTGGGTTATGATGTCCCCCCATGGGTCCATCATGACAGGCTTTAAGAATTTCCATGGCTTCTTGGCCATGGACACACCGTCGGATGACTTGATCCGCACATATTTTGAACAAGTAGGGGTCGTCCCAGAAGTAATGTTTTACATCTTTAAAGAATTTTCTTTTCTGTTGGGACGACATCCCTTTCACAACAAAATTACCCGCGTGGTAATTTGCAAAATCGGCAAACCATGGGGTAGTGGCATCATCCCGGGTAGAGATTAGATTGAGAGTCTCCAGTGGAAAAGTTTCATTAATTTTTTTTCTCTCGAGAATATCCTGATGAGGATTCTCTAACCGGGACAAGTGATCAGCTGCAAGGTTCTCTGCTCCTTTTTTATCTCGTATGAGTATATCGAATTCCTGAAGGAGCAGGACCCAACGGAGCAGTCTTGGCTTTGCGTCCTGTTTAGTGAACAGGTATTTCAAAGCCGAGTGGTCCGTATACACCACGCATTTGGTTAAGATTAAATAAGACCTAAATTTCTCAAAGGCATATACCACAACTAATAATTCTTTTTCTGTAGTGGTATAGTGTGTTTGAGCTTCACTCATGGTCTTACTTGCGTAGTGTATTGGCTGAAAATGTTTTGTTTTGTGTTGCCCCAGAACTGCACCAATAGCGAAATCGCTAGCATCGCACATAAGTTCGAAGGGTAAGTCCCAGTCGGGGGTAACAAGGATTGGTGCCTCGGTAAGCCTTTTCTTTAAAGTAGAAAAAGCTTCGATGCACTCGGGGGAAAAGATGAAAGGAGCTTCCTTTTCAAGAAGATGAGTCATGGGCCGGGCTATTTTGGAGAAATCCTGAATGAATCTCCGATAGAACCCGGCATGGCTGAGGAAACTCCTAATGCCTTTAACAGTGGTGGGATGAGGTAGCTTAGCAATAACATCAATTTTGGCCTTATCGACCTTAATCCCACTTTTTGAAATTTTATGGCCGAGGAGAATGCCCTCCTTAACCATAAAATGGCTCTTCTCCCAGTTTAGACAAAGATTAGTGTCTTCACAACGTTGAAGCATCTTTTCTAAATGGGAGAGGCATGAGTCGAAAGAATTCCCGATGACTGAGAAGTCATCCATGAATACCTCCATGGTTTTTCCAATCATGTCGTGGAAAATAGCCATCATGCACCTCTGGAAAGTGCCCGGAGCATTGCATAACCCAAAAGGCATGCGACAATAGGTAAACTTCCCATAAGGGCATGTGAAGGTAGTCTTCTCTTGATCCTGAGGATCAATGGGAATCTGGAAGTAACCCGAGAAGCCGTCGAGGAAGCAATAATACTCATTCCCCGCTAGTCTCTCGAGCATTTGACCCATAAAGGGCAGAGGAAAATGGTCCTTGCGGGTGGCTTCGTTAAGTTTTCTGTAATCGATACATACTCGCCACCCTGTAACCAAACGAGTTGGTATCAACTCGTTATCCTCATTTGTGACAACCGTGATGCCACCCTTTTTTGGAACACAATGTATTGGGCTAACCCAAGGACTATCTGATATGGGGTAAATCAATCCCGCATCGAGAAGTTTGATAACTTCTTGCTTGATAACTTCGTAGATTTTTGGATTTACCCTTCTTTGATGCTGCACGGCAGGCTTAAAGTCATCCTCCATTAGGATTTTGTGTGTACAAAAATCCGGGTTAATACCCTTTATGTCTGAGAGCTTCCAAGCAATTACTTGTTTGTGGGACTTTAATACCTTAAGCAGCGCGGTTTTCTCCTCATCCTTTAAATCTTTAGCAATAATGACTGGTAACTTATCGTCACCTTCCAAGAATGCATATTCTAGATGAGGAGGCAGGTCCTTAAGTTCGACCTCGGGGAAATCATCATTTTTCTCAACATATTTGATTTCCGCGTTATGAAGTTGTTGAGGTAGAACAGGAAGAGGAGAAGGATCTTTGTTTAATAATTTCTCAAGGAGAAAGATATCCCCCTATGGGTCAATCTCTTGGTTATCAATTCCTTCGGGAACTGAATCACTTTTGAGAAAGGCCTCTATTTCCTCAAGGACGAAATCACTTCCCTTAAACGGAGTGAGGGAAGGAGAAGAATTAGCGATTATGGGGTGAGAAGAGGGAGTGGGATTGCCATTCGGAGAACTATCAGTGAATCCAAGGATTTCCTGAGCATACTCCTCGGATGCAATGTCAATGACATCAATTCGGTTGACCGATTCAGCATCATAATTCGAGGAGTATCTCGAGGTTTGATCAAGGTTGAACGTTATCGCTTCAGTGCCAACTCGTAACGTGATTTCCTCATCGAAAACATCGATTAATGCACGACCCGTTCTTAAGAATCCTCTCCCAAGAATGAGAGGAACTCTTGGATCTGCATCGAAATCAACAACGACAAAGTATGCCGGAAAATGGAACTTTCCCACTCTTACAAATACGTCCTCGGCAATACCAAGGGAACGTGAAATTGAACGGTCTGCAAGCTCGAGAGTCATGCATGTGGGACTAAGTGCCTGAAGAGAGAGCTTTTTCCAAACTGAGTGGGGCATTAAGTTGATGCTTGCACCAAGATCAGCCAAGGCAAAGCACTCAACCATCCCTGGGAAAATACATGGTATTAGAAATTTCCCGGGGTCTCCTAGCTTCTCGGGAAGCTGTTTCAACAGAACTGCAGAGCAGTTTTCATTGAGTGGAGTTCGTGCCATCTCAAACAGTTTCTCTTTATTGCTCAATAGGTTTTTGATTGTCGATGCGAATTTGGGCATTAAAAGAAGAGCATCCGCGAAACTAATATCAAAGTGTAGTTCTTGAAAAATTTGAAAGAAATTTTCCATTTGATGATTAGCTTTTTCACGGAGCTTCTGGTCTTGTAATCGTGAGGGATATGGAATTGATGGTTTTGGGTTAGCTTTTGGATTTTCAACAGGACCTTCGGGAGTTTCAAACACGATTCTTTTAGGGGGAATCAGGACCGGGATAACTAGAGGAGGGATGTCATTGGTACCTCCGTTATTAGTAGGAAGTACCGTATCCGTAGTATCCTCAGTTTCATGTTCCTCTACTTGGATAGGAGAAGAGGTAGACGGAGCTGTGGGTCCTTTATAAGAAACTCCACTTCTTGTGGTGATCGCCTTTACATCGTCCCTCGGATTAGCGATCGTGTTGCTAGGTAAAGTACCTGAGCCCGAGGGTCGATCATTTAAAGACTTCTTCAAGTCAGAGATTTGACTAACCAGCACTTTGTTCAGTTCATCTTGGGATTTCAAAACTGTTTTAATAACTCATCAGATGATGGTCCAGTTGGAACAATGGCTTGATTTTGGTTTGGAAAATTTTGAGCCCGATTGTTCTGGAAATTCCCATGTTGCTGGTTGTTATTACCCTGGAAATGGTTTTGTTGTTGAAAATTACCCTGGGGGTAATTGTTCTGACCTTGATTACGTTTATAATTCCCTTGGTTTTGATTTTGTTGAACATGGTTTTGACCAGAGTTGAAATTCCCTTGGTTGTTAAAACCTTGGTTCATTCGGTTCTGGTTCTGATTCTGGTTAAAGTTCTGGTTTCTGTTTTGACCATTTTGGTTCTGGGACTGATTAAATCCCGGTGGTCCAATGTAGTTACTGGAACGATAACTCAACAGATTTCGGTCCCCTTGCGGTTGGTAACAATTACCTCCCGTATTGTAGGAACCTTGAGCTGCGAATATGTTCTCTTGAGTGAAGCCACCGGAGGCTGGGCACTCATGGTACGGGTGTGGACCACCACAGGTTTCACAACTGATAGTTTTATTCTGCTGATTGTGATTTGTCTGGTGAATTCGGAGAACCGCAGCAGACAAATCATCAAACTTTCTGGTAAGGGCACCTATTTCATTATTTGCCGGAGTGACTGACTTACATGAGTCATTCCTCTCTGCAGAGGAGTCCCAAAAATTGTGATGGGCAGGCATGTTTTCGATTAAGTCATAACACTCTTCAGGGGACCTTTTCATAAAGGTGCCCCCAGCAGCAGCATTGATGGTGTCACGATGACGCAGTGTCAAACCATTATAAAAGGTATCAATAATGGTGACAAGAAGCATGTTATGCTTTGTAGCGTTCCCATGCCTCAAATAAGGACTCTTCGGGAAGCTGTCTGAAGTTACTAATATCGTTTCTCAGCTTTGTAACCATAGATGGTGGAAAATATTTAGCCAAGAACTTAGTAACCATCTCATCAAAGATATGGATCGAATTCTTAGGTAGTCGATCGAACCATGAAGTCGCATGATGAGTGAGAGAATTTGGGAACAGGTATAAACGCAGGCCGTCTTCGGTGACGCCATTTTGTTTCATGCTCTGGGTGACGGTTAAAAATTTATCGAGATGCTTGTTGGCATCGTCACCCGGAAAACCGTGGAACTGACACGAATTCTGGACCTATTGTATCATGTTGTGTTTTAGTCCAAAATCCGAGGCTCCAATTGTAAGTGGTGCAATGGGTCCACCCCTCCCGTGCATGGTAGGTTGACATAGTTCCTCCATTGTTCAGGTGTCAGGAACTATCTCCACATTGGGAGGGATTGGGGGCTCGTCGTTCATTTTTAATGTGTGTTCTTCTTCAACAGTACGTAATTCGGTTACATTTCTATGACGATTACGTCGTGATTGTGAACGAGTGCGCATGCACTAAAAACAATTTTTCAAAACAAGATCGAGGCAAAACCACAGTGAACTTAAATCCAATAATCACAAGTGAATGGCTTCTTTGAAAAAGGTACACCACTCACAGGGATACAATGGCAAGTTTTTATCTTATGTTTGGGAACTTATTATGTTCACACCCCCAGTTGGTAGGTGTTCTGCCTTGGTTTGCGGTGGTAATATTTTGTGTAATTATATTCACAGTAATTTTTTTTTTTTTTTTTGGCTTTTCGTGTATGGGTGAAAAAACTTGGACAATATTTTTGGAACTGATTCGTTAACCGAAATCGTTCCTTTAAGATTACTCGCAGGCTGGCGGGAGGGAATGAATGGATCCCTCTTCAGTTCGCAATTTAATGTCAGAACTTACCTTATACCAACTGTTTCAAGTTGTAATCTTAAAGATAACGAAGTAATTTAACTTCACAGTTTGTTTTGTTGTTTATGATTTTTTTGGTGTTTTTAAGACTTCAGGAAAAATGTTAGTGAACTTTTTCAGTTTTGATTTTGATTTTCACAAAATTTTACAAAGTGATGGTATTTGTATATGAGGGGTTTTGAAAACCACTATACCTAAAACGTTTTGAAATATGCAACAACCTCCCCGGCAGCGGCGCTAAATTTTGACTCCTCCCAAACCAACCAGTCAAGCGTGTGCAGTTGATAGGCCCACCTGGGAGAAAAAGTCAAGTGTTAAAATCCGTGGAAGTACAGGGAAATCCCCGGGTCGTTAAGTCCCAACGAGATTGAAATTGTATTTGTAAACGTTTTTGGGAATAAATGGTACTGAGGACAGTAACCAATGATGAAGTGGGTTTGATTTACACAACTGATATTATTTGGATAACAATATAAAACAAGCACAGTAAACAGCTATGTATATACGTAAACTGAAATGTAAACAGATACGTATGCATACTGAGAAAAAGGTGAGTTTTAAGGAAAAATAAACTACAGGGGTTAAAAATGAAAATTCTATAAACTTAAACTTAAAAGAAAATTTAATTAAAAAGAAAATTATTTTTTTGATTATTTTATTATTTAATATTAATTATTTAAATAAAAACTATTTAACTATTTAATTAAAACTAATTAACTTAAAAACTTAATAATACAAATTTAAACTAGAAAATTTCAAAATTAATTTCTAAAAATTTAAAATGACTTAAAATAAGTTTAAAAATTAAAAATATGTCTTTTTGTCTTTTTGTCTTTTTGTGGATTTTCTATTAATTAAATACTAATTATATTAGTTAAACTATTTAAACTATTTTAAATTACTAATAATACTAAAATGACTTAGAAAATTATGGAAAAATTTATAAAACTAATTAACCATCACAGGAATCCTAAAAAATTATAAAAAGTTTCTAAAAATTATATTTAGGCTAATTTACTAATTAATTACTTATTTATTAATTAAAATCTAATTAACTAAATTAATTAAGAAAAATAGGAAACGAACAGAAGCAATCAGGAAAATATTTTCTAAAAATACCTAATGATTTATAAAACTTAAAAAAATATAAAAAGATACTGTTATTCAAAAAAAATTTAAAACTATTTAATTAACTAATATTACTTAATTATTAATTAAACTAGTATTAATTATAATAAATATTATTTGAACAGTAAAAAATATGAAAAAAATATGGAAAGTGTATTATAAGACAAAGAAGCTAGGAAAAATAAAATGGGGCTAACAGCTTATCCAAATAAGCTGGAATAAGCTAAAACGTATGGAATAAGCAAATTGGGGCAAAACTACTTTAAGTATATTGAGTATGTAAGCTATAACGGAACTGGTGCCCCAGAGCAAATGGAAGGGGGTGTGTTGTTATGCATGTTTAGGGGTGTAAACGAGCCGAGACAACTCGCGAGCAACTCGAGATCGGCTCGAAAAATACTCGATTCGACTCGATTTTAAACGAGCCGAGACAACTCGCGAGCTACTCGACTCGACTCGATTACACATTTACACCCCAACATATATATACATACATACATACATACATACATACATACATACACACACACACACACACACACACATATATATATATATATATATATATATATATATATACATATACATACATACATACATATATATATATACATACATATATATATATATATATATATATATATATATATATATATATATATATATATATATATATATATATATAGGGGTGTAATCGAGCCAAGACAACTCGCGAACAACTCGAGATCGACTCGAAAAATACTCGACTCGACTCGATTTTAAACGAGCCGAGCTCGAGCATGTCAATACTCGGCTCGACTCGGCTCGTTTACACCCCTATGCATGTTACTATCCTAGAGGTCCCAGGTTCGATTCCCACTCCCCACCCTTTTTTGCTATTTATTTTTTTTCTTGATTTTTATTTTACCAATCTACTTAATAACTAAATTTAAGCTTATATAACAACGACAACTTTTCTATATCTCACAAATAAGCTCTGTATGAGCTTATTTTTCACACAGTGGAGCTTTTAAGCTCAAAATGGATTTTTCAAATTGAAAAAGCTTCTAATAAGCTATAAGCTGAAAACCAAAAGATCAAATAAGCTAAAGTAGGTGAGACAATTGTAAAACAAGCCAAAGAAAAGAGAAAAGCAAACAAATAAGCTGAAATTTAAGGAATAAGCAAATCTAAGCTTAACAAACTAAAACTTGTATTTTTAAATTGTAATAAGCCATAAATAAACTATAAACTAAAAACTAATACTTAATAAGCTACAAACATGTATTAACAAACTTAAAATAAGCAATATTGCACAAATAAGCACACCAATTAAGCTGATACAAGCAATTAAGCAACTGGCTTTGGTGACAGGCCAAATAGGCACAAAAGGGCCAACTTGCAGCCCTTGTGGGGTCCACAGGAGGAGGCAAGGGTCCAAACTAAAACCAGATTTGAAAAGCTAGCTTATTGGGGTTTCCAAAAAGCTAGGGCTTATGCCCTGGGTTCCACTAATAAGCACAAGAGAGGCTTTTGAACTTGGGTAATCCACACTGATCACTCAGTGTATGGTCTGAGGGTATGTCAACTTGTAGGTTAAAATAAGCTAAGGGTAAATAAGCTAACAACTAAAATAAGCCTAAAACTAAAAATATGAGCTGATAAGCTCTTCAAAAAGCCAAAATGCCAGGTGTGGGGTCAACTAATAAGCCTTGGGTAAGTTTATGAAAAAGACTAATTATCCTGTGCACAGGGCATGTGCATGCCCTGCAAGCTTAAATAAGCTCTGGCATACTCAACATAAAATTTTACAAAAATAAGCAGGATATGGATTCTTTTAGTTTAGGTAGTAGATTTTAACCTCTGAAAATTTCAATCCCTGATTCAACCCACAAAATTCATGAAAATTCACACCAGATTTGGTTTTTCTGCCTATGGTATGCAAATTGACTTTTGGAATTAAACTACAAAGTTGACTAAATTGAACTTTAATCTAATCCTAGTGACTTACTATGCTATTATAAGTTATAATGATATGATATTAAGCTAAAATAACAACTTATGAATAAAATTTATGAGATTACTAGCTACAAATCATAACAGTGAACAAAGTATTAAGCTAAGACTAGTATTTTGACTTTTAAAACTGTAACTTGTGTTTTTTATAGTTTAGTTACTCTCAACAGACCTATTGTGAGTTATTACAAGTAAAAGCAACAACAAAATCCAACTAACACTCAGTAAACCAAGCAAATCCAAACACTCCTTTATATGTTACTAATTTTGGTTTTTCAAAGGAACTCAGTGTTTTAACTTGTAATACTTATGCAGAATGATTAAATTAACTAAACTAGATTTAATACAGCTAAAAGAAAGCAATAATAAGCACAACACAGTAAATGGCAAAATTAACTAAAATTGAGAATATGCTCACAAATTGTATCCAAACTGTGAACTGAGTAATCAAGGACCAAGTACCAATCCTAAAAGCTTCCATAAGCCACTAAAACCCCAAGCCATCCAGAATCAACCATTCTTCTTGATTCAATCTTCTTTTACACTGATTTTTTATTTTCCATCTATTTAATTTGATTTTTTAGTATTTTTTTTCTTTTATGAGCTACACAGATAATTAAGGTTTCTAAAACTTATCTAAGCTTTTTCAGAGCTTATATGAGCTTATGAATGTCCTCAACAACAACTAATAACAACATTTAAACTTTTTGTGATTTTTGAAATAAGGAGAAATTGCATGATACTGGGAATCAACTGAAACTTGGAATTGATGATTAAAAAGAGTTGATACTACACTGAATACATTAATTGAAAGGTTTGAAAGCTTGAAATTGAACTAAAAGCTAAGTTACAAGTTAAACGACATACATAAAATTAAAAATAAAAACTATATACTAATCCTTTGCTTCTTGCTCCTTTTATAGCCTTCAAGCTTGTTCCATGTGTCCTTCTGAGCAAATCCCACCACTTTTGAGCCCTTGGATCAGTTTAATTCATCACAGCCGTTTAAATCTCTTTTTGGCGCCAAAATCAACATAGGTTGCTTGTAGCCGTTTTCTGTGCATTAAATGCAATTGGGATGCTTATGATGGTGGAGGGGACAAGTTGGAGTGTATAAGTGAGCTAGGGGTGGTGGTGTAAGAGATTGCAGGGTGTAGGGTGGTTTACAGGTTGTAGATGTGGCATGTGGCATCTCCTAAGGCAAACCTAAGGGGTGGGTTTTGTTGTGGGGGTGACAGAGAGGGGTGAAGTGGTAAAGGGGGTTGCAAGTGGTGGATGTGAAGGGTGGATGGTGGTGAAGCAGGCGGTGGAAAGGGAGGTAGGGGAAAGGGATGAGCCAGAGTCAAACGGGTCAACGCCCAGGGATAATACCAAAGGGAAATTGGGTGGGCTTTGTGTAACTTGGGCCAAGGGTAAAAATGGGTGGGCTGGTGGTTGTTTTGTGTTTGGATTTGGTTTGGTTTTATAAGGATCCGTTTGGTTTTATGGCTAAAACAAGCCCAAGGACCAATTTTGTAATTTCCTGAAAATTAAGGGACCTGATTTGCCACTTTCCCAAAGTTCTCAAAAGGACTAAATCTGCCAAGTATGAGTAACCCAAGGACTAAAGATGTAATTTTCCAATATATAATACCCGGGGACCTTTTCTGCCAAACTTTCAAACTTCAGGGACCAAACATGTAATTTCACCAAAATTTCCAACCAAGGACCATTCCTGCCATAGAAGATTAGTATAAGGACCAAAATTTATTTTCTCAAAGTTTTTTATATCCCAGGGACCATTTTTGTCAATTCTACAAAGTTGAGGGACTAAACTTGTAATTTTGTGAAACTTTACACCAAAGGACTAAATATGTAATTTGTGATTCAAAAGGACCTTTGGTGACTTTTTCATGTTTTTTAGAATAACCAGGGACTAGATTTGACAAGTTTTGAAAGTTGAGGGACTGAAACTGCCAATTATGCAAACTTTGTACGTTTTTTATCTGTTTTTGATTATTTTGCATCTGAAACATATAAAACACACTTCTGGGATAATTTCAGTATTATGATGCATATTTGAGAGTTTTTGGATGTTTTGGCAGTTCAGATTGGTATAAAATGATGAGTATTTACACACTCATCAGGTATCATCCCGGGTAGAGATTAGATTGAGAGTCTCTAGAGGAAAGGTTTCATTAATCTCTTTTCTCTCGAAAATATCCTGATGAGGATTCTCTAACCGGGACAAGTGATCAGCTGCAAGGTTCTCTGCTCCTTTTTTGTCTCGTATGATTATATCGAATTCCTGAAGGAGCAGGACCCAACGGAGCAGTCTTGGTTTTGCGTCCTGTTTAGCAAACAGGTATTTCAAAGCCGAGTGGTCTGTATACACCACACATTTGGTTAGGATTAAGTAAGGCCTAAATTTCTCAAAGGCACATACCACAGCTAATAATTCTTTTTCTGTGGTGGTATAGTGCGTTTGAGCTTCAGTCATGGTCTTACTTCCGTAATGTATTGGCTGAAAATGTTTGGTTTTGCGTTGCCCCAGAACTGCACCAATAGCGAAGTCGCTAGCATCGCACATAAGTTCGAAGGGTAAGTCCCAGTCGAGGGCAACAAGGATCGGTGCCTCGGTAAGCCTTTTCTTTAAAGTAGAAAAAGCTTCAACGCACTCGGGGGAAAAGAGGAAAGGAGCTTCCTTTTCAAGAAGATGAGTCATGGGCCGGGCTATTTTGGAGAAATCCTGAATGAATCTCCGATAAAACCCAGAATGGCCGAGGAAACTCCTTATGCTTTTAACAGTAGTGGGATGAGGCAGCTTAGCAATAACATCAATTTTGGCCTTATCGACCTCAATCCTACTTTTTGAAATTTTATGGCCGAGGACAATGCCCTCCTTGACCATAAAATGGTTGTTCTCCCAGTTTAGACAAAGATTTGTGTCTTCACAACGTTGAAGCATCTTTTCTAAATGGGAGAGGCATGAGTTGAAAGAATTCCCGATGACTGAGAAGTCATCCATGAATACCTCCATGGTTTTCCCAATCATGTCGTGGAAAATAGCCATCATGCACCTCTGGAAAGTGCCCGGAGCGTTGCATAACCCAAAAGGCATGCGACAATAGGCAAATGTCCCGTAAGGGCATGTGAAGGTAGTCTTCTCTTGATCCTGAGGATCAATGGGAATTTGGAAATAACCCGAGAAGCCGTCGAGGAAGCAATAATACTCATTCCCCGCCAGTCTTTCGAGCATTTGATCCATAAAGGGCAGAGAAAAATGGTCCTTGCGGGTGGCTTCGTTAAGTTTTCTGTAATCGATGCATACTCGCCATCCCGTAACCAACCGAGTTGGTATCAACTCGTTATCCTCATTCGTGACAACAGTAATGCCACCCTTTTTTGGAACACAATGTATGGGACTAACCCAAGGACTGTCTGGTATAGGGTAAATCAATCCAGCGTCGAGAAGTTTGATAACTTCTTGCTTGATAACTTCGTGGATTTTTGGATTTACCCGTCTTTGATGCTGCACGGCAGGCTTAAAGTCATCCTCCATTAGGATTTTGTGTGTACAAAAATCCGGGTTAATACCCTTTATGTCTGAGAGTTTCCAAGCAATTGCTTGTTTGTGGGACTTTAAAACCTTAAGCAGCGCAGTTTTCTCCTCATCCTTTAAATCTTTCGCAATAATGACTGGTAATTAAGAATGCATATTCTAGATGAGGAGGCAGATCCTTAAGTTCGACCTCGGGGAAATCATCATTTTTCTCAACATATTTGATTTCCGCGTTATGAAGTTGTTGAGGTAGAATAGGAAGAGGAGAGGGATCTTTGTTCAATAATTTCTCAAGAAGAAAAATATCCCCCTCCGGGTCAATCTCTTTGTTATCAATTCCTTCGGGAACCGATTCACTTTTGAGAAAGGCCTCTATTTCCTCAAGGATGAAATCACTTCCCTCAAACGGAGTGAGGGAAGGAGAAGAATTAGCGATTACGGGGTGAGAAGAGGTAGTGGAATTGCCACTCGGAGAACTATCAGCGAATCCAAGGATTTCCTGAGCATACTCCTCAGATGCAATGTTAATGACATCAATTCGGTTGACCGATTCAGCATCATAATTCGAGGAGTATCTCGAGGTTTGATCAAGGTTGAACGTTATCGCTTCAGTGCCAACTCGTAATGTGATTTCCTCATTGAAAACATCGATCAATGCACGACCCGTCCTTAAGAATCCCCTCCCAAGAATGAGAGGAACTCTTGGATCCGCATCGAAATCAACAACGACAAAGTCTGCCAGAAAATGGAACTTTCCCACTCTTACAAATACGTCCTCGGCAATACCAGGGGGCGTGAAATTGAACGGTATGCAAGCTCGAGAGTCATGCATGTGGGACTGAGTTCCTGAAGAGAGAGCTTTTTCCAAACTGATTAGGGCATTAAGTTGATGCTTGCACCAAGATCGGCCAAGGCAAAACACTCAACCATCCCCAGGAAAATACATGGTATTAGAAATTTCCCGGGGTCTCCTAGCTTCTCAGGAAGCTGTTTCAATAGAACTGCAGAGCAGTTTTCATTGAGTGGAGTTCGTGCCATCTCAAACAGTTTCTCTTTATTGCTCAATAGGTTTTTGATTGTTGATGTGAATTTGGGCATTAAAAGAAGAGCATCCGCAAAACTAATATCAAAGTGTAGATCTTGAAAATTTTGGAAAAAATTTTCCATCTGATGATTAGCTTTTTCACGAAGCTTCTGGTCTTGCAATCGTGAGGGATATAGAATCGATGGTTTTGGGTTGGCTTTTGGATTTTCAACAGGACCTTCGGGAGTTTCAAACACGACTCTTTTAGGGGGAGTCAGGACCGGGACAACTGGAGGAGGGATGTCATTGGTACCTCCGTTATTATTAGGAAGTACCGTATCCGTAGTATCCTCAGTTTCACATTCCTCTACCTGGATAGGAGAAGAGGTAGACGGAGCTGTGGGTCCTTTATAAGAAACTCCACTTCTTGTGGTGATCGCCTTTACATCGCCCCTCGGATTAGCGATCGTGTTGCTAGGTAAAGTACCTGAGCCTGAGGGTCAATCATTTTAAGACTTCTTCAATTCAGAGATCTGACTGACCAGCATTGTGTTCAGTTCATCTTGGGATTTCATAAACTATTTTAATAACTCATCAGATGATGGTCCATTTGGAACAATGGCTTGAGTTTGATTTGGAAAATTTTGAGCCCGATTATTCTGGAAATTCCAATGTTGTTGGTTGTTATTGCCCTGGAAGTTATTTTGTTGTTGAAAATTACCCTGATGGTAATTGTTCTGACCTTGATTACGGTTATAATTCCCTTGGTTTTGATTTTGTTGAACCTGGTGTTGACCAGAGTTGAAATTCCCTTGGTTGTAAAAACCTTGGTTCATTCAGTTCTGGTTTTGATTCTGGTTAAAGTTCTAATTTCTGTTTTGACCATTTTGGTTCTGGGACTGATTAAATCCCGGTGGTCCAATGTAGTTATTGGAACGATAGCTCAACAGATTTCGGTCCCCTTGCGATTGGTAAGAATTACCTCCCGTATTGTAGGAACCTTGGGCTGCGAATACGTTCTCTTGAGAGAAGCCACTGGAGGCTGGGCACTCATGGTATGGGTGTGGACCACCACAGGTTTCACAACTGATAATTTTAATCGGCTGATTGTGATTTGTCTGGTGAATTCGGAGAAGCGCGGCAGACAAATCATCAAATTTTTTGGTAAGGGCATCTATTTCATTATTTGCTGGAGTGACTGACTTACATGAGTCATTCCTCTCTGCAGAGGAGTCCCAAAAATTGTAATGGGTAGTCATGTTTTCAATTAAGTCATAACACTCTTCAGGGGTCCTTTTCATAAAGGTGCCCCCAGCAGCAACATTGATGGTGTCACGATGACGAAGTGTCAAACCATTATAAAAGGTATCAATAATTGTGACAAGAAGCATGTTATGATTGGGACACCGATCAATAGCAAGTTTATAGCGTTCCCATGCCTCAAATAAGGACTCTTCGGGAAGCTGTCTGAAGTTACTAATATCGTTTCTCAGCTTTGTAACCATGGATGATGGAAAGTATTTAGCAAAGAACTTAGTAACCATCTCATCAAAGGTATGGATCGAATTCTTAGGAAGTCGATCGAACCAAGCAGTCGCATGATGAGTGAGAGAATATGGGAACAGGTATAAACGCAGGCCGTCTTCGGTGACGCCATTTTGTTTCATGCTCTGGGTGACGGTTAAATATTTATCGAGATGCTTGTTAGCATCGTCACCCGGTAAACCGTGGAACTGACACGAATTTTGGACCTGCTGTATCATGTTGTGTTTTAGTCCAAAATCCGAGGCTCCAATTGTAAGTGGTGCAATTGGTCCACCTCTCCCGTGCATGGTAGGTTGACATAGTTCCTCTATTGTTCGGGTGTCAGGAACTATCTCATCCTTGGGAGGGTATGGGGGCTCGTTGTCCATTTTTAACGTGTGTTCTTCTTCAACAGTATGTAACTAGGTTACGTTTCTATGACGATTACGTTGTGACTGTGAACGAGTGCGCATGCACTAAAAACAATTTTTTCAAAACAAGCTCGAGGCAAAACCACAGTGAACTTAAACCAATAATCACAGGTGAATGGCTTCTTTATAAAAGGTACACTACTCACAGGGATACAATGGCAAGTTTTTATCTTATGTTGGGGAACTTATTATGTTCACACCCCCAGTTGGTAGGTGTTCTGCCTTGATTTGCGGTGGCAATCTTTTATGTAATTATTCACAGTAAAATGTTTTTGGCTTTTCGTGTATGGGTGAAAAAAACTTGGACAATATTTTTGGAACTGATTCGTTAACCAAAATCGTTCCTTTAAGATTACTCGCAGGGTGGCGGAAGAGAATGAATGGATCTCTTTTCAGTTCGCAATTTAATGTCAGAACTTCCGTATTTCACCTGTGTAGATTGTAATCTTAAAGTAAACAAAGTAATTTAACTTTACAGATTGTTTTGTTGTTTATGATTTTTTTTGGTGTTTTTAACACTTCAGTAAAAGTGTTAATGAACTTTTTCAGTTATGATTTTGATTTTCACAAAAATTTACAAAGTGATGGTATTTGTACAGGAAAGGTTTTTTTGAAAACCACTAAACCTAAAATGTTTTGAAATACGCAACAACCTCCCCGGCAGCGGCGCCAAATTTTGACTCCTCCTAAACCAACCAGTCAACCGGGTGCAGTTGATAGGCCCACCTAGGAGGGAAAGTCAAGTGTTTAAAATCCGTGGAAGTACTGGGAAATCCCCGGGTCGTTAAGTCCCAACGAGATTGAAATTATATCTTAAACGTTTGTGGGAATGAGTGGTACTGAGGACAGCAACCAAAGATGAAGTGGGTTTGATTTATACTACTGATGTTATTTGGATAACAGTATATAAATATGTATACAAGTAAGCAATTTGCAAATCAGAAATGCTTACAGATAGAGAAAAATGTGAGTTTTAAACAATTTAAAACTACAGGGGGTGCAAATGAAAATTTTACAAACTTAATTATAAAAGAAAATGAAATTAAAAAGAAAATTATTTTTTTGATTATTTTATTATTTAATATTAATTATTTAAATAAAAACTATTTAACTATTTAATTTATACTATTTAAATTATACTAAAAAGATTTATACTACAAATTTTAACTAGAAAATTGCAAAATTAATTCCTAAAAATATAAAATGACTTAAAATAAATTTAAAAACTAAAAATACCTATTTTTGTCTTTTTGTGGATTTTCTATTAATTAAATACTAATAATATTAATTAAACTATTTAAACTAATTTAAATTACTAATAATACTAAAAATGACTTAGAAAATTAAAGAAAAATTTATAAATCTAATTAACCATCACAGGAATCCTAAAAAATTATAAAAAGTTTATAAAAATTATATTTAGACTATTTTAATAATTATTTACTTATTTATTAATTAATATCTAATTTAACTAAATTAATTAAGAAAATTAGAAAATGAATAGTAGAATTTAAGAGACTATTTTCTAAAAATATTAAATGATTTATAAAACCTAGGAAAAATATGAAAAGGTATTGTTATTAATTAAAAATTGAGAAAACTATTTAATTACTAATATTACTTAATTATTTAATTAAACTAATATTAATTCTAATAAGTACTAAATTAAAAGAGAAAAATCTAGAAAAATTACTAAAAATACTTTAAGATGAAAGAGAATTAAGAAAAATATAAAAATGATGAAGTGCTTAATAAGAAGCTGAAAGGAAAAATTAAAAAGATAAATCCTATTAAATAGAAGCTATCACTATTTTTAAAGTTGGTTTTTTGTTGATTTTTCTTTTTGAGACCTAATTACCTACTGAAAACAAACAACTTTTATGGAGGACTTTGTGGTGTGGCTTATTAATAAATTGTGTGCACCCCCAAGTGCTTAACAGTGAGTTTAATAGCTTATTAGGACTTTGTGGACTTAAGAAAAAGCTATCAAATGGACAAATAAGCTAAAACAGATGGATAGCAACTTGAAATAAGGCAAAAGGCACAAACAAGCACACTGAATAAGCTATGGCAACCAAATAAGCACTTATACAAAACACTAGGCCAAAACAGGCCAAACACAGGACTTTGGACCTCTGTGGGGTCCACAGAAGTCAAGGGGGGTCCAAACTAAGCTTTGAACTTTGAAGTTGACCTGGTCAACTCTGGAATAAGCCACTAAGCTAGGCTTATGGCTTATTATTGAGCACTGGTGGGGCTTGGGATTTGGACTCAAACACTGAGTCACTCAGTGTACACAATGAATTGATCAAACTAAAAGCCACTTGCAGCCCTACCAAATAAGCCAAGGAATAGCAAATAAGCTCAAATCCTTAAAGATGGGCTTATGGGGTTTCCAAAAAGCCAATAATCTAAGGGTGGGGCCCACTAATGAAGTAGCTATGGTCTATTGAAGTTGGTGGTTATATACTGAGTACTCAGTATACAAAGGCAAAATAAGCAATCTTCCAAGACAAAATAAGCTATGCTAATGAGAACTGAGATCCAATTTTATTCAAGATCTTAAAATACAAGCTGACAAGATTTCCAAAAAGCTAAAAATCAAGGGCTAATGTTTTGGTTTGCACCCTGGAGGGGGGTTTGAAAATTTGACCAAATGCACAAAGTGCCCTGGTGCAAAAGGATGATTTGCGCTGCAGGCTTAAATAAGCTATTGCACAAGCTTGAATAAAAATCACAAAAATAAGCTGAATGTGGGATTTGAAAGTTAAACTGACACACTAAGACTTGTGAAAAGCTCAGGGTCCCAATCCAATCACAAAAATTAAAACAATTCTTCCCATTTTTGGTTTTCAGACAACACTATAAGTTTTGACTTTTTGATTTTTGCTCTCAGTTGACTAAGATGAACTTGAATCCTGATTTTATGATTGATATAGGTTTAATAAGCTATATAAAAGTTAAATTAAGCTAGACCACTCATTTGTGAATGGAAATGGGGCATAAGCCACTCTTTAACCAACACAGAGGGTTAATTTAGACCTAATTGTGTGAGATTTAACTTTTTAATGAACAATGTTTGGTTTTTATGCTACTGATGTTCTAATTATACCTAAGGAAACATGCAGAAACAATAAACAACAACTAGAACACAGGGAACAAGGGTGAAACCCACTGATCCAAACACACCTACTAAAACCAGTTTGTGATGAAATATGATCAAAAAGACTCCAAAGCTTAACTTAATGATTAATAATACCCTAATAAGCTACAAGCAAGCAAAATAAGCAATTATATGACACTGTTACACTATAAAAATTGGAATGAGAGATTTTAGGCTTACAAATGCCTTCCAAGCTTGCTTCCAAGGACCAAGACCCACAGAACTTTTACCTAATGAACCTCCACAGGTTCTCTAACCCAGGGCCATCCAAAAGCTACCCTGCTCCAGCTTCTTGATCATCATGAGTATGATTTTTGATTTTTTTCTTTATTTTTCTTTTTTTTTTTTTTTTTTTTTTTGTTTTTTTGGTTTTTGATACAAGATTGTGTTTTAAGGTTTCTAAAAGCTTTATTAAGCTTTCTGGGAGCCTAAGTGAGCTTTAAGAGTCCATAATATAAACTACAAACATCATTAAGCTATTCAAGATTTTTTTGAAATGAAAATAAATTGCATAAACTGAAATTGATATTGGAAACTTGAAATTGATTATTGAAAAGGCTTAAGATTACACTGAGATTGCTAAACTTAACACTTAAAAGCTAAAACATACACTGGAATTTGAAAATTAACTAATTCGACATTAATAAAACTAAATTATACTAGATATCTTCCTCCATTGCTTCTCCTTCCTTTTATAGGCCTGTTTTAGGGTTCCCACGAGTTTCTGAGCAAATCCCATCATTAATCTCAACCGTTGGATGATTGAGGTTCAATCTTGGCCGTTTGTGGATTTTGGCGCCAAAACAGAAACAGAGCAATTTGCTCTGTTTGCGTGTGTAGAGGGGGTATTTAATGCGAGGTGATGTAAGGTGAAGAGGGTGTGGGATGGTGATGATGAGTTTTTTCAAGTGGAGGTGAAACCAGAGAGGTGGAGGTGGTTTTGGTGTTGCAGTGGTGTGGGGTGGTATTGGAGGGAAAGGGTGGTTTGGAGTAGTGGTGTTTGACCGTAGGTTTGACCCTGGTATTAAATACCAGGGTGGGCTTTTGTGTGTTGGGCCAAGGGGATATAAGGTGTGGGCTGGATCAGGTTTAGTTTGGATTAGATTTTGGGTTCTTATAATAGTAAGGGTCCGGTTGGTTTGTTTATTATCACAATGACCAATTATGTAATTTCTGGATTTTTCAAGGGCTGAACTTGTGACTTTCCCATAGTTCTCAAAGGAGTGAATTTTGCCAAATGTGAATAGTACAAGGTCTTATGTTGACTTTTCCACTTTTTGAACTTCCAGGGACCATTTATGTCAACTATGAAACTTCAGGGACCAATCATGTAATTTTTCCAAACTTTCCATCCAAGAACCACTTTTGCCATAGAAGATTAGTACAAGGACCAAAATTGATTTTTCTCAAAGTTTTTAAATCCCAGGGACCATTTTTGTCAATTTTGCAAAGTTGAGGGACTAAACTTGTAATTTTGTGAAACTTTACACCAAAGGACTTCATATGTTTATTTGTGATTCAAAGGGACCTTTGGTAACTTTTTCATGTTTTAGAATAACCAGGGACTAGTTTTGACAAGTTTTGAAAGTTGAGGGACTGAAACTGCCAATTATGCAAACTTTGTTCATATTTCATCTGTTTTTGATCATTTTGCATCTGAAACATATAAAACACAATTCTGGGATATTTTCAGTATTTTGATGCATATTTGAGTGTTTTTTGGATGTTTTGGCAGCTCAGATTAGGTAAAAATGATGAATATTTGCACACTCATCAGCTGCATATTTGGTGTCGGAGGAATATACATTTAGGCTACTTCGGATATCGCAAATTTTTGATTTTTCAAAATCATGTTATGCATTATAATGCACGAGTACATGATTCGCCGTAACTTGCCTACAGTAAATTGGCGCGCCGGTTGGGCAATAATATGCAAATGTCCTTGGAGGACACCAAAAGCTCTTTCAATGTCTTTTTGAGCACTTTCTTGTCTAGCTTTCCATGCGGCGTTTCTTGGGTTGCTTGCAACAGTAAAGGATTTGACAAACGTTGCCCACTGTGGGTAAATGCCATCAGCTAGGTAATACCCATGCTTAAATTTTCTTCCATATACTTCAAACGGAACTTGATGGCCAATATCATCCATCAGATCATTGAATAACGGAGAATTATATAAAACGGTAAGATTGTTATTCGCACCTGCCACACTAAAAAATGCATGCCAAATCCACAAATCATACGACGCAACAGCTTCAAGCATTATAGTTGGGTACTTTTTATCACCTCTGTGAAATTGCCCTTGCCATTCTTTCGGACAATTCCTCCATTCCCAGTGCATACAATCGATGCTTTCCAACATTTCAGGTATCCTATGAACCGCGTTATGTGTGTGGTATAACTTGTGAATGTCATCCTCATTTGGTTTTCTTAAAAACTCCCTCCCATACAACTGGATTATGCACATAGTAAAAAAAATCTAGACAATCACGTGCACAGTGTTCACCTATTTGTAAATACTCATCAAATAAATCAGGTGATATCCCGCAAGCCAATTGGCGTAGAGCACATGTGCATTTCATAATCACACTAAAACTCATTACACCCGCAGCGTTGGGTCGGACTCTAAAGAAATCAAAATGCGCGGGAAGAGGATGATTAGTTTCAATATATGTTTCAATACCTTGGACTATTTCTAAAAATAGGTTACGGCTCATACGGTAACGACGTCGAAAATTTTCTTCCGTATATTTTGGTTCGTCACCAAAATAGTCGGCCAGTAGACGTGCTTCAGCAACTTCACGTTCACGGCGGATGTATCTACGACGTTGTGAAGGACCGACTTCTTGATTTTGCTACGATTGCTCATGCTCAAATTCATGGAGAATCAACTCTAGCTCCGTTATTTCTTCAAAGTCGCTAACACTTGAATATGATGATTCGCTCATTCTTTCTTCCTTTTGATTGTAAGTGTTTGAATATAATAAGTTGTGTAATTGATAGAAATGTGTAGAATAGGTTTGGTATTTATAGTGTAAAATAAGTTAGGTTTTTAAAATAGATAAAAATAAATAAATAAATAAAATAAAATAAAATAAAAAGTAACGTTAAAATAAAAACGTTGTGTAAAGTTTTAAAAATCATAAAAGCTGCATGTCGTACATAGTCTTGCTTCACCGTGCCCACGAAACACTACCCAACGAAGAAGAACGGCGAGGGGGGGGGGGCGGTGTGGCAACTAAGAACGGCGAGCCGTTGCACTTGCCACCTAGGAACGGCGAGCACTATCAACAAGCTTCACCTTCCACTCTTAATGTGTGCCCACTGGACACACAATTAAGCGCAGTTAGTGAAGAAAAAAAATTCATTTTGAATAAGAAAATGCATTAATGAATATTTATTGATCTCTAAAATTACTGTAATTAATAATCATTTTGATATTAATTAACTCTAACATTACTTATATATATAGTTAAACAAATGTTCAGTGGGCACAAGTTAGCAAAATCAATTTAAAAAAAAAATAACTTTTATCTATACAACCTATAATACATCTTAGCACTTCCTTATTAATTAATTTTAAGATTTTCATAAATACTTTGTAAGCAATACAATTAAGAAAGCAATGTTTACAATTATTTAAAACACAAACATATCAATTCAACACATCACTCAAAAGTACAATCATTTTATCACATAATACAATCTCAAAGACTCAAATTAAGCACTTAAAAGAATTTAACAATATATTGGGTTATGTCCGAACTTCCAAAATAAAAAAAGAAAAAAATTGAAAGTGATCTTAGATAAGATATTATCAACGACTTCAGAATTTCAATAGTTTATCGTAAGTTGCAAACAAATTCTCGCTAACTCTAATCATATTGGCACCGCAAATAAAATAATATAAAACCAATTATTCGACGCTACAATGCACGATTACCTTATCAAAACGTATGTTGTTATTTATTTTATTATTATTATTATTATTATTTTCTATGCTAGTAAGTTGGCCAGTCATCTTGTTGGTGTTAGTTTCTTAGTTCTTTTTGTGTATTTTTCATAGGTCAGCACGTGGTGTGTTTTAGTGGTCGTGTTTGAGTTTTGCTTCTTTTGTTGTTCTAATAAAGTCTTCCCTAGAAAAATTACACATATCTTAATATGTTTATTTTTGTTTGTGGACACTTTTTTCGAAACAGATGGAGTATAAAATTATAACGATGTGTTCATATGACGCTTGTATAACATAATTACTTATATGTTTTATTGTAATTGTAACACAACTTAGTTGCCAACATTTAAGAACATCATAATAACGATTTTAGATAATCAAAATGTAAGACAAAAAGGAGAGATGACTTGTTAAGAGGTAAACAACTAAACATTTTTAAGAATATGTCATTAACGGAGTAATTATTTTTAAGAATATGTTATGTGACCTTCTAAATAGAACTATGATATTGGTTTAAGAAATACTACTAATAAGATGACTTAAGGTTGGTAAAGGGTCTTAAACTATAGTTGTGCAATCAATGGAGACTTTATTTAACACCTATTTTTATAGTTCAATGTTCTCATAATTTTGTACCTTTCCTGATTTAGACACTTTGGCTTCAGGTGCTTCATTTTTCCAACTAATCACCCTTCCTACTTTCGGTAAATATCTTCTTTTTCTCAAGTAAAATTAGCCTAAACAGCTCTCGGAGAAATGATATGTGCATACTTTGACTTTACAAAACAAGCTGTCAAGATTTATATTAAATGAAAGCATTAAAAATCTTGGTGTAAAAGTAAACATTTTATGGCATAAAAAGCAGAAAATATACTGTAGCAACGTATTTTATTTCTTTAAAAAGACTCGTTCTATTAGTGTGGAAAACTTGATTGGCAAGGCTATGTTTTAACAGCTATTAAAAACTTTTGAACCAAGAACATGGTTGCCTGACACAACCCATACTTAAACTCTACCCTTCCTTCCATGCCAATAATTAGCAAGAACCAACTTATGGTGTGCTGGTTTACACATATGAAAACGCAGCCGCGATCTTACCAGATTGGGACCATTCATCTTCAAGTCTATAGTTTCTAAAACAGCTTTTCCGTTGCTTAAATAATTAGACAGTCACGTAATTATCATTGAAGTACACCAAATATTGTGTATCCCAAATCAGGGGCTATTTTTATCAAATTTCCTACAAGAAAGTTTTTAAACATCTTTTATTTTTGTCTACTTCCGAATTTAGGACGCATTTTTTTGTTTTGTTAACGACCGCCCTCTAAATCAGAACCGGACGAGAATTTAGGACGCATTTTTTGTTTTGTTAACGACCACCCTCTAAATCAGAACCGGATGAGTTTGACCTATAGTTATGTTAAACTATGTTTACTCTAACGCGCAATTACATTAAAGTATAGGTTGTGATATAGATATCATGATTTCCAATATGTGAATGTTAGGTAAAATAATAACAAGACTGAAATGCTTTCTAGAGCTTGAATGTCATGCTGATGTCAACAATGAAAACCTGTAATATGCTAGAGCATAAAGCAAACACTGACAAGCAATTTCCGCCATTTCTTGGTATTAAAGTTTGCAATAAAACTACAATTACAGAAACCATAATTGCTCATCTTGTATCCTGCACACTTGGCGTCCTTTTGCATTTTCAAAACTACAGTAGCTGGGCCTGGGGATATGATTAATGTAAAAGAGCTGAGGTCAAAAATCACAAAGCTATACCCATAAATAAGTCGCAATCCAAATGTATTGATAAAGAATGTGCACACTTTAAGAACGCTGAAACTAATGTTGTAAATAAAAGAGTGCTGGAGTTACATGGTTGTTTTAGGTCTTGAGGCACTTATTGCAAGCATTATCAAAATAATTCGATAATGGTACTGCAATTGTTGCATTTTCACTAGTTATAAGTAGGTGAAATTTTCCTGTTACACTATGGCATGCTATCCTCGTGTGGATATCTTTCTACTCAGTCTATTGCATTATCAAAATTTATATTTAATCACCACCTCAACTTTACTCAAATCAGCCTCACCAAAATCTTCAGAATCAATCACATGAACTGTTAGGTTCACTTTCACTGCAACATGTTTGTAATTTTATATCAGAAAAAATTATTATATGATTATGATGATACATGACCAAGATCTGAAATTCATACATTAGGTGGGACAAGGCAGGTTGAAATTTTAGTACTGTCTAAGGATGTTCATTCGAAATGTAAATCATTTTTATTAAGTTAAGAATATGCATAGTCACGGACCTTTTGTAGCTTTTTCTTTGACGAAGTAACCACGTCAATGGACTTGGTTATGTTTCTACTCTTTTTTATAGTAACTTCATCGCGTGACAATCTACACATTGGGCTTGGGATAACACTTGACACAGCAGGTGAATGTGGATCGGTCAACCCACTGCAGAAGACTACTGTATGTGGGTCAACAGAAATATGCCGCTTAATGGATTTGATGCTGTCAAGATAAGCATCTCCAGACGAAAGTTCCAGTCCATCAACAATCTGTATAATAACAATACAAGTTAATTTAAGAAGGCATTAGTGTAACAAGGTAACAATGAAGTGACCAAACTGCATATTTTTATTCTTAAGAAGCATAAAAAAGCAAACTAGGATTGGATGATATAATAAGATGTTTAAAAAAATACCAGTGAACAAACGCCAGAAATATCAACTGCCTCCATGGAAACAAGCTCTGAAAGTCTATCTGGTGTGCATACAAGGAACTCAGGTTCACAAGTTTTTAACCTGTACAGAAGCAAATATGACTAAAATTAGTCGTGCATCAGACCAAGTGACCAACACATACTCACAGGTATACTAACAAAAGAAATCACATAGATAATAACAACTATGCATCTTTGTATGATCTGAATAATAATGAGTTAAATTATGATAGTTCAGATCTATATTGTGTACGTAAAAAATGAAACTTCTGAAAACAATTAAGGAGTCCTAGTTAAGAAACTCAGGATCAGATAAACCAGCACACAAACTACAGGTTTCATATATTCATGCAACTTACCCATGAATTTGATGATCTATGGACGCACCAGAATGTAGACTCACTGTATGTATCCCAAACGCCTTCAAAGGCTTGCACACGGATCGCACCTGCAAATAGTTGCACAGTTACACTGCCATAAATCGAAGCATAACCCCTAGGGACTTATAATTTTTTTAATAATGACCAAGTTCTTTATGCAAAAAGATAAGTATCATTTCTACAACTTAAACTTGTGTAATAAAACGTTGGAGCACTAGGGAGCTCAATTATAGACGGAACTTGAACATTTTTTTTAGGAGGGCCGATTTATTTTGAAGGGGCTGAATCGGATATTTGTTTGTAACCTTAACTAAATTACCCCTAAAACCTATAATATTTACACTAGGTACCGCAAATTTGGGGGGGGGGGGGGGGGGGGGGGGGGGGGGACCCTCCCCTGCCCCTACATAGTTCCGTCCATGAGCTCAATCGATAGTACTATTGAGTTCCATTTTAGCCTTCAACTAAATACAACTACCTAAAACCTGTTGTATCAAATTTCAGATATTACATGAAATATACAAGCACTATATGTCAAACAAATGCCGATATTACTGCTATCTTTTGATTTTTTTAAGGGCACCAATAATTTAACATATCAGTGAATAAAACTTAGCATACCTCTGTTGCTTTCTCTTGTGATGGTACAAGGAACAAAAGGTAGGGGCTGGTGAAAGATACCCCTTCTTTTTCCTTCCTCGTAATAGTATCAACAGCACTCGATGCTATCCATGCAATTTGCTCCATGGTGGCACCTCCACTTGTCTCAAGCACATGCATACCATTCGAATAGCATCTCCAGAATTCAAACCCCCATGTGTCAAAGAACAAAGGTTTCCCCGGTTCAAAAGCTTCATTATGATGCATCATCTCTTGTATTGTTTTCAAACATGAAATTAGGAACTTTGACGGACAGCCTTCATTCTTAGATCCATTAAGCTTCTTGGTGCTATCTTTATCTGACAATGGTGAACCTATCTCAACCCTAGCCTTCTTACGTACCTGATTGTTTCCATTTAATTCAGGTTTATCGTTAGCCTTTCTCTTATTCCGTGGAGCATCACTACCATTTTCTGTTAAATTATCATCTCCATTGGACGGCCGATCTTTCTTATTCTTTTTTGTCTTGTCATTTTTCTTTATATCAGGATTCACAAATTTGTCATTAAACGGATCCTCAAGGGTAGGGAGACTAAAACACATTCCCTGCATTATTTCAACAAAAAAAATAGAGAATGTCAGTGTAGAACTGCTAGTTAAAGTATGTGTATCCTAACATCATTAACATCAACATGTCATATACATCACAAATCAGTGTCCACGAAAACTTGAGAGTATTAATAGTCAACATAAATTTGCATAAAAGAAGCTGAAAAAAAAGCTGGATGATACATTCATCGCAATTCACACATCACAATCACTTCAAACGTCCTTACAGAGCCACAAATACGACTTTATAAGATAAATAAACCCAACCCTTTCAACTAAAAAATTTTGTTTCCATTAAACAAAATTTAATATATTGCTTTTACAGTATAACCTAATTTATGCAATTTTCGATTTTCTTTAAGTAGAAAAATGAAAATTTATATAGAAATAATGATGTAATAAGTGGAAAAATATACCTGACACATTCGGCGTTTACCGGATTGACGACGCTTTTTTTGAGCAATAATGGCGGCTACGCGGTTAGATACTTTGTTTGACTCGCTGCGCAGCTTCTTCCTTATTGATTTGTTCTTCTTTTTCCTGATTGCATCTTCACCTGAAGGCATTCTTACACTTCAAATTAATGAGCAAAGAGATTCTGAGTAATTGAAGTGTGAAGGCGGTTGTGTACCAGCTTCTGTGTGAGTACTGCAGAGGGTTGTTAGGTTTGTTTTGAGAATGTGTTTTTGGTCAAAGATGGGCTTAGAGTATGACTCACTGTATGAGTTTGTGTATTTTGGGCCTTTATGGGCTTTTTAGTTATTTTTTTGTTTTCACGCCGAGTTTTTTAGTGTGTGCTCGATTAGTCGATTATCACTTAACAAATATAAAATTAAATAAAATGAAGTGAAACTAAAAAGTTATGTTTTTTAGTATCATTTAAAGAAAAAAAAAAAAAGAAGAAAAAAGAAAACTGGAAAACAAAGTTGCTTTGATTGATTTGGAATTAATATATTTTGGGTAAACTGCAAAAATGATCACTAACGTATCGCGAAAGTGCAAAAAAGTCACCGAGTCATAAAGGCATGCAAAAATGCCACTAACGTTCCAGATAAGTGCAAAATAGCCACCGAGAGCTAAATTCCGTTAGTTTCCTCGTTAAGTGCCACAACACAGAGGGTATTATTGTCATTTCATTGCTTTAAGGATTAATATGTATATGTGTCATTACATTGTAAATTTAAGGACTAAATTTGCAGTTGGACTTTTTACTTTTATTTCATAGCCACCACCACCACCACTCTCTGCCGGCGCCACCACCATCACCCTCTACCACCACCACGATCACCATGAGCGGATCCATAAAAAAACTGGGTTTTAGAACATTTCTCGTGATGAAGTACTAGCATACTAACTAAAAATGGTCAAGGGATGAAAAGAGTTTAAAGGTCATATTTGAATTTTTCATAGTAAAAACAGAGCACCAAACATGTACAGTAATAGCTGTTTACCTATTAACCGAGATCAAATACTGAAAGAGTTTAAAACATTGTTGACCTGGAATTTTAATGCTTTCTCTAGTTCTTTAAAGACATCTACCATTCTTGGACGCATAACTTGACTTTCGAACAAACATTGATGCGCTATTTGTAAAAATGTTTCCATCGAGTCTTGATTAAGTGCTCTCATAGAAATGTTTTCATTTGCTTCTTCCTTTAGATAATGGTCTACTATTTTATGAAGTGTCCCCTCATTGAAACATTGTCGTGCCATGTGTGCAAGCCCCTTATCATACACTCGATCATAGGTTATTCTTCAACAAAATATTTCAAACAAAACGACTCCAAACGAGTAAATATCTATTTCTTTTTCTAACCTATATGTAGCCGCATACTCTGGATCTAAATACTTTTATGTGCCATAAATAGTTTCGAGAAAGTCTAGCTGTTGAAATATGCACAAAGGAGAGCCATCTATCATCGCATCCCAATTTTTATTCAGTAGAATATTCCGGCTCTTTATATTACGGTGAATTATTTTTTGTTTGTCGTCGAGGTTGGTGTGAATGTAATTTAAGCCATGCGCAATATCAATGCATAGTTTTATACGTTGCAACCAAGTAAATGTTTCATGAATCCTTTGTGGCTTTCTATGTAATCAGCAAGAGTTCCATTGGAAGCATACTCATAGACAGTGATCTTCTCATGATGATCATCACAAAATCCAAGAAGAGAGACTACGTTAGGATGCTTACAGCTAGCAATCGTTTCAATCTCAGCAATGAAAAGTTCCTTTTCATGTGTAGCGATGTACCTTTTTATAGCTACAGTAGCACTTCTCTTGGGTAGTTCAGACTTATTCTTCCCTTCCATCTCTGATATATTCTTGATATCTCAAACATCGAGTTTTGCTTTGTACGCCGTACAAAATCCGCCTGATCCAATGATGTATTCCTTATCAAAATTGTTGGTGGCAATTCTAATATCACGAAGGTCAATCTTTAAGTATTCCGACCCGATGTCTCCGTATCTTTTCACTCTTGTAATGGAGATTCTTACTCTTATTCTAAAACGTAAAGTTAGACAGGAAGATGGCTTCACTTATCATAATAGGTGTAGTAAGCAAAAGATTGTTAATATTTGTTTTGCTGATGATCTTGTTATGTTTGCTCGGGGTGACATGCAATCGGCTAGGGTGTTAATGGAGGCTTTAGAGGAGTTCAAGGGTGTCTCGGGTTTAAATCCAAGTATTCCAAAAAGCACAGTTTTCTTTTGTAATGTGCCGGACCAGGTTAAGACTTCTATTCTTCATCTTATGCCTTTTGAAGAAGGTACCCTTCTGATCAAGTACTTGGGAGTTCCTCTTATTTCGTCTAGGCTCCTGTATAAGGATTGCAAAATTCTTGTTGAGCATGTGCGAAAGCGTATAGGGGACTGGAAGAACAAATGGTTATCTTTGGCTGGTAGACTCCAATTGGTGCATTCAGTGCTCTCGTTAATGCATATTTATTGGGCAACTGTTTTTATTCTCCCTGCAGGTATTATTCATGATATAGAACAGCTCTTGTGTGGCTTTTTATGGTGTCAAGGAGATATGAAACGGGGTAAAGCGAAAGTCTCTTGGGAAGACGTGTGCCTCCCAAAGTGTGAAGGTGGGTTAGGGATTCGAAGGCTCGATATGTTTAATGTTGCCTTGATGACGACGCACATTTGGAAGCTCCTTAATCATAAAGAGTCTCTTTGGGTTAAGTGGATACACTCATACAAGCTTAAACATAGAAGTTTTTGGGATGTTTGTATCCCGTCTAATGTAAGTTGGGGCTGGCGAAAGATCTTGCAGATTCGAAGCCTCGTTCGTCCTTATATATGGTACAAGCTAGGGAATGGGAAACAAGTTTCAGTTTGGTTTGATAAGTGGGATATTAACTGCCCTTTAATATCCCAATTGTCGTATAGGGCTATTACTAATGCAGGATTTAATTTACATGACAAAGTAGCGGATGTGGTGTCTAATGGGGCTTGGTCGTGGCCTGTTTCTTGGTTTGACAACTTCCCTATTCTAATGAACGTTCCTACCCCTATCCTGAATGACGAACATGTTGATACTTTGCAATGGAAAATGAGGGATGGTACCTTCAGGTTGTTTTCTGTCCGAGACGTATGAGAGTCAATCAGAGAACAAGGTAATGCAGTTGAGTGGTTCCAGTTGGTGTGGTCTCGTCACAGCATACCACGACATGCCACTCATTTATGGCTTGTTATGAGAAAGCGTCTCAAAACACATGATAGAATGAGGCAATGGGATGTTGGCAATGATGTCGACTTAAACCTACTTCGTTGTTTGTTATGCAAGACCCAACCCGACTCTCACGATCATTTGTTCTTTGAATGTTCATATTCTTCACAGGTTTGGTTTCGTGTTTTGCAAGTGGCTGAAATTCAGTTTGCTTCAGAGAAATGGAGTGATATTATGGCCTGGTTATTACCCATTTCTAATCGAAATAATGTTGACACCATTGTGGCTCGTCTTATCTTGGCTGCGACTTCGTATTTTGTATGGCAAGAGAGGAACTATCGTGTGCATGGAAAAGGCGAGAGGAATCCCGAGCTTCTGTCCAAGGTTATTGTTGATATGGTTAGATTAAAGCTTGCCTCTATTCAATTCAAGAAGAAGGCTCGGGTAGACAAGATGCGAAAGACATGGCGGATTTCAAGCATTCTAATAGGCTGACTATCTGCATTTGGTGAGCTAGAGGGCTAGTGTAGTTTACTGTGTTCGCTTTTTTTTGTTATTTGTTCTCTAGCTTGGTCTCATTGGGTGTTGTGTTTTTGAGCATGTCCAAAACACATAGTTTTTATATCGAAGGGTGGATCATGACCACTCTTCCATGTACGTAAACTCTTATCATTTTTTATTTTATTCACCGGGTATAATCCCTTTACCCAAAAAAAAAAGTTCGTCCCCTCCAACATTGATGTGTGTTAAGGAAAACAGATATAATAATGTTGGTCATGGTGGTGGTGGCGGCGGTAGAGAGTGGTGGTGGTGATGGCTGTGAAATAAAAGTAAAAAATTCGATTGCAAATTTAGTCCTTAAATCTACAGTGTAATGACACGTATACATATTAATCCTTAAAGCAATGAAATGACAATAATACCCTCAGTGGTGTGTCACTTAACGAGAAAACTAACGGAATTTAGTTCTTGGTGGCTATTTTGCACTTATCCGGAACTTTAGTGGCATTTTTGCATGTCTTTATTACTCGGTGGCTTTTTTGCACTTTCGCGATACGTTAGTGACCATTTTTGCAGTTTACCCATAAATTTTCTTACTAAAAAGACTGAAATATTTACTTGCAATTTTCATACATTTTCCTTACCAAAAAATGAACTGAAATATTACTTGCAATTTTCATACTTTGGCTATGTTTGGCAGGGGCTTAAATGGGGTTTGGGTTTTTAAAATAAGCCAACACAAATACTATAAATTTTTCTTGAAGATTTATCGTTTAAATGCTTTCTTTTGGGAAAGTGAACTGTTAGAGTTTGACAATCAAATACACGTATTGCGGAAGCTAGGATCAAGTATAACACATAAATATTAACTAAAACATAAATAGTAAACGTACCCGATGCACTTCAAATAAACCTTAATTCTTGGACAATTAGATCAATGATAAACCCCTTACCGTTTTGTTTATCGATTTCTTGATAATTACTAAAGTAAGTAATTACCTCGTTCTTGTACACACAAACTACCAACGAATAAAAGTTGTTGCAAGTAAACGAAACACTTAATGTTTTGTACTTAGAAAATCGACCCAAGATCCCTAGGAGGGGGGGGGTACGATCGGCCAAGCAAAGAAGAAAGAAAACAAGATTTTTAGGGTTAGTGTGTGTGCACAAAAGATTGTTAAGTCTAACCCCAAGGCCTTGTATTTATACTAGGTGATATCTTGGAGCACAAGAAAGGGTGGATCGACCCTATGGGTTGTGGGTCGACCGGCCTAAGCAAACCCAAGGGGTTTCTAGAACCTTCTTGACTCCCAAGTTACACTCTAGTCCTTATCTTTCTTATTAAACGATAGTTAGTCCATACGGTTAACAACTAACGACCGTTTAGTCCATTAAGTGTCATAAATATATATATTTCATACATTTAATAAACATATATATTTATTTACATTATTCTTGTTTGTAAAGTGTGCAATCCCGAGGTCTCGCGTTCGATCCTAGACATTCACCTATTAATGTTTATACGTAACATTTAACAGCTCCCACTCGTATATTCATTAATAGTAAAATGACATTGGTTAGCGTCTTGCAACACTCCAATGCCCCTAGTTCAAACCGAGCTAGGTTTCCTGGAAAAACCTTTAATGATTCATCATTATAATTATCCTTTCATTACTAATACCGCATTAATAAAGATGTGAGTTCCTTTATTAAAATTCTGTTTCTCGTTTCTTTATGATTGAACAAAATTACCAAAACATCTGAACGTATTCCAGATAGACTTTGGGCATGGCCATGCAAACATTTTGTCAACCCTACGAGGGGCCCAGCAGTATTAAACTTCTAAACAAATCAGAAGGAATGAATTCTTTCTTGACTACAAGAATAACCCATGAACTTTGCAACACTTCTGAAAACAATCCTTATGACTCCCTGTTACGGTGAGCGGTAGATTGCCTCACAAAAATGCACTACATCCATGACACTTATCTGGTATCTCAAGTCTGAGGATAACTTTAAATATGATTCTCACATTACATATTAAATCATATTGTTGGGATAAGTCCAATATTCAATTCATCGAATATTATGTGAAATTGGTATGACTACGCATCAATATACTTTCAAGTATATTCTAAAACCAATACTCAAATTTGTCTTAGTTTAATGATATTCCCATATCATTAATCGACAATGGACATTTAGAATAATAAATTATTCAAGGATCTTAAACATGCAAATATAGGATATATTATTAAGACAATGATAAATAAACATAAACCTTATTTTATTCCATTAAAATAATAATTGTACATTACATCCTTTATCCAAACACTAATCACAAATGGGCATGAAACTTTCAGCTAATCTAAGTCCTACACCTGCAGCATGCTTGTGAAGCTTAGTGCCAGGTAGAGGCTTTGTTAATTGATCTGCCAAGTTATCATCTGTGTGAACTTTGAGCATTTCGATTTCGCCTATTTCGACTTGTTCTCGAACATAGTGATGCTTAATCGGGAAATGTCTGGTGCCTTTCATGATTCCAGGCTCATTGGCAAATGTGATTGCAGCAGAATTGTCACAATACATTTTAATAGGTCTTTGAATCGAAGGCATGACTCCAAGCCCTGAAACAAACTTCCTAATCCAAACAGCTTCCATTGCAACTTCTGAAGCAGCTATATACTCACTTTCTGTAGCAGACATCGCTAGTACACTCTGCTTTCTGCTCCTCCAATCCACTGCTCCTCCATTAATGACAAAGACATAACCCGTCTGAGACTTCGTATCATCCTTATCACCTTTCCAAGAAGCATCGCAGTAACCTGTAACATCAAGTTCTGCCGATGGATTTCCCCCATAAACCAAAAACATATCCTTAGTTGCCCTAAGGTACTTAAGAATATTCTTAACAGCAGTCCAGTGAGCTACACCTGGATTTTGCTGATATCGACTGGTTAGATTCTGAGCAAACGCTACATCAGGTCTTGTACTTTTCACCGCATACATAATAGATCCCACAGCCGAAGCATAAGGGACTCTCTTCATGCGTTGCACCTCTGCAGGTGTTGAAGCACAAACCTTGTTGCTCAAGCCATGTTGCTCTTGCATTGGCAAATATCCTTTCTTGGAATTTTGCATATTGAATCTCTTAAATATTTTATCAATGTAAGCACTTTGGCTTAATCCAATTAATCGCTGAGATCTATCTCTATATATCTTGATTCCCAGAATAAATGCAGCTTCCCCTAAATCTTTCATAGAAAAACAACTTCCAAGATATTTCTTAACCTTTTGTAAACTTGGAATGTCGTTCCCCATGATCAATATGTCATCGACATATAATATAAGGAAAATTACATTACTCCCACTAACTTTGTGATATACACATGGCTCATCAAGATTTTTAGTGAATCCATACTTTTTAATCTCACCATCAAATCTCTTATTCCATTGTCGTGATGCTTGCTTTAATCCATAAATGGATCTTTTAAGCTTGCATACGCGATTTGGAAATTCTGGATTTACATACCCCTCAGGCTGCGCCATATAGATGTCCTCATCTAGGCGACCATTTAAGAAGGCGGTTTTAACATCCATTTGCCAAATCTCATAGTCATAGTAAGCGGCTATGGCTATAAGAATCCTAATTGCCCTTATGTCAGCTACAGGAGAAAAGGTCTCCTCATAGTCAACACCAAAAGTTTGTGTATAGCCTTTAGCTACACAACGGGCCTTATAGGTGTGTACAACGCCATCCATGTCAGTCTTTTTCTTGTAGAGCCATTTACTCCCAACTAGTTTGGCACCCGGAGGTAGGTCTACTTCTTCCCAGACATCATTGTCTTCCATGGATTGCATTTCCCCATCCATAGCTTCTTTCCATTTGGCCTTTTCAGGACCATTCATGGCAGCTTTATAACTTGTAGGCTCATCAAGATCACCTAGTATATGCTCATCACTCTCCACATTAAGACATAGACGAGTAGGAGCTTTTACTGGTCTTGTTGACCTACGAATGGGAATCACTTCAACTTCAGGTGGAGGACCTAAGCTTTCAGGTTCTACCGGAAGTTCGTTAGTGTTTTCAGAAGGTTCTACATCTTCTTGACCGTCTTCCAGGTCATATATTCTCCCACTGAATTCTTGAGATATGAGCTCTCTTTCAAGAAAGTCTCCATACCTTGCAACAAATACTTTGTTTTCAGGTGGGTAATAAAAGTAGTATCCCATAGTTTCCTTAGGGTATCCTACGAAGATGCACTTCACAGATCTTTGTTGGAGTTTGTCTGCTGAGTCACGTTTAACATACGCCTCACAACCCCAGACCTTAAGATAAGACAGGTTAGGAGCTTTTCCAGTCCATACCTCATATGGTGTCTTATCAACCTTCTTTGTTGGAACCATATTTAGAATGCGAACCGCAGATTCTAAGGCATAATCCCAAAACGAGAAAGGAAGAGTTGTTAGATTAAACATAGATCGTATCATGTCTTGCAATGTACGATTCCTTCTTTCAGATACACCATTTTGTTGTGGAGTATATGGAGAAGTAAGGTGCTGGACAATTCCCTCCTTTGCTAGATAATCTATGAACTCCTGACTCAGGTATTCACCACCTCTATCGGATCGAAGAGCTTTAATCTTCTTTCCAAGTTGCAACTCTACTTCTGCTTTAAACACTTTGAATGTTTCAAATACCTCATGTTTATGTTTAAGTAAATAAACATAACCATAACGGCTGTAATCATCCGTAAATGTTAAGAAGTAGCTAGCACCCCTCCTTGACACATGTCTAAGTGGTCCACACACATCTGTGTGAATAAGACCAAGTAGATCATTCGCCCTTTCAATCCTATTTTTAAAGGGTTTCTTTGTCATCTTCCCAACAATGCAAGATTCGCATTTATCAAATGATTCATCATTGATCTTATTTAAAAGCCCATCATGTTGCAGCTTTTTCATGCGATCTTTGCCAATGTGAGCAAGTCGACAATGCCAAAGATAAGACGAATCCAGACCTTTCTTGATTCTCTTATTGTTGATGCTATACATTGAATTATTTTTAACAAAAGCATTATCATTGTTATTCATATCAATTTCAAATACACCATTCACAGCAATAGCATTAAAATAAAAAACATTATTTAAAGAAACTGAAATTCCATTGCTTGAAATAGTATGCTCAAAACCAAGGTTTAACAAACATGAAAATGAAATTACACCTCTAACAATTGACGGTGCATAATGACAATTATTTAAAGATAGTACTAAGCCCGAAGGCAACACTAAATTAAATACTCCTATAGCTTCAACTCCTGCATGCGCTCCGTTACCAACGTGCAAGAATTGTTGTCCATAGGCCAGCTTTCTCTCAACTCTAAACCCCTGCATGGTATTGCAGATATGAATGCCACATCCAGTATCATATACCCATGAATTCAATTTAGGAGTAAGAGTGAATAATTCAATCATAAAGAACGCACCTGATGAGCTGGGGTTACCAGCATCATTCCCCTGCTTCTTGAGTCGCAAGTCATGAATGTAGAGAGGGCAATTGCGCTTCCAATGGCCCTTTTCATGACAATGGTGACAAGCCTGATCCTTCCTGTTTGGCGGATTCACCTTGTTCTGCTTAGGCTGATGTTGTTTCATCTTGGGTTGAGGTTGATAGGCCATGACCTGCTTGCCTTTATCACCTTTACCTTTGCCTTTGTTCACATGCGATTTCTTCTGGATTCTCCCCCCATGAATTGCCAACACTTGCGGGGTGGGATTCTTGACCTTGGCTGGTAGACTTTTCTCATAATCAACAAGCAATGCGAGTAATTCTGAGACTGTCTTCCCCGAGCAATGCATGTTGAAGTTCTGCACAAAACCAGCAAAATCCTTGTTAAGGGATCTGTTGATCAAGTGCACTTGCACATTCTCGGGGTAACCAAAACCAATTCTGTGAAGTTGATCAAAGGAGTCCTTCATCTCATCCACATAATCGGCTACTGGTTTACCATCACCATGCTTGCAGTTGTGTAGCTTGTCAAGTTCATCATACAATTCAACTGCAGGTGACTTCTCATAAGATTGCCTGAGGTTATCAAGCATATTCTTAGGAGACGAATACTCATACTTCTTTTGTAATTGAGCATTCATGCTAGTGAGCATTAGACAAGCAACCTCATTGTACTTAGCATTAGTCACCTTCCATTCTGCCTTTGCTTCAGGTGTTGCCGTAGCAGCAGGTTCAGCAGGGCATTCCTCGGTCACATAATCCATCTTACCAGACGCCCTCAAGACAATTCTGAGCGAACGGTACCAGTCATTGAAATTCTTTCCAGTGAGTTTCTCTCTCTCAAGATGACTCTTGAAAGCATTAATCACTGTTTGGTTATCGGGTTGAGCCATATCTACAGATAAAGTTCAAATATTAGTATTTTCGATAATCAATATCTTCAAGAAAATAAAATACCCAAGGCTATATTCATATAACCAACAAATTTTCTTGAAAACCTAGGATCTATCTTTACATAGTTTCACCACATCAGTTGATCTGCTAGTGGTAAAAGTACAAAAGATAGTAATCTGTCGAACAATAATTGGCAAACAAGATTTCCAATTCCTAGATCATTATGGGATTTACATCAAATTGATTCATCAATTTGCCTTTGTAAGCATGTTTTATCCCATCTCATGCCTTAAGTTCTAGGTCTCACGCACAACTTAATTAAGTCGTCTACCTTAGAAACTGTAAAATTACAATTATGGTCTCACGCGTTAAAAGAATTTTACCTTGTTATAGTAATTTAGCCTAGGTCTCACGTTTACTAAATTAAAATTCCAAGTGTTTCTTATAGGTAGATGGCACGTAACTTAAATTTTAAGGGTATCAATTTTTGATATGTCAATCAAAATTATGTACAAAGATGCATGCACTCATCTTTATAACATAAGTTTTCAAAAAAACTTTTTATGTCCGATTCCTGAAATTAATACACAAAGTTTTACTTGAGGTTTATGCCTAAACCCTAAGATGACTTTCTACAACATATAATTTTAAAAGTAATTCGTTTAAGATATATTCAAGATTGTGATAACCAAGGCAGACTCTAAGGCTCTTTTCTAAGCCTTCAAATCACGGTTATGAATATCATCTTAAAAGACTTAATTTAAAACCATATTTGCACAAAACATCATTCAAGCAAAAGTTTATGGATTCAATCTCAAAATAGTAATAAAGTTTGAATAATGCTAGTCTCGACTGGGAGCTGATTACCGTGCGAATCGGACCACGATTGTCATAAGACCATTGCAAGATTCTTACTTTATCACTTTAGGGTTTCACAATTATTAGTCCGTTTTAATTTTCTTTATGAAAACACCCTTTTATTGCTTACATCAAGTCCAACTAAAAACAATAAAACAAGTTGCAAAGAAAATCAAACAAACAATAATAATATAAGTGAAACAATTAGCCACATGCAAACCGTTTTAGAAAAGATCCTAATAAAATCAATTCTAGGTATAATAACGCATGTAATCAACTAAGGCCTTCACCTCTTAATGGAGGTGAGCCACATACATTGACGAATCAATTGCGTAGGCCAAAGCTAAAAACACACCACATAGCATATAAAATTGATTTTAATATATATTGGAGTCTTCCCCAATTTAAGATCTATCTAAATATGTGACAACAAAACAAGATCCATGACAAACATGCATGTAAGTCACGGATTAAAACCTAACAATTAGCAATTAGGTCACAAGATACGTTCAATTAACCGGTTAATGACCTAGGGTTTCTAGTGATTACACATAATCAATAAAACCACAAAACCCTAATTAGGGTTTCATGGAGAAAATCGACCCCCCCCCCCCCAAAATTAGGGTTAGGGTTTCGAAATTTTTAGAAAAAAAAAATAGGAAAAACCCTAGATCAAAAAAAACATGTATCTAAAACAATTAAAGATCCGGTTTTTATTACGTTTTAGTAATCAATTACATGTTATACATGGCTCGTGATGCCACTGTTAGAGTTTGACAATCAAATACACGTATTGCGGAAGCTAGGATCAAGTATAACACATAAATATTAACTAAAACATAAATAGTAAACGTACCCGATGCACTTCAAATAAACCTTAATTCTTGGACAATTAGATCAATGATAAACCCCTTACCGTTTTGTTTATCGATCTCTTGATAATTACTAAAGTAAGTAATTACCTCGTTCTTGTACACACAAACTACCAACGAATAAAGGTTGTTGCAAGTAAACGAAACACTTAATGTTTTGTACTTAGAAAATCGACCCAAGATCCCTAGGAGGGGGGGGGGGGGGTACGATCGGCCAAGCAAAGAAGAAAGAAAACAAGATTTTTAGGGTTAGTGTGTGTGCACAAAAGATTGTTAAGTCTAACCCCAAGGCCTTGTATTTATACTAGGTGATATCTTGGAGCACAAGAAAGGGTGGATCGACCCTATGGGTTGTGGGTCGACCGGCCTAAGCAAACCCAAGGGGTTTCTAGAACCTTCTTGACTCCCAAGTTACACTCTAGTCCTTATCTTTCTTATTAAACGATAGTTAGTCCATACGGTTAACAACTAACGACCGTTTAGTCCATTAAGTGTCATAAATATATATATTTCATACATTTAATAAACATATATATTTATTTACATTATTCTTGTTTGTAAAGTGTGCAATCCCGAGGTCTCGCGTTCGATCCTAGACATTCACCTATTAATGTTTATACGTAACATTTAACATGAACCTCCTTTAAAAGTGGAACGCCACTTTGTTTGTACTACAATCCAAGAGATATACGAGATATACGAGTTGAGACGCTTACACAAATAAGCTGTAATCTTGATTCTTGCATCTTCAAAATAGCATTTTGAGGTATATCTTTATTTGGGCTTATAAAGAAGCACCTCACCATTAAGACTGAATCCGAAAGTAATCATATTGCCAAGATCATTAACTAATACAGTATTTGCTAGTTAGCCCATGAAAAGGTTTCAACTTTCGACGAGCTAGTTGGACATATATGCAAATAGTTATGATATTTCGACCCAGCTATTAAACTTGCGATCTTAAGGAGGGACTTCAAAATCAAATGTATTGTTCTCAAACGTTGGTGCTATATGGTCTTAGTTCTATATCGTTTGTACATGTATTGTTCATCGAGGTTATTAATGAATTACAATATATTTGAAAGCATTGATAGATACTTATCCTAATTTTCAATCCTAAACAACTTATTAATTCCGTCAGGAGAAAAAAAATAATAAAAAAAATAAAAATGTGTGCAACTTATTTGTTTTTGTCCCACATCGACCGGTAGAGAGCAAAATGCAAAGGAATAGATGCTATAACAAAGAGGGCGATCACATCTTAACTATTTATAATGTAGATTTAGTCAAAAGGAAAAAGTGGTAAACTGAATTTTCAGTCAATCCTCATTTTGCCCTTCTAATTAATGCTCTTGAAAGTGAAATCTTAAAAGTCAAGGGTGAGAGAAAATGAATTCTGTAATTAATGCTTTTATTAAAACACCCCATAACTTAAAATTACAATAATCTTAATCTTAACTACTTATAATATAGATTTAGTCAAAAGGGAAAAGTGGAAAACTGAATTTTCAGTCAATCCTCATTTTGCATTTCTAATTAATGCTCTTGAAAGTGAAATCTTGAAAGTCAAGGGTGAGAGAAAATGAATTGTGTAATTAATGATTTTATTAAAACACCCCATAACTTAAAATTACAATAATTTATTCATATGGTACAACCAATTAAAAGCATCTATATTAAATTAAAAACAATCAATTAAAACACCCCTTACTAAAAAAGTACAATAAAATTTTCACAATATACAATTTAAACAAGCTACAACATAATATAAAATATAAAATAATTAAACACACTAATTAATGTTATTTTTAAAACACCCTAAAATGAAAAGTATATGTTATTATACACATTATACAAATTAATAAAACATACAAAACTTTATATAAGCTAACAAGTTGATGTTGCATATAGTTTTGAAAACTGGACCGGACCAACGGGTTCAACTGGGAAAAACATATAATTTTGAAAATTGGACACGACGGGTTCAGTTATTAAAAGCATGACTCGATTTAAATCGACCCGTTTTTCGACCGGAACGGTTCAACTGGGTTTCAAAACATTATGTTGACATGAGCTTAAGTATCAAAGTCAATAAGTCAACAAAGTCAATAAGTCAACACATTTAGTAACTGATTTTCATATCAATTTGGGCGGGAAAATCAGTTACTAAATGTGTTGAGTTATTGACTTTGATACTTAAGCTCATGTCATATGTTTAATCCCTAAATCTTCAAACTTTTATTAGAGGTGGCAAAACGGGCGGGCACGGGCACGGGCTAAAATGGCACGGGTTAAAACGGGCACGGGCTAAAGTGCTAAACGGACAAATTATAAATCGGGCCAAACCGGCACGGGCTAAAACGAGCAAATTATAATTCAACTATTAAAAACATTCGGGACAGTCCTAAAAACCTCTTTAATTCATCTTGGAAAAAAATTTCAAGCATCTAAGTCTTAACTATATTTAATTATTTTTTCTTAGAAAAAAAATAAAAATAAAATAATCTGACTGCAAATTTGAGAAAATCTGCTGGGACAAATGAATAAAAATGCAACTAATTAAAAAAATGAGAGTAATTGCTTGAAAGTTGAATTGTGTGATTCGAAAGCCCATCTAATAATATTTGTTTTTATCTTTTGCCTGTAAGAGCCCATCAAATAAATACAAGGGGGCAAAAAATGCCCCAAACTTTTAAAAAAGTGTTAAAAATCGCCCAAAAATTACAAATTGGGCAAGATTTGCCACCCCTAACTTTTATTATTTTTCATTTATAACCCATAAACTTTTTTTTATCACTAAACGATCTGTCGTTATAAAATCTCGTTGCTATGCATGGGTATTCGTCTAGTTTCAATCAATGGATTGAAGAATTTATAGTTATAAATGTTATGGTTTCATTTTGATAGTGAGGTAAACTAAGGGTCAAATCTTAAAATAAGAAGGATGAGATATAACCATAACTACACATTAGATATGCATCAATTTGAATTACATGCATCTCTAATTTTTTAGATAAGATCCCTTGAGAGGTAAAATCTTTTGTGAGGGTGCAATCCCATGCATCAATTACTTGTTCAGATAAGAATAAGAAAGTTGAAAACAACCCCTTAGGTCACTTCAGCGATATAATTTAATGTATTTATTAAACAGGTTGTTATTTAAGTCAGTTGAGAATAATCCTAGTATCTAAAATGGGTCACATTAATCTTTTTTACAATCAAGAAGGTTCTTTTCTAGCTATAGATTGATTGAAAATTGAATTATTTTGAATGATGGGATGAATGGTGTGAAGGTTGGTGAGTCGTTTATCTCTATTGATATCAGAGAGAATAGCATTTAGTGAAAACTATCCATATATAGTTAGTGAGCTGTTTCACATATTTTATCTAGTTGCGCTTACTTATCGCTATCCACACAACCTTTTATAAAGACATAATGCGTTTCTGTAAGAACCAACCTATTCTTGTCTAATCGAGATTTGGACAGCAAAAGTAAAACCACAAGCATTAACATTGTCATAACCCAAAAATCTATTCATAATACATATATTTTTTTTAGCATGCCAAAACTGCGAGGCGTCTTTTATTCTATTCATCAAAAAAGAATGTGCGTAAAGTGACACAAAGAGCTGCACATACTGATAAAAGAGCTGATTTTAGAAAGCTGATTAGTATTTGGAGTGATTAAGGTTTTACCTCTATTGGTCTGTCCAAGTCTGCAGGTTTGATATCCATGAGATCCAGTTATTCTGTTCATACGAACGCTACTATTAACACAGTAACACCCTAATACACAACGACTAATTGGAACATATACAGGTGGAGGTAAAAACAGTTAATAAGTATTTGCATTGGTAAACGAAATAAGAACTGCAACGCGGAATGCTAACAGCAGCAAACGTAAGTTCCTAACCTTCACTGTTGTTTGCGGTCGGGGATGGTTGCGTGGTGCCAGTTGTCAAAGGCACATCATTCGAAGATGAAGGAACCGCTGTATATGTGGCTGTTGCCCCTCCAGTAGTTGGCACAAACTCTTGCGGACGCTACGGCAACTGCTGACCAGGCCGTCCATCAGGTGTGTAGGAATTTGGTTGAAGTTGAAACTGATCGCTACCTAATATACAAACGTGAACATACACTAAGCCATCAGATAATGGAAGTTAAAAAAAAAGGTCGGAACTCATTATACACACAACCAGAGATATTGACTAATGGGTACTGACCTTGTGTGTCACGCATAGCACACTGCAACGTGCATGGAATTTGTTTAGCAGATTTACTAACGGAACAACGTTCAGCTATGGTAGACGAACGGGGAACCCTGGTTTTACGGGGAGGTTGTCCACCAAAAGGCACTGATGCCAATTGAAAAAACATCAAACATTTACTATAAGTAATAATTTAAAAGAAAATATTGATAACAATAGTTACTGATGTTAAATGCAGTACATTGGTCATCACTAACAACCTAACGGTACCTTCCATTGGTCTTTTGCCTTTATTATTGCCAACTGTTGTGCGTGGTACATGGGAAGCTACAGGAACTTTAAGGGTATTCCGTATAAAAGGTACAACTTGAATTGTTTCCAAACCAACGTCGTCTACGGTACGCTGAACTGCTCATGTTACAAAGTCCAGCACCAAGGGCCCACGACATACGGCTGCACATAATAGTATAACTCATATGAGAAAACAACTTGTGGGACGTACTGATGCAAAAGCATGAGTGATGAATACACACGTAATAATGAGAAAGAACCCGAATGCTTACCTATGGATGAAAATGATGGAGAAGGATGTTGCGCCATATGTTGTTCAGTCGGCACAGAACAGCCGACTCCCATCTCCATGCAAGGTTGTCCTGTACTCAGCTAGTGAGTAGTATGTACAGCACTTGGCGCCACTAATTCAGTTGCATCTGCTAAAAATGTATCGTCACCTATGTAATAGGAAATCAAGCAAGGGTTATAAAACATATGTGACAGAACAGCCGATAAACATTCACATAAAACAATAAACAATGAATTACCGCAAGTTTGGCCGCAAGATAGGCAGTTTGAATTATCCAAATTGCTTCTGCTTATTTTCTTACATTGGGACACCAAATAATATGATACAAAGAATACCAACTGATAGAAAGTATATAACATGTCTTACAATACCTGATTCATATTTGAAGACGTAAAACAATCATACCGTAAAGCAGCCTCCCTAACGCTATTGGCCTTTTCTTCACAGCGTCCTGTGCAATATCCTATTTCAAACAATAAAAATATATTAAACAAAAAGAATCATCCAACATTTAACAAAAAACAATGATTCAAAGTTTTAGTGTATATACATCAACAAATAATTTTCCATATTGTTCCTGTTGTGTCGACTAACCTGAAGTGAAGCTCTAACATCAGAAAAAGAGAAATAGGATCACCAATGCCCACTCCTGTTTCGACAGCTGACATAGTTACCCCTCCATACTATGGCTCGCCACCTGCAAATCCAGATAGTAGAAATAATAAGTTACAAACCAACCATCTCTTTGCAAATCCAGTTGTTTCCACAGTAAATATGGCACGTGATCACCGTACTCTACATACAGATCCACGCACCAGAAACGAAGGCATCTCTTCTTCTGAAGTGACTTCAGTTTCTGTAATATCAGCGGGTGTGCATCAGATTTTATATCGAAGGACGAAAGCCATATACTGACCATGCTTAAAGGACCAAGAGGTTCACCAGATTTCATGCTCCAATTGCATACTTCTAGCTTATTTAAATTTGTTTTCTGACCTTAAAAAGTGAGCGTGTACCAATGGATGTAGTGACTCTAAAATAAGCATTCAATCCCAACAATCAAAACGACATAATTTTGCATTTTAGTATTCAATATATAAAGGAAAAAAAGAAATGTAGACTAACCGTATCATAATCATCGGTGTTTTGTTGGTTTCTGTTGGCAGTGCTATATGAGGAGCCGACTCTCCATGTCGCTTAAAATTGGTGAATGCGATTTCACTCCATACACCAAGTGCCTCACACAATGCCCTGCGGATGATGAAACTCACGCCTGCGAGTGATGACACCAATCAGAAAACATAAGAAACACAACCATTTCAATATGAATATCGCAATGTGATTTTGGTGTTTCAGTTACTAAATCCATATACCACTACCAAATGGCTTAGTGACCTACATACCTATCAATTACCTTACTCACAACACCCCTCTACTTATAATATCCCATCTCATAATTTTTCACCATCTCATAATTTTTGGCCAGTTCATACTGAAAAAATAATAATAATAATAATTAAAAAAATGAAATTAGGTTATACCTTCTTATCATTGACAAACACCAACAACCTCAATTGAGCTGATTTATAACACATTCCACCAAGAAATCCCTGAAAAATTTAGAAGCATCATTTCAATTACAATCAATTACGGTGCATTAAAAATTGCTTAAAAACATACAAAAAAAAGCCCTAATTTTTTGTAAATAAAGTCAAACTCTAATTAATCAAAACATAAAAAAACAAAACCCCTAATTTTTTTCTATATAAATCTGAATCTAAAAGACATAAATTAGGTAAATGAAAAGGTACCTGCTGATTCTAATACCTTCGTGATTACATTAGTAACAAAATCATCAATTGCTTCCTTCAACGACAGCCCCGTCGTATCGAAATCAACTCTGACCATTATATTTGTCAACATAATACATTAGGCTGGTGTCTGATTTGTTTATTGTATTTTGATGTGGGTGTGTTTGTTTCGTGTCTGTGTGTGTGTTTGTGAGGAAGAACCAGAACAATTAAACCAAACCCCATTAGATCCAACATAAATAAAACCAAAGCGATGTTGGTGATGATTTTGTGTTCTGTGGAAAATGTAGGAGGGTTCTGGAAATGGGAAGAGAGTAGAATGTTATAATCAATTTACTAACAACTGTAGATATTATTTTAATATTTTGTACTGTTTAACATAAATAAAACCAAAGCGATGTTGGTGATGATTTTGTGTTATGTGGAAAATGTATGAGGGTTCTGGAAATGGGAAGAGAGTAGAATGTTATAATCAATTTACTAACAACTGTAGATATTATTTTAATATTTTTGTACTGTTTTATACTGTAGACTGTAGCAATCCACGCTAAATGTATCTTAGATATAACGAGTTGGTGTACCCGCGCGTTGCTGCGGGAGTGTTATGTTTAATCTAAACTCGAAGTAAAACAATTGTTCAAGAATTATTTTTGTTATTAAGGACCAAGTATAAAAAAGATCGATAACTGCAAGTACTATTTTTGTGAAGTATTTCTGAAGATACTAAGTAAACGCACCCGTGAAATTCTACTTCAACCTCAAGTAAATAATAAGGAATAAACCCGGTAGTCATCTCTTGCGGTTTAATACTTATGAGATAGCCTTTTGACGGTTTAAGTGAAATTTGATAATGGTTTTTCATGATCTTGTCATTAAAACGTAACCCCAAAAAAAATAGTCAGTATGTCGTTATGAACATCAAGTAACCATTAAGCCAATAAATAGGAAAATTTTTGTCCAAACAACCGTTATACATACCTACATTCAGCAGGCTCCTTAGGAACAGTAACGCCAAGCCATTTTTTTCCGGGCCGGTTGGGTATATTTCGATTTTGCTACCCGGCCCGGATTAAAATTGTACGACCCGGATTATATTTCGGTTTTGCTACCCGACCCGGATTTATAACAAATTTTGGCACACACAAAAAAATCCATCCATGTTTGTGTGAAATTACTTTGTTTAAGCCCAAAGCAGCCCAACAAAACCTTTGTTTCGTTTTTCAGCCCAAGTTCACTTATGTAACACACCAGCCCAATCCTTAATAAATATATGATATAAGTTAAAAAAATCAGCCCAACTCTTTTATCCAATAATAAGGACAATATAAAAAGCATAACAATCCATAATTTTCTTCTCATTTGCAACCCTAAACTACATTTTCATTTGTGCAGTCAACACACACATCTCAACTATTCTCAAGCATCCGCCTCCTTCATCCTTTTTGCGCTCTTTTTTTTTTTCTTTTTTTTTTTCATCTAAATTACACGATAATAACTTCAAACAAATCTCAACAACAACAAAAAAAAAGCAGATCTTTCTCATGCAAACGAAGCTTACAAACGCAACCCTTTTGAGTTTTGAAGATGTTTCTTTCGGTCAAAGGTCAATGGTTTGATATGTCCAACAATCTGTGAAACACGAAATAAATATATAAGATTATTTGCTTATATTTTTTATGATGTTGAGATTATTTGGATTTGGATTTGGTTGTTTGGATTTGATTGGGTCCGTTTGGCTTGCGTTGGTATTCGGCCGCCTATGCTAAGCCAAGCCGTGACTGACGGCGAGTCACGGCGAGGCTCGGGATTGTTTTGGTTTTAAAATAGATAGTTTGGAAATTTATTTTGTCGTTTGGATTTTATTCGGTTTTGATTTGGATTATTGTTTGGATCGATTTAGATTTGGAAAAAAAAAAAAAAAAACTGTGCACTGTTCTGCACTGTAGCATGAACAGTGCGCGAACACTCACATACCCCCAATGCCTTTTAGAATATATATATAATGAAAGTCAAATACAACTTTTGAAAAAAAGTAAGACTAAACCATTAATTAGTAACTAAAAAAATGAAAAAAAAAAAGAATAAATTGAATAAAGTATATTATGAATGTAAATTTCTTTTATGCTCCCTAGTCCCTAAAACAACAATTCAACACACCCTCTCTCTAGTATATTACATCTTCTTCTTCACCAATATTTTCTGCAACTGCACCCATTTTCTGCAGCTACCCTTGGGTGTAGTACTCTCGAAAAAAAGAAAAAAAAAATCACTAAAAATACACTTCGTTGGTCGAAACCGTATGTGGCCCGTGCCACAGGTAGCTCGGGCTTAGCTCCGCCCCTGGACACCTACGCGCCTTAACCCAACATCGATCCAAACGACGTCGCTCCACCCCCTGCAGCTGACGATCTCAGAACGTCGCTAATGCCGCCGCAATCACCTCCACTCCGTCAAGTAACTGGAAGCTGATCGGAGCTAAGTATTCTACGGTGACATCATGGATCTCACCTCCGGTTAGTAATTTGATCGGACGGTTGTGGTGGTTTGGTGACGGTTGTGGCAGAGGCGTTTTTTTGTGACGGATGTGGTTGTTTGGTGTGTTTGTGTGTGTGAAATGTGTAAATGAGGAGGTTAAGGGTGTACCAGACCTTGTGTTTAGTTTAGAATGATATTACATACCATTTAATAATTAATTATATTAAAATGAGGATTAATCTAGACATTTAGATTTAAAAATAGATGGATGGTTGAGATCTTGTTATTTGTTCTTTTATGTAAAGTTTTACCTTTTTATTGCAGTTAATAACTTTCAAGTATGTTGACGTGTAAGCACCTTAACAGTCACAAAGATATACTTACTATGTCAACCATTGTAACGAAATTTGAAAGTCAGTTACCCATGAAGATAACAATAAAGTAAGGATTATCACTTTGAGAAATATCTAAAAGCTAAGTCATTGTTACACGTGTTTAACCCTTTAACCTTCCATTTCTCTATAAGAACCTTAATAATATCATTTAATTCAGGTTTTCTGATAGCATCAAAGATTCATATGAATATATAAGGTCGGGAGGGCGAGAATGGTGATAAGCACTAAACATCTTAGAGAGAAAGTAGAAAAAGGGGTGAAAGAAAATGTGTTTATTAGATTAAAAGATAATGAATATGATACAACACTTTCTCACACCCCTCATGGAGAGTCACGAGGAGTATTTATAGACTCATTACAACAATACTTTGCCTCGTGTACAATATTAGTCCCTGCAGGCAAAACTGTATGTAAGACGTTATCTTCACAAAATAGCAAAACTAACACAAATACAATAATGTTATCTGCAATATATTGGCTCTCACTTGTCCTTTACCGAAAAAAGGTTTTACTAATAACAATCAAGTTAGGGTTAACAACCAACTTTTCACATCTTAAGTGTCCAAAAACAATCATAAAAGTAAAAATGTTTGTTTTAAGGCATTTTTGTTATCAAAGTAGTGAGTAGTATTTCATCGAGCCCTAACACTAACACAAGGCCCAACTAAAAAAAAGAAAAACCTTTAAGGCCCAATTCAGCTAGACCCTAAAACCCCAGCTTTCTTCAACATCTTTACGTTATAAACATTTTCAGTTGCCTGACCTCCAAAATCATCCACCCGCCAGTTCAAACTAACTCGCCGTCACCGTTAAAAAAACAAGCGAAAAATGAGGAAGAAAGTTGACGAACGTATCAGAACCCTAATTGAAAACGGTGTCAAAACTAGACACCGTTCCATTTTCGTTATTATTGGTGACAAGTCACGTGACCAGGTTACAAACCTAAAAGCATATATATTTATATTATTTGGTTGTTTATAAAGTATGTAATAATTAATATGTGTGTTTTTGTGTGTTGTGATGACAGATTGTGAACCTTCACTATATGCTTAGCAAATCAGTTGTTAAGTCTAGACCTAATGTTCTTTGGTGTTACAGAGATAAGCTTGAACTTAGCAGGTTTTTCTTCATCTACTTTTTATTATTAATACTTTAGTATATACCGTGTTTGTAAAATTGTTGTGTTATATGTATTGCGGACTGATCGTAGCTTAAGGAAAGTAGCTAAATACATATGAAATATTGCGTTTAGATGGTGGCGATAATGCTACTAGCATACTGACATACATTCACACATATACATATCAAGTTACTTCTTATATATAAGGAAGAAAATAAGTGTTTTTTTTTTTGCTACTAGAAAAAGGAAAACCGAAGAAAATTAGATGTAGATGTTGTTGAAGAAGATGGAAACATGGAATTGCTAGTTTACTTCTAAGTTGTGATTTGATAGGTGGGTATACAACACTAATAAGTCCAAAGCTTTAAAATTTGTCAACAGGGAAAGAAAGTCAGTAGCCCTATTATTCACTGGGTGAGCCTTAGCGCATAAGGGTAGGCTCCCTTTGAATGTGTCGGTGCTCATCTGAACTAGGCTCACTTTTCTCAAAAATGGTACAATAGTTAAAGGTGTCTCTACTGTCAATTTGGCCTGTTTAGCACTTGCTAATGCAATTATAGTAGTTAGTTTTTAGGTAAACTATCAATAGTAGGAGTTGGCATTTCAGTATAGGATCTTAATGTAGATTGATTTATCTTCAAGGTAGGTGAACATATAATGATATCAGCTTTCATGGTATAAACATATATGTGGAGATGGGGCGGAAATGGCGTCTTTCTCTTTAATGAGCATGCTCTTCAGCAGTATTTTCTTTTAAGTTGTGACAAGAGAGTTGAAATCTTGGCTAATTTTATTTTGTTTCATCGTGTCTCGCAGTCATAAGAAAAAACGGGTGAAGCAGGTTAAGAAGCTCATGCACAGAGGACTTCTAGACCCTGAGAAGGTTGACCCCTTCTCACTTTTCCTTGAAACTGCAGGGATCACGTATTGTCAGTACAAGGATTCTGAGAGGATTCTTGGTAATACGTTTGGCATGTGCATACTACAGGTAGACCATTCACGTTCCCTATAAATCAAGTTCGGATGTAATTGGTACGTGTTCATATGCAAGGTGTTAAATGTGTTTTTCTCTCAGGATTTTGAGGCTTTGACACCAAATCTTCTAGCAAGAACTATAGAGACAGTGGAAGGTGGTGGATTAGTTATTCTGTTGCTTCGTTCTTTGTCTTCACTTACCAGTCTATATACCATGGTCATGGTACGTGTCAGAATTTTTTTCTACCAGTTCCTTTAAACACTATTAATGTTATGATCAGTAAATTGGAAGTGTTATGAGTTTATCAGTTGTGTTGTAGCAACAACTCTGTTCTAATGTGTTAATTTTAAATACTACATTTGACTGATAATCAAGCATGTTTTCAGATAAAAAGAATTATTAACTAGATTGTTGGTACTTGCAGGATGTACATGAGAGATTCCGCACAGAATCTCACACATTAGCCACTGGACGCTTCAATGAACGTTTCTTACTTTCTCTTGCATCATGTGGATCTTGTATAGTTATGGATGACGAGTTAAATATACTACCAATCTCATCTCATATGAAGTCAGTCACACCGGTTCCAGTAAAAGAGGTACTTTCCAGCAATATGAAATGATACTTTGAGATTATTTGTTGTTCAATGCTAACTTTTGTTAGTTCCATTGGAACTGCATTCTAATTTTTTAATGTTGCTTCTTGTTGTCAATGAAAGGACTCCGAGGGACTCTCAGAAGCAGAGCGTGAATTGAAAGATATGAAAGAAGAATTGAAAGATGCGTTTCCTGTTGGTCCACTGATTAAAAAGTGTTGCACACACGACCAGGTACCACCAATGTTGTTGTTTTAAGAAATGGTGTATTTTTTTTAATATCTTACTTTGCCAGCTTAGATAATTTTGGTATCTCCAATACAATAGATGCGGTGATACATCCTATTGAGCAGTTCAGTTGATGGGGTCTTCCTTGATATTGACATTATACAATTTTATGCATACGTGGAGTTGATGTAATTTGTATATTTTATGTAGGCAAAAGCAGTAAGTCACTTTCTTGACGCGATATTGGATAAGACACTTCGCAGCACAGTGGCTTTGCTTGCTGGTCGTGGGCGTGGGAAGTCAGCTGCACTTGGTCTTGCAATTGCTGGAGCTGTTGCTGCAGGGTAACTCCTCTGCCTATAGGAGTATCTGACATATGACGCGTTGGTTTCACTTGAATATTTTGATTTAATGAATGTTTGATTTTACAGGTATTCAAATATCTTTGTGACTGCTCCTAGCCCGGAAAATTTAAAAACTTTGTTTGACTTTATAACAAAGGGATTTGATATGCTTGAGTACAAGGTAAAACCAGTTTTTTTTTTTTTTTTTTTTTTTTTTTTTTTTTTTTTTTATTTATTTATTTTTTTTTTATTTTTTATTTTTTTTATTTTATTTTATTTAATTGTCTGATTTATATTGTTGATCTGACTGATCTGTGCTTGATTATAACTTTGATCGTACCTGCCCTTTAACATGGTTTTCTGACATTTTTCAGGAGCATCTAGATTATGATATTGTGAAAAGCTCAAACCCAGAGTTAAAGAAAGTGACCACTAGAATAAATATCTACAAACAGCATAGACAGACAATTCAGGTATTTATGCATTTTGACTCTTTTGGAAATAAACTTTTGTATGAGAATCTATGTAATTCTGATTATACTTATCGGTTACCACGATACAGTATCAATATCATATATGCATTACAAGTTGTGGTTGTGGGGAATTTCCTGCTTGCAAAATATGATAGTTTCTGCTTTATCTTGATAATTATAACCATTTTTGTTCTTGCAGTATATACAACCTCATGAATATACAAAACTTTCTCAAGTCGAACTTTTGGTGGTTGATGAAGCCGCTGCTATTCCACTGCCGATTGTGAAGTCTTTGCTTGGGCCTTATCTTGTTTTTCTGTCTTCTACTGTTAATGGGTATGAAGTATACATTTATTCTCATTATCTTCACATGTTTGCTTGCATAATCTTTCACATAATGTACTTGCTTCTTTCTTAAAGCTATGAAGGTACAGGGCGGTCTTTATCTTTAAAGCTACTGCAGCAATTAGAAGAACAAAACCGAGCACCTACAAAAGGCAAAGAGGCTGTTTTTTCTGGTATGATAAGTTGGCGTATATAATTTTTGGGTAAATGTGTGTTTGAGATGGTTCTTTCGTTACAAACTTAGTGTTCAATTTTTTTAATGCAGGTCGCCTTTTTAAGAAGATTGATTTGAATGAAGCTATTAGATATGCTTCTGGTGATCCAGTTGAATTATGGCTCAACAATTTACTTTGTTTGGACATAGCGAATTCCATCCCAAGCATTAACAGGTTAATAAAAGTTCTGAAAAGCTGTATTAATTAGCATTTTAGCTATATGTCTTCATTGACTAACTTGTTTGTACATATAGTTTTCCTCCTCCCGGTGAATGTGATCTATACTATGTTAACCGGGACACACTTTTCTCGTATCATAAAGACAGCGAGTTATTTCTGCAGGTAGTCATCGGTGCATTTGATTATTGTTCATAGTTGTTTATTCATGTATTAGTTGTGTTTACATATTCTCACACTATTCAGAGAATGATGGCCTTATACGTTGCTTCTCACTACAAAAATTCTCCAAATGATCTCCAATTATTGGCTGATGCTCCAGCTCATCACTTGTTCGTCTTACTCGGTACACTTTTTCTTTGTTAATTTTTCTTTATTACTATGGTCAATATTATGACTTCCAGCCTTACTTCATATCTTAGTAAATCGAAAAGCGTAGTCCCCTTTAGCTCGTCATATGTAGGTGATTTAGGAAGTCCTTTGTTTGCTGATTTATTTGTATTTATTACTGGACACCTACAGTATGTTTATAAAATGTATGTGTGCAGGTCCTGTAAATGAGTCCAAGAATCAGCTCCCAGATATTCTTTGTGTCATCCAGGTTTGTTCTTTTTGTTTTTTCTAGCTCTAGAAATGGAAATACTTCTACTTCTTATTTATAAGGATAATTCATTAATTGTTTTACAGGTGTGTCTTGAAGGAAAAATTTCAAAGGCTTCCGCTATGAAAAGTTTAAGTGCTGGTCATTCGCCTTCTGGTGACCAGATTCCATGGAAATTTTGCGAGCAGTTCCAAGATAAAGACTTTCCAAGTCTATCTGGTGCTAGAATTGTCCGCATCGCAACACATCCTAATGCAATGAAGGTAATTCTACTTGATTTGCACCCTTTATTTTTATTCTCTTATTTTTAACGTGAAGTATTACATTATTTCATTATTTTTTACAAGTGTAACTGATTTTGGTTTCATTATATTGCAGCTTGGATATGGTTCAGCTGCCATAGAATTGCTTTCAAGGTACAATATCATGCTTGCATTTTTCGTGTATTGATGCATGCTATTCGTTAATCTAGGACATTGCTGATTATAACATTCTAGGTACTTTGAGGGCCAATTCACTCCTATCTCTGAAGTAGATGACGACGAGGATGATCATGAAACCCCAGATCTCAAAATTACTGAAGCGGCTGAGAAAGTAAGATCCTATTAGTACTTAAAACTTATTATAATTTTACTGTTTTCTGAATATTTAGACAAACATTTTTTGCATTGATGGCAGGTGTCATTGCTTGAAGAAAATATTAAACCAAGGTCGGACTTACCTCCACTGCTTGTGCATCTCCGTGAAAGACGGCCCGAGAAACTTCATTACTTGGGTGTCTCATTTGGGCTTACAAGGGATTTATTTCGTTTTTGGAGGAGACATAAGTTTGCTCCATTTTACATATGCGAAGTTCCAGTTAAGTTCTTTCTGTTACTTCTCTCAGATGTTCAAACTTTCCATTCTTTCTTTTGCCCCTATTCTATCTTAGGATTCGTACTGATTGTATTATCACTGTTATGCTTTATGATCAGAATTCTGTGACCGGGGAGCATACATGTATGCTTTTAAAGCCACTGGACACTGATGATATTGAAGTGAACAGGTCAGATGAGCTGGGATTTTTTGGTCCTTATTATCGAGGTTTGTCTTTTTCTCAAGCAAACACTTATTATTCTTTTTCGGAAGTTTTTAAGATTAGACTTTGGGAGGCTTTCGAACAATCGCAACAGGAAGCTGCCAGCTTCCCCGCCCCATTGGGACTCATGATGCGCTTGTTCAATCAGTGCCTTATTGTCTATCCGACAGATATTTGATTTTACTCGGTTGAGGTCAAAAGCACAACCCATGTCATCTATACACAGATACATTGGTTGAAAATGCCTCTCTAGTGCCTTGTTATTTTGAATATCATGTTTTATGGTAGACACTTGAAATATTTCTTTTTGTGTATGTTCTTAGCTTTCAGGTCATCATTTGCCAAGCTTCTGTGCTCTCCAAGATTTAATACAATGGATTACAAACTTGCAATGAGGTATGTGTTTGATCCTCAATGTATCAAAGATTTTTTTTATGTTAGCCTCTGATTTGATTACTCTGGTTTCTTTTTGGTAGTATATTGGATCCAAAACTTAACTTCGCAGACATCGAGTCCTCATCAATCATTTCATATGGTATTTATGATGATATCCTCAACTCACCAATCAGTATGAGAAGGCTGGAAGCTTATGTGAACAACCTTGCTGATCATCATCTGGTAAGTCTGAAGGCGTTCGTACTTGAGCCAAGGCTTTCTAAAGGATTTTGGTTTGCAAAGAAGTTTGAAATTTTGGCTCATGATTTTTAAGTCATCTTTCGGCATCTGATTTTTTATTTATTTATTTTTTTTGACAGATTTCAGATCTCAAATTGCCCCTTGCACATCTATACTTCCAGGAGAAGTTACCAGTTTCATTATCGCCTACTCAGGCCTCTGTGTTGCTATGCATGGGCCTTCAGAACCAAGATGCATCCTATACTAAGGTTTGTACCTTAAATTTTTAAATTTTAGTTTGTTTGAACGGAACTCAAAATATTTATTTTGTTGGAAGAAAACATTTTAGTTTTCCCCTCTTCACCCTCAAACGGGCAAGTCTGTCATTGTGTAGTTTGCAAACGTGAGCTGAATCAAATATTCTTATTATTTTCTAATTATTATATAGTTATATAGGAATATTTGTGGATTGGGTCATAATTATTTTGTTCAAGGCTAACCGTGACACTCTACACTTCATGTTAATCTTTTCACAGAATGCCATTGAAGAGTTGGAAATGCAGCAAGTTATGACATTGTTCAGGAAAGTCATGACGAAGTTCCACAAATATTTGGCTTCGGTATCATCTAAGCAATTTGCTGCAACTCTGCCCCAAGTCAAAAAAGTAAGTAGCAAGTTTGACTCGAGGCATTTCCTCCTGTGGGTTGGGTTGACTCACATCCCCTTTATTTAGTGTTTTTTTTTTTTTTTTTTTTTTTTTTTCCCCATAAGTATAATTTAATCCATTAAATATGATTACAGAACCCTATTGTTACAATAATAACCTAAACTTGTAAAAATAAAGGGTCATAAGAGTGGTGTGTTACAAAAATGCACTTGGCCGACTTTTGACTAGGTTAGCATGTTCAACACATTTGACCCGTTCTGGATTTAGGTTATTTTTTTGACCCATTTATTGCGGAAGTGGCAAAGTTGCCAACTATAATCATTGCTAGGATAAGTCTTTCCCATTTCTGAACCTACTTATTTGCTTCCAGGTGGATCTAAAGCCACACTCAGTTTCAGTAGATGAGGATCTTGATGAAGCCGCAAAGAAAGTCAAGGTTTGTTTGGTTGACTGCTAATGACTTTATGCTGATGTCTTACGGCATTATCTTTGAACTTACATTTACCTTCTAATCTTATTTTAGGATGACTTGAAAGATAAGAGTGATGGGTTATTAAATCCGGACTTCCTCCAGAGGTATGCTATTGCTGACAAGGATTTAGATTTTGAGAGTGCTTTGCAAAACGGTGGAAAGGTACCCTCCGGTGGTGTAATTAGTGTCAAATCTAGTAAAACCAAGGCGGAGAAATATGAGAAGCGAAAGGACAAGAGTGACAAGAAAAGAAGCAAGGATGGAAGTTCTTCCAAATCATCAAAGAAGAAAAGAACAGCTTAATGAACTTACGTTTCTTGTGTCCAGTTTTAATGCTGGGCATTTACAGTTTTGACTTAACCATGAATGGTTCTCTAGAGGCATGACTCGGCTTATGTTTTCTTTTTATGATTTATGTTTGGTAAAAACCAAGGCTTTACCTCTCCTAGAAGAAATGATGTATTTTCAGTTACACTTATTTATTATTTAGAAATTAGAAGAATGCAGTCTATTTTACAAAAGTTTATATGACAGCTCCTTAACTGTAAAGTTAAAGAAACGTCCACAAAATAAAGTGGTTAGTCTTTTTAAAGCCGCTTTATTTTCTGAATGATGTACTTTCGAGAGGTAGTTTCTCTCCAAGGATGCTTAACTTGACAACAGTTCGATAAAAGAGTAGTTTCTTTAGGTTGATGTTTAAGTTGACCACAGTTTGACAATCAAACCAAGTGTACTAAACCATATCTTACAATCCCTGTTATAGAGTTACCTCTCTATAGGTAGAACAAGCTAGCTATTTATAGTTCCTTACAGAGGCTCGATGGAAACTATTAGATACCAAATTAACAAATGTTGTGAACTATTTGCAATTTTGCAGGATTAATTATGTATAATGGCTCTAGAGTTTTAATCAAACGAGTCTTTCATTTTGGGTTTGGGAATGTTTTCACATTGGACTCATGTTGCTTTCTTCTATTGCTTGTGAGTTGTGACACTAATCCTTCCTGCTATTGTAAAACTATTTTATTTTTTCTTAGAGTGCAAGGTGCAGTCGGTACAAATAACATGTTATTCGTCTGCCGCCTTAGCGCGACCTCATCACCCTCCTAATAACACACCAATAACTAAAATACTCTAAAAAAAAATAGTAAAAAAAAAAAAAAAAAAAAAAAAAAGGATGCAAGAATAAATATATTTTTTACTAGCCATCTGCAGGTTCTTTCAAATGATAACAACCTATGTAGTTAATCTCGGCGAGATCTCGCCGAGATCTCGTCGATATCTCGGATCTCGGCCCTAGAAATAATATCGGTTCAAAATCTCGGCCTCAAATCTCGGAGCCGATATTCTCGGCGAGATTGGCCGATATTTTGAAATCGGCGATATTTACGAGATTTTGGCGAGATTTCCGGATCGTGGGGAAGGTGTTTTCTGATGGAAAATGGTGAAGACAGCTTGAAAACTCTTGAAGGAGAGAGAATGGTAGAAGCAACTGATGAAAGAGAAGATGTGCTTACTCTAATAGGGACATAGGGTATTAAATATTTAGGTTTTGTTCTTTTTTTGGGCTTAGTTAGTAAGCCATACAATGGGCCAACTAAAACTATTCAATTTGACCCAATAATACTTAATTAATATTGGACTTCACTCAAATATATGATTAAAATGTATAAAGTCTGAAATATTTGTATAAAATATATAATTAAAAATATTAAATATAATAATAAAATCAATAAAAGTTTGTAAATATGCATATAAAATATATAAATACCTATTAAAATATAAAAACCGATATCTCACCGCGATAACCGATATTTCAAATCTCGGACCTTGAACGATACGAGATTTTTTACCGAGATAACTACATAGATAACAACTAACATTTCTCTTTTCTTATTTTGTGTCGAACAAGGCTTTTTTTTTTTTTTTTTTTTTTTTTTTTTCTTGCAAATTTTTTTGTAGGCTTGGTTGCCTTTGCCTTGAATTATTGACGAAGTTGGTGAAGCATTGAGATGATTTCCATACATTAATGAATAAGGATGTAAGAATAAAATATATTTTTGATTGTTTTTTCTTCATACCAGACGAGTAAATGTGAATACAAGACGAGTACCTGTGAATAGTAATGGGATTTTATAGCGGTAGATAGTTGTAGTGATTAAAAAAAAAAAATTATGGGTCATAAACAAAAAATAACCCGGTTCGACCTGGCCGGTTCCAGTAAAAAAAAGGGTCAAATTAAACTGGTTTTCATATTTTTGAAACCCGATTAGACCCGCCAGGTCCGGTTTTCGAGATACGTATATACTTTTTTTCGTATCATTCCAAATATATATAAATTTAATTTTTGTGGAAGACCGGGTTGACATAAATGAACCAGCAACAAGAATAACTGCAAGTAAATTGTTCTATACACCTCTGATAGTCTAACACCATCATAGTGCCTCTCTAGCAGCCCCTTGTCCCATCCACCTCTAACAGTATGACACACACTGTCGTCGAAGGCCAGAAGACAAAATGAGCTTCAAGTTTCATTAGGTGGTGGGAAGAGCTCTACCAATAGAGTTTCGAAGCTTTGATGGTCTCTGATGGTAGACCATCAGAGCTTCAAGTTTCATCCGAGTTTCGAAGATCTCATTGATAGCATCTCTCATTGATATCAATGAGATATTCGAGAAGAACTTAACAACCATCAAGAACTACGACTTCTGGTTGAGGTACCAATCCAAGACTCGTTACCGCAACATGTACAAGGAGTATAGAGACACCACCCTCAACTGTTCCATTGAACAGATGTACACTGAGATGGCTTCTTCTCACAGAGTCTGTCACCCTTGCATCCAGGTCATCAAGACAACTACCATAGTTTCTTTTTTCTTAATGGGTTTTTGTTGAGGTAAAGTTCTGCTCCGTAGGCCTGCGGGGTTGAAGTCTTCACCTAGTCAAGCCCGAAACAAAGGAAACGCACGTAAGCCTCGCCTTGGGGGTGTTTCCCAAGACCAAGCTCTAGCGTGAGAGTAAGTTTGGTGTATTTATTGATGAGACGAGTTAAAGTGGAGTAAATGAGTAAAAACAAGTAAGTGAGTAAAGAGAGGAGGAGTTAATGTGATACCTTTAGCATTGAATTAGGCTGAGTATTTATAGTACTCAAATCACTATTCATGACTGCCATGGAGAGGTGGGAAGCCGGTCTACTCCTAGGCTAGGTTCCTAGGTTAATGTAAATGCATGGGGAATCATACCCTGAGAACCTGGGAAGGCGGCGCACGCTTGGTTCTTGCGATTAACCACCAGTTTATAGCCGTTTTCCCTGCCAAGGAGTACTTTGGTCTTTCTCGAGGTGTCTATTATAATATTGCTCCTTTACACGTAGGTGATGCCGGATGATCTTATTTGGTGCAGCCTGAGTGGATATTGTCTCGTACCAATCGTCCGGACACATACACGAACATGTCCCCCTAAGTATTGTAGTATCTATCCAAATAGATAGTACAATATTTCACGAGTGGTGACACGTGTCCCCCTTTGTTCTTTTTTGACGGTCACGATTTTTCACTGACAAGATTTGAAGTTTCGTTCTCTTCTCACTTCGCCTATAAATATAGGGGGAGCCTTCATTTTTTTACCACATTCTCTATTTTCACTGTCTGCCTCCGAACGAGTTGCGATCCTTCGTCTCTTCCCTTTCTTCAAGTGCGTCTATTCCTTCTCACTTATCTTTCTTCTTTTAGACCTTCCGTTATACCCCTCCGGATCCTCCACAATATGTCCGACAATAGTTCTATTCCCAATGACCAAGAGGATGTGGGTGAGGCTTCTTGTGCTCCCAAGTGTGACATGCATTTGAAGACTTCTATCTTGGACGAAGGGAATGTTAGTTGCATTGCGAAGTGTTATGGTATATGATTGGTCCTGAACAGTCAGACAATATTGACCAAGTGAATTGGTCAACAAGGTCAGACTGCCTAGAGTCAATGCTCCGTGGATAGTATAGAGTTTCCCCGGGTCGTTATGTCCCGACGAGATTGAAATGGTGTTTGAAAACGTTTATGGGAAAGAGTGGTACTGAGGACAGTAACCAAAGATGATTTGGAATTGATTATACTACTGATTACTTGGTATTTGAACAACTGAAAGAATATTAACAATTACAGAAACACAGATATGATTATACGTGCACAAATTAGAAATCAGAATTGATTACAGACAGAAGAAAAGCTGAGTTTTAAACAATTTACAACTACAGGGGGTGCAAATGAAAATTTTAAAAACTTAATTATGAGAAGAAAATTAAATTAAAAAGAAATATATATATTTTTTTATTTTATTATTTAATATTAATTAAAACTATTTAATTACATATTATTAATATTTAACGTATACTAAATATAATATAATATTAAATTAAAACTAAGAAAATGAAACTTTATTTTTAAAAATTCTAAAATAACTTAAAAATAATATAAAAACTAAAAATATGTCTTTTTGTCTTTTTGTGATTTTAATATTAATTAGTTACTAATTATATTAATTAAACTAATTAACTAATTTAAATTACTAATAATACCTAAATGATTTAGAAAATTATAGAAAAATTTATAAATCTAATTAACCATCACAAGAATCCTAAAAAATTATAAAAAGCTTATAAAAAATATTTTTAGACTATTTTACTAATTATTTACTTATTTATTAATTAATATCCAATTTAACTAGATTAATTAAGAAAATTAGAAAATGAACAGTAGTAATTAGGAAAATATTTTCTAAAAATACTTAATGATTTATAAAACCTAGGAAAAATATAAAAAAAATATTGTTGTTAATTAAAAATTAATGAAACTATTTAATTACTAAAATTACTTAATTATTAATTAAACTAATATTAATTCTAATAATTACTAAATTAAAAGAGAAAAATCTAGAAAAATTATTGAAAATACTTTAAGATAAAATAAAATTAAGAAAAATATAAAAATGATGAAATGCTTAATAATAAGCTAAAAAGAAAAATTAAAAAGATAAATCCTATTAAATAGAAGCTATCACTAATTTTAAAGTTTGTTTTTGTTGGTTTTTCTTTTTGACAACTGATTATAAGCTAAAAATAAACAACTTTTATGAAAAACTTTTTGTTGTAGCTTATTAATAAGCTGTGTGCACCCCCTTATGCTTAACAGTTGACTTTATAGCTTATTAGGACTTGTGGATTTTATGAAAAAAGCTATCAAATGAACAAATGAGCCAAAACAGATGGAAACAAACTTGGAATGAGCAATTAGAAACAAATAAGCACACTGAATAAGCTGAAATGAACAAATAAGCACTAAACAACTACAAGGCCAAAACAGGCCTTACAAAGGGACTTTTGGACCTCTGTGGGGTCCACAGAAGTAAAGGGTGGTCCAAGGTAAGCTCTGACCCTTGAAGTTGACCTGGTCAACAACAAAATAAGCCAATAAGCTGAGCTTATTGCTTAGTAATGAGCTCTGGGTGGGGCTTGGAACTTGGGGTCAAACACTGAGTGAGTCAGTGTAGGCTTCTGAGAACAGGTCAAAATGATGGTCAAATAAGCTATCCTACAATAAGCTGAAGCCCAAATTAAGCCTGGTTATGGAAACTAGAGCTGATAAGCTCTTCAAAAAGCCAAGGACAAGGTGTGGGGTCCACTGAGTCAGTCACAAAGTAGCTTGGAATTTTGGCCAATGTCCTGTGCACAGGGCATGCACTTGCCCTGCAGTCTCAATTAAGCTAATGCACAAGCTACAATAAAATTCCCAAAAATAAGCTGAATACAGATTATTGTAGTTTAGGTGAAAGACTTTAACCTCTAACAATTTTAAGACCTGAATCACTCCACAAAATTCTAGAAAAATCCCACAAAAAATGGGTTTTCTGAAAACTTATGAAATTTTGACTTTTAAATTGATGAGCTAAGTTGACTTTTGCCAATTTATGATGATCACTACTGATTGATTATGATAAATTAAGCTGATTTTAGACTGAAATAGGCTAACTTATCCACTAATGAACTGATTTGGTGATTGTGCTTACTCAAATTCTTAACAGTGACTGAGAATGATTGAATCAAACTTGATTTTGACTTTCTGCCTAATGATGCTTGATTTTTATGCTTGTTGTGAACCAATAGGACTTATTTTGACATGAATGAACCAAGAACATCAACAAAAACTCCCAAGAGATCAGTGAACTACTCTGATCCAAACACCCTTTTATGAACTGATTTTTGTGGATTTCAAAGATTTCCAAGGATTTAGACTACAAATATGATCCCAATCATTGACATATACTACTACCAACTGGATTGAGCATAAAACTACTATTTATAACAACAATATACTGAGATTCACTCAAAATGCCACAAGACAGTTAATATAAAGATTTTAGAGAATAAGAAAAGCAAATGAGAAATCAAAGGAGTGTAAGCAATAACACAACTAATGATCAACCAGGAAGCATAATAAGTAAATGTAAACACTAAATGAACAATGCAACAGTACTAACTACAAATCAAAGAAAAATGGAGGAATGATTCTCACTTGAGACCCTAGCTTAACAAGGGGACCCAAATGGGCAGCTACAAGCTCCTGGCTTGTTATAAACAAGCCAGGTAAAGTCCATCTACCAAATCCATTTCTTGGTACTTCCAATAAGCTTCCTGTCTCATGCAAAAGTACCCTGTGGTATTTTGTTTCTAATTTTTCCTTTTTTTTTTTTTTTTTTTTTTTTTTTTTTTTTTTTATGTTTAGTTGTAGATATAAACTACCTAATTGAGCTTATGAAACAGTTATACTAGTTTAGGACATGATTAAAGCTTAAAAGAGAAAATTTAAATAAAAATGCAAAAACAGAATTTAGACTAAAATATTTGAACTTTTGATTAAGAAAGGATCAATTACACTTAAGAAAACAGATTACAAATTATTTGAAGTACTTCTAATGATTAGAAACTAATTTCATACAAATTCGATTTAAAACTAAGACTATGTGACTACTTCTTCTTCTCCTTGCAACTTCTTTCTTTTATAGATGCTTTCTTGAGCTCCTTGGGTCCCACTAAGCCTTTTCCAGCACTCTTATTGTCCATTGGATCATCACAATTGATCCTGGCCGTTTAAATTCTTTTTCGCGCCAAAATTGGGACAAAGCAATTTGACTGTTGCGTGCAATTGGAGGTGATGTTAGGTATATGGTGGGTTGGGCGGTGGAGAAGTGATGGGCAAGTGGAGGGGGTTTTGCAGGGCGGTATTGGAGAGGAGGGGTGGTTTTTGTGGTGTGAGGGAGGCGGTTTTGACCGAGTTTGACCGTTTGATTATTTAAAACGGTTTTTAGGGGATGGGCCTGGGGAAAATGGATTAGGATAGTTGGGTTTGGTAGGGTGTTGGGTTGGATTTGGATTTTATTAATACAAAGGGTCCGTTTGATTTGGTATTAATAACAAGGACCAATTTTGTAATTTGCAGATTTTTGAGGGACCTGATTTGCCAAGTTTCCTAAGTACTCACAAGGGTGTTTTCTGCCAAGTATGAATAGTACAGGGTCCCATGTTGATTTTTTCCACTTTTAAAATTCCCAGGGACTAAATCTGCCATCTTGTGAAAATCCAGGGACCAATCATGTAAATTATCCAAACTTTCCATCCAAGAACCACTTTTGCCATAGAAGAATAGTACAAGGACCAAAATTGATTTATTTCAAAGTTTTTTACATCCCAGGGACCATTTTTGTCAATTTTGCAAAGTTGAGGGACTAAACTTGTAATTTTGTGAAACTTTACACCAAAGGACTAAATATGTAATTTGTGACTCAAAAAGGACCTTTGGTGACTTTTTCATGTTTTAGAATAACCAGGGACTAGTTTTGACAAGTTTTGAAAGTTGAGGGACTGAAACTGTCAATTATGCAAACTTTATTCATTTTTCATTTGTTTTTAAACATTTTGCATCTGAAACATATAAAACACAATCCTGGGATATTTTCAGTATTTTGATACATATTTGAGTGTTTTTAGATGTTTTGGCAGTTGAAATAAGACAAAAATGATGAGTATTTACACACTCATCAGTATACCTCTTGAGCTCAACCCTCATCCGACCTCTGATGAGATGACCGTCCTTGATGTGTCGGACGATGCTATAGCTTTGTGTCTTCATTTCTTTAAGCAAGGCGGTTATAGGATCACCGCTTCTACTTTCTTCTTGAGGGTATTAAAGTACTTTAGAGTTCACGTTACCCAGCTTGTGCCGATTGGTATAAACCGGACGACTATGTTCGAGATGTATTGTTGGGCATTGGGTTTTGAGCCCACCGTTGTTTTGTTCCTGGTATTCTATAAGCTTTGCAAGCAAGGCCATTGGTTTTCATTCCAAAGTCAGGGAGAAAGAACTTTAAACCCTGCTTCAAAGAAATCAAGTCCAACCTTAAAAACTGGAAGAGACAGTTCTTTCTTGTTGACCGGAGGGCAATTCCCACTGCAATGCCATGGTGACACTTAGATTCAAACGTTTCAGATCCATCACCACCGTCCGGCACTTATGATGAGGACAAGGTGGAAAACTTCATGAAGTAGTTATCCCTATTCATAAGCCTCGTCCTAGCCTTTTGTACGCCGCAGGATTGAGTTCTGTTTGGAAATACGCCGGTCACAAGTGTTTTCTGAAGGGTCCGGGGGAAACGGTAATATGCCCCTTTTTATGTATCTTCTCTTTTTCTTTATTTGCTAGTGCCTTTGCCTTAAGCATTCCTTTATTGTTTGTTTGATTGTGTTGCGTTGCTCACCATGTCCAAGTTTCTCTGATTTCCCAACTTTGAGGGAGCTAAAGTTTCAGCCGGTGAACCCTTGGCAGAGGGGGAAAAACATGTGACAAACTTTCCTGACAAACTTTGCATCTCCTTCAAAGTCTTTGGTGATGCCATATTGATGACAGCCTTTGTCTTCGACGGTTTGCCCGGATGCCTTCCGATGTTATCATGTATCCCAAAAATTTTCCTTCTTCAACCGCAAATGAACACTTCTTAAGGTTCAACTTCATGTTGATTCGCCTAAGATTTTCAATGGTTTCACTTATATCAGCCAACAACGCTTTCTCTGTCGGTCTCTTGATGACCATGTCGTCGACGTAAGCTTCCAGGTTTCAGCCAATCTATGAGCGGAAGGCTGAGTCCACCAATTGCTGGTAAGTTGCACCGGTGTTTTTCAATCCGAACGGCATTTTAGTGTAACAAAAGGTTCTTTGATCAGTGTAGAAAGCTGTTTTCTCTTCGTCCTCCTCCGACATTTGCATTTGGTGATTCCCCTTGTAGACATTCAAAAAGCACTTGTACTTTGATCCAATTACCGACTCGATCTTTAGGTCGATTTCAGGGAGAAGATAATAGTCTTTCGGGCATGCTGAGTTAAGATTCTTAAAATCAATACACATCCTCCAGCTTCCATCCCCTTTTTTTTTACCAACACAGGATTCGATATCCACGTTGGGTATCGGACTGGCCGGACTATTCCTGCCTTCAACCACTCATTCACTTCCTTCATTACCACCTGACTTTTCTCAACAGAAAGAGTTCTTCTTTTCTGGCTGACTGGTGTAACAGACAGATTGGTATTCAAAGTATGTTCTATGATGCGCCGCGGCACACCAGTCATGTCCAACGACTCCCATTCGAAGACATCCATGCTTCTTTTGAGAAGGGACTTTAGTCCCGCCGAACCCTTCGTCGAAAGATTCCGCCCTATCGTAACGAGCTGATCCGGATAAGCTGGATGTACAAGAACCTATTCAGTCAAACTGACCTTTTTTTGGTCATCATTTTTTGAATTCTCTTCTATCATCATTCTCTTCTCCGATCCACATTCATATACCGAGAGGGATTAGGTTACTAGAGTGGCAATTCCTCGTGGCGTGGGGAACTTCATCATAGAATGAATGGTGGATGAGATGGCCTGCAACTTCTTTAGTCCACTCCTTCCCAATATGATGTTGTATGGGGAAGATGCAGACAGGGGCGGAGCCAGGATTTTTAGTTAAGGGGGGCCGACCGTGCTTAAGGCAAGTCATAGTGATGGATATTGTTTCAGAATTTAATCTATAGTGTTGTTTTTTGTTTTTTAAGTTATTCATTATTGAATTTTGTAGGTATGCCTATAAAATAAGGGTGGCTGAATGTAAAAAACTAGTAGAAAAATGGCTCGTAGTCTAAGTAAATAATGAATGAAGTAGGTTGATTAGGGGTGGCTCAGCACCCACTAGTCACCCTACTAGCTCTGCCCCTGGATGTAGATACCACTATGAACTTCATGGTCGTCTTGCTTCATAAACCGTCACTGCCGAAACACACTTCGAGTTTTATTTTTCCCAAAGGCTTTACCTGCTCACCCAAGAATCCAGACAAAGTTGTATGTGTATCTACCATCCTTGCTCTGATGGACGGATGGAAGTTGTCGAAGCATTGCTTGTACATGATCTCTACTAAAGCTCCCTCGTCTACATGGATCTGCCTCACTAGATATCTTTCGACTTCTGCCTCCACAACAATGGCCGCCTCAGATAAATCTTCTGCCCCAATCGGAGGGAAGGTTATGGGAACATTCATCAAGGTCTCATCCATGACCATTGTCTTCCTATTTCTATCTTCTCCCATGAAATCAACCATGTTAATTATTTTTGCTTTTTGTGGACCATTGTTTTTGTGCTGAGCCTTCCCCATTTCTCTCACGTCCTTGATCAAATGATTCAACTTACCGGATTCCAGGGATAGCTCTAACTGTTTCTTGAGTAGGTAGCAGTCATTGGTATAGTGACCCTTTTCACCATGGTAGTCATAGTACCGATCCAAATTTTCCTTTCTCGGAGTACCTGGGAGTGGAGGAGGTTGAGGCAGCCGCAAATGATGTTCAGTTGCGAGTATCTCTTTGGGGGTATTCACCAATGCATCCAGCGTTAGTTTATTTCTGCCATCCTTAAATCCGTTCCCACCATTCTGATACGACTCATACCTAGGCGCCACATATGGAGCATGATATTCCTTGGGACGTTGGTAATGCTTCGGCCCTGTTCTCCTTTTGTCATCCAAAGATTGATTCTTGTGGTACTTATCCTGCCTCAGATGCAGCTGATTTGTCATGTATTTGCGTGCATACTCTCCTTTTGGTAGCTCTGTGGTTCGAAAGGCCTCTTTCGAACGAACGAAGTTGTCGAACCTTTGCAACATATCATCAACCGTCTTTGGAACACTGTCTGAGAATTTCTTCGCCAACTCCGGACAATGATGTCCATTCATGAAAGAGGAGATCCGCATTAATTCCGGAACGTCTGGGAAGTAATTTGCTTCGCTCACCCACCTTTCTTTGAAGTCTGGAAGGCTTTCGTTTGCCCTCTGATGAATTTTGTTGATCTCTGTTGGGTCCTTTGCACATGCCCTTAGTATGCTAAACCGGTTGAAAAACTTCCTCTGGATTTTATCCCATCCGTCAATACTTCCGGTCGGTAGCTTGTCAAACCATCCTCTAGCCTTTCCGTCTAGGGTTTGCTGGAACATGCGGCACTATACGGGCATTGGCCATTCTTCATGATTCCCGGCCCCCGTGAACCGGTTGATATGGTCATGAGGGTCGGTAGTCCTATCGTATGGTTTAAGGTTCGATGGTATCTTATGTTTAGGAGCCGAGAACTCTATAATTATTTTTGTGAATGGACACATTATTACCTCTTTGAAGGGTTTGCTCTGGTCATCTTCTACCACCGCCTTTCCCTTGTTGTTCTACTTTTCCTCGACTTCTTCTTCTTCTTCCTCTGAGTTAGTCGGTTCGTCTTCAAAGTTTAACAACATGGGCTTGATTAAATAGCGGTTACCTTGTTGTTTCAAGAGCTCTTTAAGGGCTGATACGTGTCCCTCTATGATGCTTCGAGGGTCCGAAGGATCCGTGGCAGTTCTGCCGGAACCCTCCGGTTCGTCTGAGTGGTTTGTGGATGTGCTAGGATTGGGACCCGTCATTCTAGACTCTTGGTAAAGTTCTGCTCCGTAGGCTTGGGGGGCTGAAGTCTTCACCTAGTCAAGCCTGAAACAAAGGAAACGCACGTTAGCCTCACCTTGGGATGTTTCCCAAGACCAAGCTCCGGCGTGAGAGTAATTTTAGTGTATTTATTGATGAGATGAGTTAAAGTGGAGTAAATTAGTAAAAATGAGTAAGTGAGTAAAGAGAGGAGGAGTTAATGTGATACCTTTAGCATTGAATGAGGTTGAGTATTTATAATACTAAAATCACTGTTCATGATTGTCATGGAGAGGTGGGAAGCCGGTCTACTCCTAGGCTAGGTTCCTAGGTTACTGTACATGCATGGGGAATCATACCCTGAGAACCCGGAAAGGCGGCGCACACTTGGTCCTTGCGATTAACCACTGGTTTATAGCCGTTTTTCCTGCCAAGGAGTATTTAGTCTTTCCCGAGGTGTCTATTATAATATTGCTTCTTTACACGTGGGTGATGCCGGATGATTTTATTTGGTGCAGCCTGAGTGGATATTGTCCGTACCAATCGTCCGGACACTTACATGAACAGTTTTGTTGATCAAATTCTCTCCACTTCCAATATTCTCCTTGCTCTCGTCACAGAGTCCGTCACCCTTGCATCGAAGTCATCAAACTGTTTTACTTTGTATGCTTGATATATGTTTTTCATAATATGCTCAAGTTTTTTTACATATACTTTTGTAACTACTTGTTAATCATGCTTAGCGGTAGTTCTCGTTCGACACTTGGCTCACGACGCGAAGGACTGTCACGAAAGTCATTGAACGGGTCGAAGTCACTTGTCATTGACATCGTGTATTGGCTTGGATTCATCGGTGGAGGTTGGGGATAATATTGGCGTTGATAGAATGGTGGATTCACCGGTGGAGGTTGGGGATAATAGTGAGCGGGTTGGGGACTCATTTGGGGATAGTAGGGAGGGGGTTGTGATTGAACTTGAGGACGAACGGGTCTAGATCGAGAGCCCCGTCCACGACCTTTGGGGTTGAAACACCTTTTGATTTCTTTGGATCCATGCTTAATTTTTTTAAAAGTATGAGAGTTGGAAGGAAGTGGTAATGTGAATTGGAAGGGATTTTTTTTACCCGCCCAACGTTACAATTTCTAGCCTCAACGGCTATAATTTTGCTTCCCCATGTCCGTGCCTCGACGGCATTACATACCGAATACCTCCATACCGCAGCCATGCCGCAATGATGGCGGCGGTGTTGCCGAGCGGCATGGCTCCATGCCGTGTGAAACCAAGCACCACTGCCACCCCCTAACATTCTTTTTGTTTAGCATCTGATAAGTTACTCAACACATATATCTATGATACGTGTTGGAATTCAATACATTATTATCCCTTTCAGATGTTTTTTTTAACTGTTGGTTCAAAATAACAATAAGCCATCAACTTCAACCATGATTCAAGAGATACCCACCTTTGATCGCCCCATCCATTCCAGTTTCATCCATGACTCAAGAATACCATCCCAATTAGCTATGACGTTCACAAATTCAGGACAAAAATTCGTCTAGTCCGCTTTGTTTTTAATTCCAGACTTTCACATTTTTGCCTAATCATAGCCCATGTACCTTGACATCTCTCCATCGACCTCCTTACCCAAACCTTGTTAGAATTTAATAACCATGACAATCATATAAATCAAAGTACACATGTATGCGGAAGCTATGGATCAAGTATAACATATAATTATTAACAAAAACATAAATAGGAACGTACCGTATGTAATCTTGAATTCTTGAATGAACCCTAATTAGGGTTTATATGAATTAGGGATCTATTGATTAACCCCTTACCGTTTTGTTAATCGATCAAAGATACAATCAATAGTATGATTGTACCATCTTCTTGTACACACGTACTAATAATGAATTAAAGTAAATGCTAGTTTAAATATACACAAAACAATATTTTTGTTTTTAAAAAAACAAAACATTCGACAAACATGAAACAAATCACCAACTGTTTGTGATACTATTCTTGTCGATCACAAAGTCAAAAAGAAAAGCAAACATTTAATATATATACTATACATGTACATGATGATACGTTTATGTGATTCATGTTTGACAAAAGGATAAAAGCAAGTAATACGGAGTAGATTAGTTAACGTGTACAAGAGTATATAAAATAAACCCTTAACCTTACTTTTATAGGATAACAAAACTTAAGGAACAAGTTAGGGCTTGTGTTCTAGATCCTTCTTGTTCTTTATTTTTTATCTTTGGTCCTTATCTTTGAACATTAGTCAATTTTCGTCAATTACTAATGTTCTTTATTTGTTTTGTGTAATTAATAATTAAATATAACTTTTTATATTAAATTACTATACTTTAATTCTCATACGTAAAGTGTGCAATCCCGTGGTCTCGGGTTCGATACTAGACATATACATATTAATATTTATCCACAAACTCTAACAAACCTTTCTAGCCTCTTTCAGATGGGATGTAATGAAACGATCCAATTTGTGTATTTCTGTAAAGAATTTATTTAACAACAACTTCATGGTTGCGGATAACTAAAATTACCAACAACTTTGACGTTGCTATTGCAAAACAAAAAGTTGTTGATTATAGATTTAGTTGCTAATTTAGCAACGAGTGACAGGTCGTTACTCGTTGGAAATGTCATCAATAATAATCTCCTTACAATCGATTTAGCAACGAATTGTCCATATCCCAAAATTAGCAACGACTTTGAAGTTCGTTGCCAAACAACAAACTGAGACATTTAGCAATGATATGTGGTTTTAGCAACAGGCGATATAGCAACGAACCTGTTTCGTTGGTAATATCGTTGCTATCAGCATTTAGCTATGTATTTAGGTCATATGGCAATGACTTTGGGCCATTGCTATTGGCAGTTTTTCTAGTAATGTATTTATTCTCGTATATTGATACGTTTCAGGGCCATAAACACTTCCTTGTGCTTTAATAAAATCTCACAGTTTCAATTATATATACGTGCAATCACATAAGTATAGGGTCATGCAATTTATACCTAGGCATGTTCTTAAGAGAAAGATATTAAGTATCAATCAACTAGCTAGGCAGATTTCTTATGCATGGGCATGGTTTCTCATGGACGCTTTTCTGAAATAAGGGAATGAATAGCATCCGAAAGCTTATTAACAGATGTGATCAAACTAGCCATCCCTTGACGATTAACTTCAGTTCGTGTTTCTTCTAGGTGAAGCCTTTGTCGTTCAAGTTCCATTAGCTCACGGTGACGTCTCTCTTTCTTTTCATCGCACTGTTTTAGGGTTTCAGACAAGAGTGTGGTGCTATGAATAATGCTTGATCCAATGTCTCTCACCCTTCTTCTTTTGGTTTCAGTGTCATGTTTCTCGGCTGAGTCTCCTTGCGTTTCAGATGACTCTGCTGATGCTTCTACAGAAGATGATGATAAAAACTTCAGAATTTATGCAATTTCCAGCTTATATAAATAAAACTTGGGTGTTATGAACATATTAGATTTAATTAAGGCCAATCTTTACTAATCAAAAGTGTCATGGGAAGTTGTCAAGTTTGATTCGAAAAAACTTAACACCACGCAAGAAATGTGGTTTGTGCCTTTCCTTCATATAGCTTATGAATACATGTATAATTTATGGAAATATTCACGCTCCTAAATTAACAAAAAGTTTTTAACATTTATAAGCAAATTTCATGCATATATAAGTAATAAAACAGTGTTCACTTTAAAAATATATACAAAACATCTTCTGCATATTAAGTGTAGATATCATTTGTGACAACCATTTTCTGAATGCAAGAGGATCGGAATCACTGCACTTCATTATTCAATATTTTCAACAAGAAAAACATTATCAAGAATGTGAAATTTCAGGTTAATAAGTTGTTTTAAGTAGACTTGTACAAGAATTTTATGTATAATTCATAAAAAGATTTACTACTAAGATGCAAAGACCAGACTTTATAAACTTAACACAAATTAATACTAACATGCATGAAGATGCAGAAATTATTTAGATAAAATGATTAAAGATGTGTTGTTGATTAATAATGAAAGGTTGAGTAAAATAATATATTAGCATGAGTACGTAGTAGTGTAAGTATAGAATAGTAGTAGTTCGTATTTTCTTGCATGGAGTAGATTTTGCAAAGTAAAAAAGCACATAAAAAGCTGGATCTCGCAATCAATTGCTCCATACGAATCTTTATGCAGATAGAAGGTGACCACTACTTCAACCCATCATCACTACCCTCCAAAACAAAAACAAATATTTAAAAGGTGCAAACGTACATAATTATGACCATTCAAACCATATATATATACACACATCTTGACTGTACCATCTTATAAAATCCAGAGAACAATAAATGGAGGGATTGTAATGAATGGTGTGTGTATGTGACAGAGTTTTCAAACCTGCATCTTTGACCATCTCTTTCTATAACCGACGCATAAACTTTCATCAACTTTTTCATTTTTTTCTGACACCCATACTCTACCACATTATTTTCATATATACTGTTTACACATTTTTTTCTTTTCTTTTATCAGTTATGATAACATAAATTTCCTTAGTTTCTTTCAGCAAATATGCAAATCGACTAAAAAGATTATTTCATGTTGTAGCATTTGTCATAAAACTACATGCAATTTAATATAGGATTTGAGATTTTTGCCATATTTTTATTACTTCAAATTCTAAGAATAATTGCATTGAACACACATAATGCGGATGATCGATTCTAACCATAATTAAAAAATAAAAAATAAACAAAAATTTATTAGGTTGATGTGACTGCAAGGCTCATTTGAACAAAATCCGTTGTACATTGCCACCATCCAAAGATGTTTTCCTGATCCAACATAACCACGACTAAGTAATGTCACTCGCTACAATAACACTAGACTGTTTGTGGTGTGAGAAATTAATCTAAATGGTACAGAAATCACCTAAATTAGCTTAATTGACCTCAAATTGAAATCTCTTTCAAAAATTTAGCATACTAACTTGCTACTAATGAAGAAACAACAATGGTTATGTTGGATCAGGAAAACATCTTTGGATGGTGGCAATGTAAAACAGATTTTGTTCAAATGAGCCTTGCAATCACATCAACCGAATAATATACCTTTTTTTTTTTTTTTTTTTTTTTTTTTTTTTTTTTCTAGTTATGGTTAGAATCGATCATCCGCATTATGTGTGTTCGATCAATGCAATTATTCTTAGAAGTTGAAATAATAAAAATAGGGCAAAAATCTCAAATCCTATTAAATTACATGAAGTAATATTATGGACAATCTAGATAAAATGATGGACAAGTCACACACAGCCTACAAAGTAGAAACTCAAAATTGAAACCTTCAATTTTTCACACATTAACTACATTATCATCTAGTTCATATTTTAACTAATCTAATTGTGTGAAATAAGTAATAATTTACCTGTAGCAATAAGTAAGATTTTGGTTAATTTTTTCATACTCTTGTGACATTTATAATCATGCTAGTACTAAAGACATATATATAAACACCTGAAGCAGGAGGAGGCACTTGAGGCAATGGTGCAGCTGGTGGAGGAGGTGGCAATGGCGGTGGTGGAAGCACAGCTAGAGGAGGCTGCTGATAATGCTGAAGATGAGCTGCTTGTTGTTGTCTGTTAGGTAAATGTTTCTTCTGAACAACCTCATTCAATGCTTCATATATATTAAGCAACATATTAGACGGTAAGTTACGCTCTTTTCTTTGAGTTTTATCCATGGACCAATAAGAAGGTAGATTATTATTATTAGCATGAGCTCTTAGTTCATACTCACGAACTTTTTTATAGTCACGAAGTAAGTTATCCCATTTATCATTACATTGGTTTTGACTACGAAGACACCCATTACTCCAACAATAATTCTCAACCCATTTCCACCGAAGTTCTCCACGATTGCTTGAGGTGGTCGAACTGATACGCCGCTCATCGTCTAGCTTCTTTGCTGTTATCAAGATTAGGGTTTCTTCAATGGTCCAGTTGCCTTTCCGGTAGTCTCTTATGGTGGTGGATGTGGTGGCACCACTATGGCTGGTTATATGATAGTTTTTGTATGGTGGTTGTGGTGGTAGTGGTGTGGTAGTGGAGGATGTGTTGGGAAGTTGAGACATTGTTTTGGCATTACAATCACATGTTTAGACTGCAGTTGATAGTATATATACGGATTGGTTTTGACTAGCAAATGGTTTCTATTGGACAATTATTTTCCACTATTTAAAATGGGATAAGTTATTTACCTTCATGTTTTTTGGTAGAAAGAAAATTTAAAAAATATACTAATATATAAATATTTAGTTTTTTAGCTTGTCATTCGATAAAATTAAGATCAGATCGATCGAAATCTTAAGATCCTATGTGTATCTCACAAAGATCCTACGTAGGATCAGAATCGTTTTTGTTTTGTACTATCGTAAAATCGTAAGATTCTAAGATCATGATTGCGATCTTAATAACAATGGTTTAAGTTACTTACCTTTACTCTTTTTAAAAAGGTTATTAAACTTTGTGTATTCTTCATTCAATGTTACTAAACGTATGCAAACCAATCATTTCTTATGGACGCTTTTCTAAAATAAGGGAATGAATAGCATCCGAAAGCTTATTAATAGACGTGATCAAACCAACCATCCCTTAACGATTAACTTCAGTTCGTGTTTCTTCTAGGTGAAGCCTTTGTCGTTCGAGTTCCATTAGCTTGCAGTGACGTCTCTCTTTCTTTTCATCGCAATGTTTTAGGGTTTCAGACAAGAGTGTAGTGCTATGAAGAATAATCCTTAATCCGATGTATCTCACCCTTCTCCTTTTGGTTTCAGTGTCATGACTCTCGGCCGAGTCTTCTTGAAGATGATGATAAACACTTCATATTGTATGCATTTTCCAGCTTATATAAATAAAACTTGGGTGTTATGAACATATTAGATTTAATTAAGGCCAATCTTTACTAATCAAAAGTGTCATGGGAAGTTAAACTTAACAGCACACAAGAAATGTCGTTTGTGCCTTTCTTTCATAGCTTATGCATACGTGTATAAACCAACTGAGCTAGTTCAGTTGGTCATCAAGGTTTCCATAAAATGCATTGGGGAGGGGATGTTTTGCTAGGGAGGTCTCAAGTTCGATTCCTACCTGGGACTTTATAAAAGAGTGACAGGCGGGTCTCAAGATTAGCATATTGCCCAATTGGATGTCATTGCTAGATCTGAACTATTAACAACTAAATTTCATGCATATATAAGTAATAAAACAGTGTTCACTTTAAAAATACATTCAAAACATTTTCTGTATATAAAAGGTTTGTTTGGTATGACGTAATGAAGTAGCGACGGAATGAAATCGACGTTGTAATGGAATGAATAAAGTAATGAAATGAAATACGATTATAATTAAGTTTCTTTGTTATGATAAAATAGAATGTAATGGATAATGAAAATACTAAAATAGCCTTTGATGATATATTTTTTTGTTTGTTGGATAGTTATTAAAAGCCTTTTATGTGGGGATAACTTAGCTAAACAAAGGTGTAGCCAACATAGCTACACCAATATGTCATTTTGAGGTATAAAATATTAAATTTTATGCCCGATTAACACCATAAATCATTTTCACTTCATAATATTTCAAAAATAACATCTATTATTTAGATTTACTCTAAGTTGGCTATTGTTGCAAATGTAAGATGTTAGTAGTCATTTTCGCGACTAAAACTAGGTTCAAGAATACACACATATGAATTTGCAACAAGATTAAATAATAGTTGTTAGAGGTAATGGATTAGGCATGTTAACAAGTTTAGGAAGTTAAGTTGCATCATAATTGGAGTTTTTTTTCATAGAATTAGCATTTTGGTGTAGCTAAGTTGGCTACACCCTTGTTGTAGCTAAGATTTCCCCCTTTTATGTAATTATGATTCAATTTCAAGATGTAATGAGAAAAAAAAGGAGGGCACTAATGAATGAAAATGATGGTTTTTTATGTAATGCGTGATTCCATGTAATGAGTCATTGAATTCTATAATTATAAATACACAAAATATTTTTCATTCCGTCATAATGATCTTTCTCATCATACTCTCGTTACAACGCGTAAACACTACGAAAGTGTAGATCTCATTTGTAACAACCATTTTCTGAATGCAAGAGGATCGGAATCCCTGCACTTCATTATTCAATAATTTCAACAAGAAAAATGTTATCAAGAATGTGAAATTTTAGTTAATAAGTTGTTTTAAGTAGACTTGTACAAGAATTAATGTATAATTCATAACAAATGTACTAAGATGCAAAGATCAGACTTTCTAACGGTCTAACCTAAACACAAATTAATACTAACATGCATGAAGATGCATAAATTATTAAGATAAAATGATTAAAGATGTGTTGTTGATTACACCCTCCGTCTCAAAATTATTGTCCTTTATTGACTTTTTCGATCTTTACTTTTTAACTTTGACTTTAAGTATTTTTGTTTATATTATATAACATTTGATACAAAATATACGAATGGATTGAGTTTTAAATGTATTTTTATTTGGTATAATTTTTATCAAAAATTGTAGAACATAAACAAAAATATTTATAGTCAAAGTTGAGAAAGAAAGACCGAAAAAGTTAATAGGGGACAATAAATTTGGAACGGAGGTAGTAATAATGAAAGGTTGAGTAAAATAATATACTCCGTACGTATTAGCATGAATACGTAGTAGTGAAAGTATAGAGTAGTAGGTCGTACACCAAAATAGCTGTGACACACTATAGCAACACCATACAAAGGTGGGAGAAATCACCAAAGTGAGCTTTTTGTAGGCCCAACCATTTAAAGGTGTAGCTTGACAAAAGTACACAAGGTACATACAACATACAAAGAAGAAAAAAGCAAGCATCCTAACAGGAGCTAGACCAAAACCTAACAGATCTAAAGACAGATCCCAGTGCAGCAACAAGCCGTCGATGACCGACCACAACAGCCCTGAGCAGAAGAGACCAACTGGTAACAGATCTGAGCAGAGAATCACGGCGGCAGCAGCAACAACAGCAGCTACATAAAAAGATATGACAGATCTGCAGTAAAGCTTTATTGCGGAAAAGGAAAGAACAAAAGAAAGATCCGGACGGCCGGCCAAAACCGGCCGCCGGAAAAGAAAGTATGGTCGGATTTTTTTGTTTTGTAGAGAGAGGTAGGAGAAAGAATTATTAGAGAGAGAAAGAGTCTTGATTTTGCAAAGTTTAAAAGCACATAAAAAGCTGGATCTTGAAATCAATTGTTCTATAGTACGAATCTTTATGCAGATAGGAGATGACTACCACTTCAACCCATCATCACTGCCCTCCAAAATTACATAAACCAACAAAACAATTATTTAAAAAATGCAAACGTACATAATAAAAGGTATGACCATGCAAACGTACATCTAAGAACACAGTGTATAAAACCATAATGGATATTCAATGTTTGCTGTTGTATAGACTAAGTGTGGAGACAAATAAACCGTAACATTAAATCTTTGGATGTGGAGACTCAAAAAACACAAACAAGAAAAAATGTTGAGGCGTGTGATGCTCACATTTTCTTTAAGACAGATTCGTCCTCTTCACGGTGCTTGAGAAATCATAGACGTCTATTTCTCAGGATACAACAACAACAGATAACCCCGTTAGCACAAACGAGTTATCTAGGCGAACCAAAATCGTGCATTCCCTCTATTACAAACCAGATACACAAGAAATATGAATGGTAACACAAAAGGAGAGAAATGATGAGATGTGTATATTTCGGTGTGTTTAGACAAATGAGAAAAGCTCTCATTTATAGGGGGTGAAGAACATGAAAAACGGTCACATTATTAATCACACTAATGGCTCATGAATTCAAATAAAAACATAAATTAATTTTATCCTTAATTCACATTAGTATGTTTGATGACACTATCAATTATCATTCAACACTTTGACCATATTTTCCAACAATCCCTCACATGAATGAAATTGATAGAAGGAAACAAATTTCAACGACTCGACATTGTAATAGAGTTTTGCAGTTGATATTTGCAAAGGATAGGTAAGTGTTACCCTTTGAACCTTCCCTTGTGAAATATACTTAGACTCCTAGGAGCCAGTAGAACTCGATGTCTTTGAACTGTCTGCTGTTTGTGGAGACGACAATATATATTCACACAAATATCTCCTTGACACTTTTTGGTTCTCATAGTTATGTTCGTTATGGTCATGAACATTAGCCTGGTTCTGTGAAAGCTGTTAGGAATCGCGCCCCCAAAATTCCCTTAGAAGCGACCCCACTTCTCTCTCACATAGGTGATTCTCGATTAATCATTAAAAGCCATATGCTTAACCTTATATTGTCACTGTTATAGGAATGGACTATGAAGTTTACCAACTCCCTTAAATAAATTTGGAGTTTATTACCCCCCCACAGTGACCTCAGTTTATACAAGTAGGTTGTCCTATTGAACCCAGATCTTGGGATCTCCAGTCAGCTGGGTTAGGTTTTCCTTCATATAAACTTTTCAAGGGCTTTAGTCTCATTCCTCTTCACGACTTTATAACTAACTCTCACATTTAGCATTTCGCAAGCGGATCCACAATGTTATTCTATGACTTCACATTGTAAATAGGGATAACTCATACTGAGAGTAGTTGTCGTATCGACATAATATGTATGTACAAATTCGAGTTTCATTCAACTCTTTAAGTATATCATGCTCCAAGTAATTCTTGAGTATTCCAAATAGGAAAGAACTTTATGATTGTTGATGTCCTTTTGAACTCTAGCTAGGCCGGAATCCCTCACATGGAATTTATCTCAAGAATTTTGTAAAAAGGTTCTCCCTTTCAATATATTAATCTTGTTTATAAGATTTTTCTCACATGGATATGACATCAAGATCATTAGTAATTTGTCACCTCACAAGTTTCATACTAGTGTATGCTCTTTTGAATGTCTTATGTTAATTATTTTCCGTATCATAATTAACGAATTCCAAATCTAGCATGCCATAGACCAAGGAATCAAGCATATGACAGAAGATGCATCATTCTGATTACTCATAACTTCATCTACTAACATTCTTCTTTTAGACAAATTACCACCTTAAACCACACATGTTTTAGGAGGATCCCATAAGTTATATGTGTAAGTCCAACACTTATAACATGTCATTCCAATTCACTTGTAATTATATGTATATAATCACATTTAATCTCTTATCATTATATGAGTATCACAATTTATTATGTGATTATAACCACACAAAATCAATATGTAATCATTTTATACAATCAAAATATGTCCAACTTAGCAAATGGACAATATCTCACATTTGATGACAATCACACCATTCAAGTTAGTTACATAAACCAACATAATTCGTTGTCATCTATATGTGTGTTCTTTCATGACATTTCACAATGTCCTACAAGGTAATGTTCAACACATAGTCATTTCTTATATAATGACAAACTGTTTGATTATTAGCAATATGAGTTATAACAAGTCTTGACGATTATTCATCTTTCTAGAATAACAAGTAGTTTGATTATTTGCACCAATATTCACAACAGAATATTTGTAACATCCAAACTTCCAATACTCGATACAAAAACGAGCGACTTGTTTATTCTCATGGTACAAAATTAGTTGCTCAAAATCGCACCAAACAACTTTAAATAGGCACTACTTTGCCACAATATTTTGCACTAAAATGAAACAAACAATTTTGCGTTGAACATTGTACAAAATATCACATAATTTCGTATTATAACAACCAAAAAATGTTGTACCAAACAACAACAAATCAACACAAATATTAGCACAAAAATTGTATATAAGCCGCTTGGAGAAAATGTTGTGCTAAAATACAAACTGCGATCATCTGATTCTTTCGTTTAAGCTCAACATTTTTTTTTTTCCGAAATCAAGTTTAAGATGTTTCGTTGTTACCTAATCACCGGGGGAAAAAAATTGTTGCAAAACTCATTATTTTTTACCATGCGAAAAAAAAAACAAATTTTTTCCACAACATCGTGGTTGTGACAACATACCAGTCCAAACTGAATTGATGTACCAAAATAAATAATGTGACCAAACGGTTCACCTATTTATGCTCAAAATTCTCATAAATCAAGTTTAATGTCTTAAACGAGCTCTATAAAAAAATTGGGATCAAACATTTGTTTACCATGTGAACAACACATTTCCCATGAATGCGCAGTTGTGACAACAAATTCTCCAAAATGAATTGTTGTACCAAAATACTTTGTGACAAAGGGTTCACCCATTTCAACTCAAACTTTCCAAAATTCAAATTTAAAGTCTTAGAGTGCAGCATAACGGAATTGGAATCAAAACTCATTTGTTTATTATGCGAACATCACAATTTTTCTCACGAGTGCATAGTTGTGATAGCAAATATTTTGGATTCCAATTAACACCAAAATTCTCATTCCGCGAGAATGAGTTTAATGACAATTTTTAGTCATGAAACCAATACTAGTTACACAAACCAGCATGATGACAAAATTTCGGCCAACATGCATTGCACACTTTCATTCTTATCATAATATAATGATTCAAAACCTTTGTGTGAGCTGCTTATAAATTAAAGGAGTTAACGAACAGATGGATTTCATATTCATCTTCACAATATATTATCTCAATCTTTTCCTTCTACTTACAGTAGACAAAGATAATGCCACCAAGCCCACAATCACTAATTTTATCTCTCACTAGATAGAATGTCATTTATTGGTAAACATTATAACTCATACAAAAAAAAACCTACTAATAAACAAACAGTTTGGATTGGCTAGACAACAAACCATAACCTTGTTTTCCATGATTTTGTCAGTTTGATACATATAAGACAAGATTTCAAAACTAGAATATACTTGAGCAGTTACATGTTTTGCATTCTATAGACCAATCAAGTATGCTTAACAATTCCCATTTCATTAAAGACAAAGTCAAACAAACAATTAAACCTCTATATGAGTTATCAAAGCCCAGATTCTTGTATTTCTTTCCAAACCCAATATACAAACTCAATAAAACTGTATAATACAATTTGTAATCTTTTGGACATTATTATTCTAATTTCATTTGTAATCAAAATTGTTTGTCCAACAATTTAACATATCAAATTCTTTTCCATGACAAAATAGTATTTTTTTTTTTCAAATTGCCATAGAAAGTAGCTTAATTTACACTTTGACATTGAGGATTAGTTATAAACCAGATACACAAGAAATATGAATGGTAACACAAAAGGAGAGGAATGATGAGATGTGTATATTTTGGTGTGTTTAGACAAATGAGAAAAGCTCTCATTTATAGGGGGCGAAGAACAAGAAAAACGGTCACATTATTAATCACACTAATGGCTCATGAATTCAAATAAAACCATAAATTAATTTTATCCTTAATTCACATTAGTATCTTTGATGACACCATCAATTGTCATTCAACACTTTGACCATATTTTCCAACATTTGCAAAGATGTTTACCAACTACAGAACTACAATACGTATGATCCGTTAAGAAACTATAACTAAAAAGTAAATTACTAAGATGAATATAAACTTCATTCTGATGTCCTTAATCATCTTTAAATTTGGTAAATTAAATGAATGAGCAGTAAGTCATATGATCTCCTCAGAAAATAGTTCAAATCTCAAAAGATAAACATTTGAGGTGATATAAAAAGAGTCGGAAATGGTCACCGGGTACTCAGGTTAGGCTGCGTACATCATCAAATATTTTCAAGCACCTAAATAAGGAAAACCTCATTCATTTTATCCGTTTAATGTTTTACAGGCTACGGAAAAGGATCAAAGAAAATAAACCTATTTTATAAAAGAAAGAAAGAAAAAAAATACTTTGTAACTCTGAAAAATTACACAAGAATTAAAGAAAATACCTGTTGACGGTTGAGGAAGGAAAAAGGCTAGAGAAAACTTCACAGTAACTTTTTTTGTGGAAAAAAGAAGTTGCAAACAATCTTTTATATAATAAAAGAAGTCAGATTTAGCCAATTGACGGATTCAATTAACCAATGAGAAAACTCACTTTTGCAATTGAATCTTTTTATTGGCCAATTGAAAAGTCAAACCAGAAAAAATCGGGTCAATATTGGAGTTTTTTTTTTTAACTCCCCAATTATAGGTGTGTCGAAATTCCAAAGAAAAAAAAACTTAGGAGGAAGCGGGTGTGATTTTTAAAACTTTGGTGTCAAAAAAGAAAAAAAAAATACGCCCCATCAAAACCGTCTTTCTAAATAAAAGACGCAACTTCTAGAAGGTTTTAAAAACGGTAGTTATCATCTCTGATATATTTCCTATATTTAAATGACTTTTACATAGATAACTATTAGACTACGAATACGAAACCTTAATTAGGAGCCTATGTATACTCGCCTAAAAAGGGTGCTCATCATTCATTAGTCTTTTAATCTTTGTGTGTTCGTTGTCTTATCGCAGGCAAACCCATGTCGATCACCACACTTTTAGAGATCGATGACACGAATGGTAAGTGCAACATTAAGGTAAAAGTAGTTTCTATATAAACCATTATGTTGGCGCCAACCAGCGATAAAAAATTGCTGGTATTCATATGATTCTGATGGACGAGCATGTGGACTTATTTGTTGATAACCAAATCCTTTGTTTGAAACCCTAGGCATGCTATAAATATTGATGTTGATGATATGTTTTACACAACATGGTGTCAAGATCCATGCAACTATGAGTAATTTAGTAGTTTCTGACGTAGATTGCAACGTTGGTGAGTGCAACATCAACATCAGAACCCAACTCTTTATTGAACCACACCACTAAAACATTCGAGGTATACTATAAAACATTGATGTCAAAGGATTCATTTGTCTATTAAAATTGATAATCCCAACCTATATAATAAAGTGTTTTTTAATGATGACAAGTAATAATGACTTGGCAAAAAAAATGATGACATGGCACATTGCATTTACTCCTAATTTTATTCTTTTTGGAAACTCTTAAAACTAATTCATTGGAAACCCCGAAGTAATCTCTTCCTCTGTCTTTCATCATTCTTCAAAAGAAATCACCCTTACAAATTCCTTTCATCTAATCACTCTATCAAGTTTCAAATCAAATAAAAATTGTCGTTAATTTCTGTTTTGTAACAATAACATAAAAATAAATTGGATGGAATGATCTACACATGATCTGTACTCTGTTTTTTGCAATATGGAGTATCAAATATTTGAGATTATTCTATACACATCCGAACTGATATACAATTTGTGCGTGACTTTGTTACTTCGGGTCAGGTTCGTGTTCTTATGTGCCTTCGCGGTTCCAGAACGCCGATATAGTCACTAAGGTTTTCCTAATGCATTGTTTTTTGAGTTTCACTATAGTTTGAACATTTGAAGATCTCCTGCTTAAATTGCGGGAGAGTATTAGCGTAGCATTTATTTAGGCCCATAGCCAGTTTATTATTTCCTATGTATGGGCTTTTGGGCCAGATTGCTATCCATCGTGTTTATGTATTTACATTCACTTTAAAGTGAATAAAACATTAAGGGGAATTAACCTATATGTTAATATAGACTACTAACTAGATCATTTAAACAATTTATAAGAAATCAAAACCATACACAAAAAAATTATCTAGTAATCTGCAAGACATACCAGTTTATACGTCATGCGATAGTATCATACACTGAAGAGATGTACGCTAGAGGAAAATATGCGGGATAATAACAAAAAAAAAATGTATCTAACTATTTTTGTCGTTCTGTGTAGTCTATTTTTTTTTATATTAAAACAAAAATCTTTCGAATTTTGACCTTTGTGTATATTTTGTTCATGTACAATGATCATTTTACCCTTTGATATTAACAGGGTGGTTAAAAATGTAAGAGTATAATGGTCACAAAATACACACAAAAGTCAATAAAACTGGGTGTCTCTGCTAGAGTCATTGGAAAGGGTGTACTTAAGCATCGAGTCGCTGACAGCGAGTTCGAGTAACAAAAGGTTAGTGTCCTGAATTTAGCTAAACCTATCCAAAAAATATCTTGGGAAGGTTAACCCGATTTTGAACACTTTTATTACAAAATGACTTATTTTTCTAAATTAACAAATTGTGGTATAAATTTATACATAATCCATATGTAAACTGAATTTTTGAAAAAAATTATTTAATAATGGATATAAAAGAAAAGACTGCTAAACTTATGAGTTTAAGGTCTTACCCTATATTTGTAATTTATTAAGATCAATTACCTTGGTTAACGGATCAAAAATCAAATCTAATGCGAGCACGTGATGATGAATAACATATAGAATGATCTGAGATAATGTAGATGATCGATTGATGAATAAAACATTAAAAAAAATATCTAGGGTCACGTGATGATCGAATAAGATGAAAGAGGTTACATTATAATAGAAAGAAAAAAAGAGGAGAAGAAACACACTTTATGTGTGTGAAAAAAATGAGTGTTTTAAAGACCAACTCTTAAAAAAAATGTTTTTATATTGGATGAAAATGCACTTGTAATGTAGTATTAATTAATGTCAGATCAAAATGAATGAAGGGTGGGTATTTTTGATCCCTTGGTATGTTGAAAAAGTTTGGCATATAAATTAATGATCGTAAATCTTAATTTATACGTAGTAATACCCACTACAAGAATCAAGTCGAATACCGCTTGAAAATATGGTGGGTATAAAATTAGCATCGGAGGTTTTACCCATTCATATAGGTTTGTGGGTCATCCGTGGGTATTAGCCAATTACCCACAAAATTATGCCGTTTACCCATGAATTTGGTCCGTGGGTGATCGATTGGATTCTTGTAGTGACCTACTTTCAAATCTTAATTTATGTAGTTAGATGGGTAAGAAGTACCCAATATTTTCATAAGGCATTTGATTTAAAATGGAAAAGATTAGGCGTTTGATTTAAAACTGGAAATGATTGCAAAAACTAGTCTAACAGATATTTAACCCAAATCCCACACGGGGATCTAAAACTATAGCATTATAAAGCGTTATTAACCTAATTCTCTTCCAAAATCCCATAAGCACGTAGCTCTCCACTTCAAAACCGGCAAACAAGTCATCTCCTAGCTTGCTAGCTACTTCATCGATCGGTAAACAATGTTTAAACTTCATTAACATCTGCTTATTTGTTTCTTCTTCTTTTTTGAGTTTAATAATGGACTCACTGTGGTTTGTAGCATGCATGCACAACGTTGAGTTATTTTTTTGTCACGTACTATTGTCTTAGATGTCGATCAAGTTCTAACGAGATCGAACCTTATATATTCCAAAGTTTTATAAAGTTGTTTTTGTATTTTCTTTATTCCGCTAGTCGTTTACAAACTTTTGTTACTTTGGAGTGAGTGGCAACTAACTTGCTTTGTGTTCCGGGTTATTAGGAATGGTTTATATATCTCGGTCCTAACTCGATGTTACTTTGGACAGTGGCAACTTGCTTTGCATGTATCTTTGTGGGTTGATAAACAATATCAAAATTAAAACCTAGCAACCAAACAGTTATATATTGATCAACGGGAAGCATTAGTGGGTTTGGCGTTAACGCTTATGTATGGGATGTTTGGGACTGGTTTTTGAAACTACTTATCTGATTATCTTTGAGCCAAATAAGATGTTAAATCAGCAAATATAAGCTGCTTTTTCAATATGTAGCTAGTAAGCATGCTTAAATAGTAGTTCTAATAAGCAATCCAAAACACCCCCTCACTATATCATCATGTTCCGCAAAAGGGACTTTAACATGCATCAATTACACATGCTAATGCAGGTATCGCGCGTAACTTGGTCTTTTAAACTGCGAAAGTAATGGCTGGTTGGGGAGGTCAAGCACCAACAATCGGCATTGACTTGGGGACACATACTCGTGTGTTGCAGTTTGGAAACATAATCGAATAGAGATCATGCCCAATGATCAAGGCAACCGAATAACCCCTTCTTGTGTTGCTTTTACTGATAAGGAGCGTCTCATTGGTGATGGTGCCAATAATCAAATCGCAAGGAACCCCGCTAATACTGTTTTTGGTCAGTTGATAGTTTTTCAAGATTTAATCGTTGATGGTATTTTCAGATATCTTATAACTAGGTTGATTATGTTTTTGAGTTCCAGATGCAAAGAGGCTTATAGGCAGTAGATTCAGTGATGCCGAAGTGCAGGATGATATGAAGCTGTGGCCTTTTAAGGTCATAGAAGGGCCTAACGACACTCCAAAAATTTCGGTCACGTACAAAGGTCACGAGAAACAGTTTTCCACCGAAGAAATCTCATCAATGGTTCTTACTAAGATGAGAGAAGTTGCAGAGGCTTATATTGGTGAAACTGTAAGACATGCTGTCATCACAGTCCCGGCTTACTTCAATGATTGTCAGCGTCAAGCAACAAAGGACGCAGCCACTATTGCTGGGCTAAAAGTCATACGTATAACCAATGAGCCAACAGCAGCTGCAATTGCTTATGGTATAGATAACTGTTCTGGTCTTACTAAAAAGAGGACAGTGCTTGTATTTGATCTTGGTGGTGGCACTTTTGATGTATCTCTTCTCACCATCGAGGAAGGGGGTACTTTTAAGGTTAAGGCTGTTGCAGGTGATACTCATTTGGGAGGTCAGGACGTGACCGGAAACGAAAGAGCAATGGGAAGGTTGAAAGTTGCATGTGAAAAAGCAAAAAGAAGTCTTTCGTATGCTAGTCAAGCTTCAATCGAACTCGAAGTGTTATATGATGGAATTGATTTTTCTATGAATCTTAGTCGTGCCAAGTTTGAGGAACTTAATATGAACTTTTTTGAAGAGTGTATGAAGAAAGTGAGCAACTGTCTAGCTGATGCGGAAGTGAAAAAAGAAAATGTAGATGACGTGGTTCTTGTTGGTGGGTCTACTAAGATACCAAAGGTCCAATGTATGTTGCAAGATTTTTTTAATGGGAAGGAATTATGCCAGAGCATTAATCCTGATGAAGCGGTTGCATATGGAGCAGCAGCTATGGCTGCAAAGGTATCTGGTCAGACGACAAATACGCTAAAAGAGTTGGTATTAGTGGATGTTACTCCAATGTCACTTGGTACTGAGGTACGTGGAGATATAATGCATGTTGTTATACCACGGAACACTCCTATTCCTACACAGAATAGCCGAAATTTCGTAACAACCGTTGACAACCAGTCTTCTATGGATATCAAGGTGTACCAAGGCGAACGAACTAGATCTAAGGATAACTATTTGTTGGGACAGTTTGAGATTTCTGGAATCCCGCCTGCTCCCAAAGGAGTCTCAGCAGTTGAGGACACTTTTAAGATAGATGCTAATGGCATCCTTACAGTCAAGTCTAAGGTAGTATCCACCGGAGAGACAAGAAAATTAACCGTTACTAATCACAGTGGAAGATTTTCACAGAAAGAAATAGAGAAGATGGTGAAAGATGCTGAGAAGTACAAACTTGAGGACCAAGAATACAAGAGGAAGGTGGTTGCATTCAATGACTTGGAGGATTTCTTATATATTGTGAAGAGGAAGATTATGATGAATAGATATAACATGTCAGCAGAGGTGTTGAGCAACATAGAGTATGCAGTCAATGACGCTACGGAGTGGCTTTCAAATAACAAAGATGCTACGGTTGATGCGATTGAAGCCAAAAAGTTTCACCTGGAGTTCATTTCCAAGGCTGCTGTTTCTTTTTAGCATGCCAATTGTCTTTACTTAGGACACTGATCAATTTTTGCATCACAATTCTGTCTACTGCAGCGAATGTCTAACATGAGTAACAGGACCAATTATTGTGTACATATCTTAGTCAAAGATAGCCTTTTACTTAGCCTAGTATTTCCCTGTATTTTAGCATAGTCTGTTGTACTCTTTTCTATATAAGTTTATCAATATACTACTCTCCTCATTAAGGAGATTAACCCTAATATGGTATCAGCCTAAAAATCCTTCCTGGCATTTTTTTTCCTCTGTTCATCATGGCTGGTGACAATCCTGATTCTCCTCTTCCTCTTGCTACTATTCTTCACATGATCACAATCAAGCTTTCTTCTACCAACTATCTCCTATGGAAGAATCAATTGCTTCCTTTATTAGCCTATCAAAAACTCACAGGATACATTGGCGGCTCCATTCCTAAGCCGCCATCAACCATTCAGTCCGATGAGTCCTCTTCCCCGAACCCTGCCTATTCTGAATGGGTCGCTGCTGATCAACGCGCGCTTATTCTGATCCAATCATCTCTGTCCGAAGAAGCCATGGCCGAAACTCTTGGCCACACTACTTCTCGTGCAATTTGGAATGCTCTGGAGGCAGCTTATAGCCATGATTCCGTTGAACGTATGCACACTCTTCGGGACTCTCTTCGCACTCTCAAAAAGGGCTCTTCCACAGTTGTTGAATTTGCTAGAAAGTTTAAAGGAATTTGTGATCAACTTACTGCCATTGGTCATTCGCTAGATGAAAATGACAAGTCTCATTGGTTCCTTTGTGGTCTTGGTTCTCCTTTTGAAACCTTTTCCACAACTCAGAGATTGCTCAGGCCACGTCCAACCTTTCGCGACCTTGTTTCGCAAGCTGAAAGCCATGAATTCTTCTTACAATCAATCAGTGACTCTACTGCTGCTCCTGTTGCCTTTGTCGCTGATAACACACGTGATCCTTCACATCATTCTTCCACCAGGGGCCGTGGTGGTCGTTCCCAATCTCGTGGTGGATCTTCCCAAGGCCGTGGTCATGGATCTCGACGCCCCCCTCATTGCCAACTGTGTCGCAATGAGGGACACTATGCTTCCCAGTGCCCAGATCTACACACCTTTGCTCGTCGCCCTCCGGCTATTGATGCAAATCTGGCTCAGGCATTTCAGAGTCAGTGCAATCTTTCAGAATCATCACCAGACTGGTATGTTGATACTGGGGCATCATCTCACATGATCAAGTCCCCGTCTCACTTGGATTCTGCCACTACTTATTCTGGTAATGAAACTGTAACTTTTGGTAATGGTAATGCTGCATCTATATCTCATATTGGCAGATCTCATTTGTCTCCCAACATTGCTCTAAATGATGTTCTTGTGGTTCCTCAACTTACCAAAAATCTGCTATCCGTTAGCAAGCTTACACAAGATAATTTGGTTGATGTTTTATTTTCTGATCCTATGTTTTTTATTCAGAATCGTCTTTCAAAGGAGACTCTAGCACGAGGGCGCCGTAAAAATGGTCTATATGTGCTTGAAACAGGTCAACATGCATACTTGGCCAAACTTTCCTCAAGACGTCTTCAAGCATCTTTTGAATTATGGCACAATCGATTGGGCCATGTGTCTCATGATGTTATTTCTAGTTTAAATAAGTTTGGTTGTTTATCAGTTACATCTGTTTTACCAACTCCAACATTATGCTCTTCTTGTCAGTTATCAAAAAGCAAACGACTACCTTTTGATATTAATCTTAAACGCTCTTTAAATGTTTTGGATCTAATTCATTGTGATTTATGGGGACCTTCTCCTATTACGTCTATGGATGGTTTTCGATATTATGTGATATTTGTTGATTATTTCAGGTTTACATGGTTTTATCCTTTGAAGGCTAAGTCTGATTTTTTTCAAGTCTTTGAAAACTTTGTTGCTTTGGTTCAAACTCAATTTTCATGCAACATTAAAGTTTTCCAATCTGATGGTGGGACAGAATTTACAAACGCACGCGTTCGTAGTCTATTAGCAAAAAATGGCACCCATCATCGGTTATCTTGCCCTTATACACCACAGCAAAATGGACGGGCTGAACGCAAACACCGACACATCACCGAAACTGGTTTGGCAATGATGTTTAATGCAAATGTCCCGGCCTCTCTTTGGACATATGCATTTAGTTCCGCCACATATATAATAAATCGATTGCCAACAAAGCTCCTTGATTACAAGTCTCCATATGAATTAGTGTTTCTTTTGAAGCCAAATTATGGAAATTTTAGGGTGTTTGGTAGTTGTGTTTATCCCTATCTTCGTGATTACTCCTCGCATAAACTTGCACCGCGAAGTGCCCCATGTGTTTTTATTGGCTACAGCACTCAATACAAGAGCTATCGATGTCTTGATGTGTCTACCCAGCGGATTTACATCACATGCCATGCTCAATTCGATGAGACTATTTTTCCCTTTGCGGGTCTCCCATCCACAACACCATCAGCTCAACTCCTTCTAACCACGTACTGTGATGATTTACCCACATCTACATCACCATCACCCGTGCCCTCTCTATCAAAAGCTTCACCCAAGGCACCAACCACTTCATCGGTTTCTGATCTATGCGATTTATGCATTGAAACACCACCGCTACCTCCCACTACTGCTCCGCAAACCACCCAACAGTTCTCCTCCGAAGCTCAGACATCGCCATCTCTGGAAACCACCTCTGCAGCCCCAGCACCATCTGGACATCATATGGTGACTCGATCCAAACGAGGTATTTTTAAAACAAGACATTTTGCTGATCTCACCCATCTCTCCTCTTCGGCGCTTCATCAAGCCTTGTTTGCTGCAAAGGAACCCAAAGGGTTTAAGACCGCTTCAAAAGATCCCAAGTGGTACGCTGCCATGTGCAATGAAATGATTGCTCTAAAACACAATGATACTTGGGAACTTGTTCCTCGTCCTACTTGTACTAATATTGTTGGTTCAAAATGGGTCTTTCGCATCAAGTTCCACTCTGATGGCACGATTGATAAGTTTAAAGCACGCCTTGTTGCTCAAGGTTTTACTCAAGTTCCGGGTCTCGACTACTCAGCTACTTTTAGTCCCGTTGTTAAAGCTTCAACAATCCGGATCATTCTTTCTCTCGCCGTCCTTAACAAGTGGTCTCTTCGTCAATTGGATGTCAAAAATGCTTTCTTAAATGGCAACCTATCTGATGTGGTTTATATGGAACAACCACCTGGATTTGTCGACTCGCGGTTCCCAAATCATGTTTGTCGTCTTAAAAAAGCTCTTTATGGGCTTAAACAAGCTCCACGGGCCTGGTTTCAACGATTGAGCACATTCCTTGTTAGCCTTGGTTTCAGTTGCAGCCGCGCTGACACGTCTCTTTTTGTCTTCAAAAAGGACACTTCAATTCTCTACTTATTAGTTTATGTCGATGATATCATATTGACTGGAAACAATGATACGATTCTTCAAAAATTTATTACTCGCCTCAACAAAGAATTTTTTATCACTGATCTTGGAAAACTGAATTATTTCCTTGGTCTTGAGGTTTCCCATCTTGAATCGGGTCTATTTCTCAGTCAATCAAAATATGCTCATGACATTCTTGCCCGTGCTAAATTGTTGGATGCAAAACCTGTTGCTACACGTCTCTCAACTTCGACTTCCTTTACTAGCCAAGGTACTCCATTCTCGGATCCTAGTTACTATCGATCTTTAGTAGGGGCTCTCCAATATCTTACCATTACCCGGCCCGATCTCTCTTATGCTGTTAATCAAGTTAGTCAATTCTTACACAATCCCATGCATGATCATTTTCAAGCAGTGAAACGGATTCTACGATATGTCAAAGGCACCCTATCCTATAGTCTTTCCTTTTCCCATGCTCCATCACCAACCATTTTGGGATATTCTGATGCGGATTGGGCACGTTGTATTGAGACGCGAAGATCGACCTATGGCTACTCCATCTTTCTTGGTGGTAATTTAGTCTCCTGGAGTGCCAAGAAACAACCAACTGTTTCTCGTTCTAGTTGTGAGTCGGAATATAGAGCCTTAGCAAACACCGCTTCTGAGATAATTTGGATTACTCATCTACTTCGGGAACTTCATGTGCTTCCTTCGGGGCGTCCTACACTATTATGCGACAACCGAAGTGCTCTTTTCTTAAGTCAAAATCCAATCTCACACAAGCGAGCCAAACACATTGATATCGATTATCATTTTGTCCGTGAACTGGTTTTATCAGGTAAACTTCATACCAAGTACGTTTCTACGCATTTGCAGCTGGCTGACATCTTTACCAAGAGTCTACCTCGTCCCCTGTTTGAAGATTTTCGATCCAAGCTTCGTGTTGGACCATCCCCCTCTTCGCTTGCGGGGGGATAATAGGACCAATTATTGTGTACATATCTTAGTCAAAGATAGCCTTTTACTTAGCCTAGTATTTCCCTGTATTTTAGCATAGTCTGTTGTACTCTTTTCTATATAAGTTTATCAATATACTACTCTCCTCATTAAGGAGATTAACCCTAATAATGAGAATTAAGTTGGATTAGAATTTTATCAAGTCTGCTAATTTTTACTTTCTCTTGTTTAAAAAATACTTGAAATGAGACGAAGCTCACTGGATTACAGGGCTTGATTGTGACCTGTGCTTTTAGTTTTGCTGGAAGAATTGAAGTAATGCGTCTGGTTACAAAACGACTGTATTGTACGGATGTTGGGTAAACTCGTACTCCCTCCGTCTCTTATTAAATGTCCAGTTTTGACATTTCAAGTCTTTTTCCTTTAACTTTGACCTTAAATATTTTTGTTTGTATTTTATGATACTTGATAAAAATTATGTCAATGAAAAGTACATTTAAAACCCAATTCATTCATATATTTTGCATCATGTATTATATATCATATATAAAAATATTTATGGTCAAAGTTAATAAAACAAGACTTTGAAATTTAAAGTAGACATTTAATATGGGACAGAAGTAGTATTTTGTGTTATGTCATTTCATACAAGTCATGTATGTTATGTGTGGTTCTGTAAGTTGGAACAATCGCAATCGTCAAAACAAATCATTCTGTTGGATGAACGTACGGTTGTTGGCTTTCAAGAATAACAAGCTAAACACGAGTAAAAACTTACATGGTGTCGTGTGACTTACTGACAATTTAGATATCAAAGTTCTACGCTTACATGCCAACATACATTAACACGCGATCAAACCCGATAGAACTCATAGTCAGTTTGTGTATACATCATATGTTGGTTAATATTGTTCAAAACTAACCATTATATGAGCAAAACGAAATCCTACGAAAATTAACAGAATTTGTCACAATAAAAGAGTAGTTTATTTTCATTCATGTATAAGTTGACCACTGTTTGACAGTTGACACTTAAATAAAGTCTACTAAATCTCATACCTTACAATCTCTATGATAAAGTTTTCTATTTATATATGGGTAGAAAAGGCTAGCAAACAGATGTTGTGAAGAGCTATTTGCATGATTAATTATGTGTAAATGTGTAATGGCTCTAGAGTTTAATCAAGCGAGTCTTCTATATTGGGTTTGGGCATGCTTCACATTACACTCATTATTGCTTTCTAGTTGCTTTGTTACATTAGATCCTTCCAGCTTGTATTAACTATTTTATATTTTCGTTTCATCATAACAACCACCAACATTTTGTCCCACGATTAAATGAGGTTGTTAAAAACCCTTCAAACCATTTTTGTGATCTAAATAAATCGGCTTCCTTGCACTTTTAACATGATAGAAATAAGGATAACTCTTCATTTTGACAAATAGCAATATAATGATATTTCTAAAACAAGTCTTCTTATTTCCGAATAGGTGTATGACTCTCTAGCCATTTACTATCTATTTCCGCATTAACCAGATTGGATTTTGTTGTGTTAGATGTTGTAATGAATATAATGGCATTGTGACAATCTATGCTCACTTTCAATAACACTACAGTACAATAACATCTTATTTAACACCACCAGGCGATTACTCGAGCATAACCACTGCAATTTTTAATTCAAAAAATTTATTTGCAATATTGATATTAAGATGTAGGCACTTGAATTAAGATGAATATGAAGTATATACAAAAAGAATAAGTAAGTGATTGGTAAAACATCAAGTGCCATAAATAAAATATTCAAACCTAACATTAATCTCACGGTGGCTTAAAACTTGTACCTTATGCTAGGATTTTATGCTAGCACCTTATGCTCAAGAGTGCGATATACTACTTACGAAAGCTTTACATAAACTGTTTATGTGTTGATTGTCTTTACTAACGTGTTAATTTTTTTACACTTTACTTATACATGTGTTGATTGTCTTTACTAACGTCTTTACTAGCATAGATATCAAAGTTCTACGCTTACATAAACTGTTTATGTGTTGATTGTCTTTGCTAACATCTTTACTAGCATAGATATCAAAGTTCGACTTTACTAGGGACCATTGGGTGTTGTTTGTTATATGCCCAAAACAACGCACATGGTACATCCTTGATTCAAAAAATAAGAAGCAAACAACGACGGAGCGCACATACTCGTTAACAAGCCATATATTTACAAGAGTAACTCTTTTTTTTCTTTCTTGAACTGTCATAGGGTTTTCAGTTGTTTTTACAATATTAACACACGATTTATCTATTTTTCAGCGCTGTTGGTACGTAGTTACACATGGACAATGGCTAAGGTAACTTATCTCACTGTAAAAATATATAAATACCACACGTCCACACATAGGAAAAACCAATTGTGTTTTGTTAATTCGATTGCTAATTAAGTGTCTGGATTGCTAGTTAGAGGGTGTCTCAATTGTATATGTATGATTGGAAGGTGTTTGGATGGCTAGCTAGAGATGTTTGCAGGGGCTGTTTGGCTTAAGGGTGTATTAGGTTTTTGCTCCATAATGTAGGATAGCCTGTGCATTCTAAAAAAATATGCATGATTATATGCAATATATGCATGACAATTTAGTTGCTTCAATGTGCTATTGTAGTTAAACTTGTGCTTTGTAAGTTGCTTTAAGTTGCTACTGAACTTGTGTTTAAGTTGCTATTGTGTTTTTTAATGGCTACTTTGGTACTTGTCTTAGTTGTTTAATTGTGCTTTCACTGCTTTGTAATGGTATTTTGTTGAACTTGGCTACTGTAACTGCACTTTCCCACCAACGCATGCTGCACTGCAGCTTTTTATATTGGCTGCTGTAGTACTTTTCCCACCAACACAGCAGCTGATTTCGGGTCATTGTAGTTTTTAAAATTTGGCTTCTTTGAATCGGTCATTAAAGTAGAGAATTGTTTCAATCGATTATCTAAGTTGAGGCTGTTTGGATTGCTTAATAATTTAGAGGCTGTTTGGTTTGCTCAAGTGTTTAGTGGCTGTTTCAATTGCTTATTCTTTTGGTATTAAGCTGTAGTGTAATCAACAACAAGGCGATTTTAAATGCGGTTATTATGTCATAAGATGGATGTACGATATGATTTTGTGAATACTGATCAACATCACTTCCTTCAACAGTACGCATTGTTTAGCATCTTTTTTTGTTTTTGATATCATCTCTGTTGATTTTATATATTTATTTATTTATATATTTTTAACATATAGATCCCATGGACAAATCGGCGTCAGTTTGTTTCAAAAGAAACTGATCGGACCGTTAGGCAGTGGCATACAATGTGTCCTGTGTAATTCTTGCTAGAACTGTTTATGGCTGGAAGTGCTTGTTTCTGGAACTAGATAACTGCTTATTAGATGCACATTATCAGCTCTCTTGATCTTTTTGTTAATTTAAAGGCTGTTTGGATTGTTATTTAACTTAAAATGATGTATGGATTCCTATTTATGTTAGAGTATGTATGGATTTCTTATTAAGTTAGCAGCTTATTCGTTTTGCTTATTATATTAGTGGGTTGCAGGATTTGCTTATTAAACTACTTATTGCTGAGAATAAATCTGCTTCTTTCAATAGTGGGTTTTTTTATTATTATTTTTTATTTTTTATTATTTTTTCTTTTTTAATAACTGCTATTTGGACCTGGTAATATAATTGTAGGCAAGGCTGTTAAGATCGCGTGTAAACTCGTAGGATCGTACGAGTTTACGTGCTCACTAGCTAAAATCGTGTTAGATCGTCAGAGGATCGCATCTGAGGTAGGATCGTAGGATCGAACGTAAGATCGTAAGATCGCATGTCGACCCGATTTTACCTAGGCCCAAATCAATTTTATTTTTTTATAATCTTTTAGGCTTTTAACCCATCTTTTTGCTTAAGACCAAAGAAAATAAAGAAGTAGCAATAAGTCAATAACTCGTGGCGTCTCATTTACCCCAAATAAAATTCCAAGCGATAACTATAGAAGTCTTCTTTTCATCCCATCAATTGATTGAAGTTCTTGTATTTTAACAGCCAACAAGTAATTTTATAATTATTTTTTGTTCTTGATTCATATGTATACCTTTTTATTAGTTAGAGTTTACACTTGTCATTTAATAGTTAATTTAAATTAAATGCAAGCAATCTTTCTTATTGATTCTGTTATGTATAATATGCGGATCACGACATTTCATATTGGATGTCTAATGCTTATTCACATCATTTTCAAGAGGATATTATATGAATTTATCTTTGGGGTTGAGTATAAATGTAAAGTAGTTTGACCCATTTATCATTTGTTTACAAAATATGACAAATTGGTAGGATCGTAGGATCTCGATCTTGTAAAAACAAAAATGATTTTAGGTGGGATTGCGAGCTTGACAGCCTTGATTGTAGGGGTCATAAATAAAATATAAGGGTATGTGGAACGTGTTATTTAGACCGGTTTAAATAATACTCACCTGGTTAATTAGTCTTTTAGACCGGTCCACAAACCGGTCCAAATGATATCATCCACTGGTTTAAATAATACATCTTTTAGACTTGTGCACAACCTGTCTATATGTGTTATCCCGTTTGGACATCCGCCCTTGTACACCCGTCAAGTGACCGGTATAAATGACATTTGTAACCGGTTTAAATGACTTTTTTTTAGTAGTGTGTTTAACAATGTTATTAACATTAGTGTTGGAGCATTAATTTAATTTATACTACAATTTTTTTCTATATTCTTCCACAAATGATGGATGATTAAAATGGTTGTGTATAGAATTTAATTAAATGTGATTGAATGATTTAGAAACATTCGAAATTTAAACCACTAAATATATCAAATTTAACTATCATAAATACAATAACAAAATGAAACTAGTCCATTGGACGGGCCTGAAAACTAGTAACATTATACAGCGTTATTAACCTAATCTCCTTCCAAAATCCCATAAGCACGTAGCTCTCCATTTCAAAACCCTCATTGGAGAACAAATCATCTCCTACCTAGCTTCTTCATCGACGGTAATCAATGTTTAAACTTCATGAGCATCTACTTAATTATTTAGCATAATAATAAACTCACTATGGTTTGATCGTAGCATGCATGCACAACGTTGAGTTATTTTTTTGTCACGTACTGTTATCTTATATGTTGATCAAGTTTAAACGAGAACCCTTATTCCAAAGTTTTATAAAGTTGTTTGTGTATATTACCCATATACATGACTTGTGTTCCAGGTTAAATGGGTTGGCGTGTTAGAAACGGTAAATCAAACCCTACCCATTTATCAATGGGAAGCATTAGTGGCCGGGTGTTAGGGATTGCTTATCAAAGTATCGGATGTTTGGGAGTGGTTTTGAAACTACTTATCTGATTATCTTTGAGCCAAATAATGAGCAAATTGTTCTTGGTTTATTAAATGTAGTATGCACGTAAGTAATTCTAATAAGCAATCCAAAACAGTACCCCCTTACTATCATCATGTTCCGCAAAAGGGACATTAAAATACATGCATCAATTTCACATGCTAATGCAGGTATCGTGGGCATAAACTTGTTGTTTGAACTTCGAGAGTAATATGGCTGGTTGGGGAGATCGAGCACCAACAATTGGCATTGACTTGGGAACCACATACTCGTGTGTTGCAGTTTGGAAACATAATCGAATAGAGATCATACCCAACGACCAAGGCAACCGAATAACACCTTCTTGTGTTGCTTTTAATGATAAGGAACGTCTCATTGGTGATGGTGCCAATAATCAAATCGCAAGGAACCCTACTAATACTGTTTTTGGTCAGTTGATAGTTTTTCATGATTTAATCTTTAATGGTATTTTCAGATATCTTATTACATGGTTGATTATGTTTTTGAGTTACAGATGCAAAGGGGCTTATAGGCAGGAGATTCAGTGATGCCGAAGTGCAGGACGACATGAAACTGTGGCCTTTTAAGGTCATAGAAGGGCCTAACGACACTCCAAAAATTGCGGTCACATACAAAGGTCACGAGAAACAGTTTTCCACCGAAGAAATCTCATCAATGGTTCTTACTAAGATGAGAGAAGTTGCAGAGGTTTATATTGGAGAAACTGTAAGACATGCTGTCATCACAGTCCCAGCATACTTCAATTATTGTCAGCGTCAAGCAACAAAGGATGCAGCCACTATTGCTGGGCTAAAAGTCATACATATGATCAATGAGCCAACAGCAGCTGCAATTGCTTATGGTATAGATAACTACTCTGGTCTTACTAGAAAGAGGACGGTGCTTGTTTTTGATCTTGGTGGTGGCACTTTTGATGTATCTCTTCTCACCATCGAGGAAGGGGGTACTTTTACGGTTAAGGCTGTTGCAGGTGATACTCATTTGGGAGGTCAGGATTTTGATAACCGTTTGGTGAAGTATTGTGTCGAGGACTTTAAGAAGAAATGGAACAAGGATGTGACCGGAAACGAAAGAGCAATGGGAAGGTTGAAAGTTGCATGTGAGAAAGCAAAAATAAGTCTTTCGTATGCTACTCAAGCTTCAATCGAACTCGAAGTGTTATATGAGGGCATTGATTTTTCTATGAATCTTACTCGTGCCAAATTTGAGGAGCTTAATATGAACTTTTTCACAGAGTGTATCCAGAACGTGCAGAACTGTTTAACTGATGCGAAAGTGAAAAAAGAAAATGTAGATGACGTGATTCTTGTTGGTGGGTCTACCAGGATACCAAAGGTCCAATGCATGTTGCAGGATTTTTTTAATGGGAAAGAACTATGCCAGAGCATTAATCCTGACGAAGCGGTTGCATATGGAGCAGCAGTTATGGCTGCAAAGGTATCTGGTCACACAACAAAGATGCTAAAAGAGTTGGTGTTAGTGGATGTTACTCCACTGTCACTTGGCACTGAGACATATGGAGATATAATGACGGTTATTATCCCACGGAACACTCCTATTCCTACACAGAACAGCGAGACTTTCGTAACAATCTTTGACAACCAGTCTTCTATGCGAACCAAGGTGTACCAAGGCGAACGAACTAGATCTAAGGATAACTATCTGTTGGGAGAGTTTAGGATTTCTGGAATTCCGCCTGCTCCCAAAGGATTCTCAAAAGTTGAGGAAACCTTTAAGATAGATGCTAATGGCATCCTCACAGTGACGTCTAAGGTAGTATCCACCGGAAAAACCGAAAAACTAACTATTACTAATCACAGTGGAAGATTTTCAGATCAGGAAATAGAGAAGATGGTGAAAGATGCTGAGAAGTACAAACTTGAGGACCAAGAATACAAGAGGAAGGTGGTTGCATTCAATGACTTGGAGGATTTCTTATATATTGTGAAGAGGAAGATTATGATGAATAGATATAACATGTCTGTAGAGGTGTTGAGGAACATAGAGTATGCAGTCAATGACGCTACGGAGTGGCTTTCAAATAACAAAGATGCTACGGTTGATGCGATTGAGGCCAAAAAGTTTCACCTGGAGTTCATTTCCATGGCTGCTGTTTCTTTTTAGCATGCCAATTGTCTTTACTTAGGACACTGATCAATTTTTGCATCACAATTCTGTCTACTGCAGCGAATGTTTAACATGAGAATTAAGCTGGATTAGAATTTTATCGAGTCTGCTAATTTTTACTTTCTCTTGTTTAAAAAATACTTGAAATGAGATGAAGCTCACTGGATTACAGGGCTTGATTGTGACCTGTGCTTTTAGTTTTGCTGGAAGAATTGAAGTAATGCGTCTGGTTACAAAACGACTGTATTGTACGGATGTTGGGTAAACTCGTATTTTGTGTTATGTCATTTCATACAAGTCATGTATGTTACGTGTGGTTCTGTAAGTTGGAACAATCGCAATCGTCAAAACAAATCATTCTGTTGGATGAACGTACGGTTGTTGGCTTTCAAGAATAACAAGCTAAACACGAGTAAAAACTTACATGGTGTCGTGTGACTTACTGACAATTTAGATATCAAAGTTCTACGCTTACATGCCAACATACATTAACACGCGATCAAACCCGATAGAACTCATAGTCAGTTTGTGTATACGTCATATGTTGGTTAATATTGTTCAAAACTAACCATTATATGAGCAAAACGAAATCCTACGAAAATTAACAGAATTTGTCACAATAAAAGAGTAGTTTATTTTCTTGCATGTATAAGTTGACCACTGTTTGACAGTTGACACTTAAATAAAGTCTACTAAATCTCATACCTTACAATCTCTATGATAAAGTTTTCTATTTATATATGGGTAGAAAAGGCTAGCTAACAGATGTTGTGAAGAGCTATTTGCATGATTAATTATGTGTAAATGTGTAATGGCTCTAGAGTTTAATCAAGCGAGTCTTCTATACAGTAAAACCTTCATAAATTAATACTCGATAAATTAATAACCTCGATAAAATTAATAATTTGTTCGGTCCTAACTTGGGACCAGTACAAATTTGGACCCCAATCGATAAAATAATAAGATAATAATTTTTTTGAAACCTCAGTGTATATATATTAGTCCCAACGAAACTATAAATTAATAATTAATAAAAATTTCATATATATTTATATACGCATGTGTGTGAAAGGTACACTTTAAAATTCTAAGATTGTTTAGTAAAAAATAAATTCATTATCACTTGTTATTTTTTGTTGAACTTCAAATCTATATTGAATTTATCTCAAAATCTCCTTATTGCAAGAAAGTGTTGGTGTGTTGTCTTCTCGTATTGCAACAAAAATGTTAATTTTATTTTTATAAAGTGTGAATATGAATTCATAAAATTTTAATTGGAACTCGTTTTTCAAATTTATTTTTCATCTTTAACGAGTATACATTCTATCTAGTATATTACAATTGAAAATTTAAAGGTCATATACTCATATGTAAAACCTCTTTAAATTAATAAATTATTAATTTATCGATATAATAATATCTCGCTAAATTAATAAAATATCCCGGTCCTAACACTATTAATTTATAGAGGTTTTACTGTATTGGGTTTGGGCATGCTTCACATTACACTCATTATTGCTTTCTAGTTGCTTTGTTACATTAGATCCTTCCAGCTAGTATTAACTATTTTATATTTTCGTTTCATCATAACAACCACCAACATTTTGTCCCACGATTAAATGAGGTTATTAAAAACCCTTCAAACCATTTTTGTGATCTAAATAAATCGGCTTCCTTGCACTTTTAACATGATAGAAATAAGGATAACTCTTCATTTTGACAAATAGCAATATAATGATATTTCTAAAACAAGTCTTCTTATTTCCGAATAGGTTGGATCAGTTGGAAAACCCCTTGCCTCTTAACCTAGAGGTCAAGTGTTCGATCCTCACTCCCCACAAAAGGCCGGAGGTCCTTTTCTACCTTTCGTAGAACCGGAAGCAGCCTCTCTACCTTAGGTAGGGGTATGGTTGTCTACGTCTCAACCTCCCCCATACACCGTGCAAGACGGTATTGGGACCCATAACCCGTGGAAAACGGTATTGGGAGTTACTTTACTTTCTTTTTTTTTTTTTTCCGAATAGGTGTATGACTCTCTAGCCATTTACTATCTATTTCGAACCCGCATTAACCAGATTGGATTTTGTTGTGTTAGATGTTGTAATGAATATAATGGCATTGTGACAATCTATGCTCACTTTCAATAACACTACAGTACAATAACATCTTATTTAACACCACCAGGCGATTACTCGAGCATAACCACTGCAATTTTTAATTCAAAAAATTTATTTGCAATATTGATACTCCGTATTAAGATGTAGGCACTTGAATTAAGATGAATATGAAGTATATACAAAAAGAATAAGTAAGTGATTGGTAAAACATCAAGTGCCATAAATAAAATATTCAAACCTAACATTAATCTCACCGTGGCTTAAAACTTGTACCTTATGCTAGGATTTTATGCTAGCACCTTATGCTCAAGAGTGCGATATACTACTTACGAAAGCTTTACATAAAATGTTTATGTGTTGATTGTCTTTACTAACGTGTTACAGTAATTTTTTTACACTTTACTTATACATGTGTTGATTGTCTTTACTAACGTCTTTACTAGCATAGATATCAAAGTTCTACGCTTACATAAACTGTTTTATGTGTTGATTGTCTTTGCTAACATCTTTACTAGCATAGATATCAAAGTTCGACTTTACTAGGGACCATTGGGTGTTGTTTGTTATATGCCCAAAACAACGCACATGGTACATCCTTGATTCAAAAAATAAGAAGCAAACAACGACGGAGCGCACATACTCGTTAACAAGCCATATATTTACAAGAGTAACTCTTTTTTTTCTTTCTTGAACTGTCATAGGGTTTTCAGTTGTTTTTACAATATTAACACACGATTTATCTATTTTTCAGCGCTGTTGGTACGTAGTTACACATGGACAATGGCTAAGGTAACTTATCTCACTGTAAAAATATATAAATACCACACGTCCACACATAGGAAAAACCAATTGTGTTTTGTTAATTCGATTGCTAATTAAGTGTCTGGATTGCTAGTTAGAGGGTGTCTCAATTGTATATGTATGATTGGAAGGTGTTTGGATGGCTAGCTAGAGATGTTTGCAGGGGCTGTTTGGCTTAAGGGTGTATTAGGTTTTTGCTCCATAATGTAGGATAGCCTGTGCATTCTAAAAAAAATATGCATGATTATATGCAATATATGCATGACAATTTAGTTGCTTCAAGGTGCTATTGTAGTTAAACTTGTGCTTTGTAAGTTGCTTTAAGTTGCTACTGAACTTGTGTTTAAGTTGCTATTGTATTTTTTAATGGCTACTTTGGTACGTGTCTTAGTTGTTTAATTGTGCTTTCACTGCTTTGTAATGGTATTTTGTTGAACTTGGCTACTGTAACTGCACTTTCCCACCAACGCATGCTGCACTGCAGCTTTTTATATTGGCTGCTGTTGTACTTTTCCCACCAACACAGCAGCTGATTTCGGGTCATTGTAGTTTTTAAAATTTGGCTTCTTTGAATCGGTCATTAAAGTAGAGAATTGTTTCAATCGATTATCTAAGTTGAGGCTATTTGGATTGCTTAATAATTTAGAGGCTGTTTGGTTTGCTCAAGTGTTTAGTGGCTGTTTCAATTGCTTATTCTTGTGGTATTAAGCTGTAGTGTAATCAACAAGAAGGCGATTTTAAATGCGGTTATTATGTCATAAGATGGATGTACGATATGATTTTGTGAATACTGATCAACATCACTTCCTTCAACAGTACGCATTGTTTAGCATCTTTTTTTGTTTTTGATATCATCTCTGTTGATTTTATATATTTATTTATTTATATATTTTTAACATATAGTTCCCATGGACAAATCGGCGTCAGTTTGTTTCAAAAGAAACTGATCGGACCGTTAGGCAGTGGCATACAATGTGTCCTGTGTAATTCTTGCTAGAACTGTTTATGGCTGGAAGTGCTTGTTTCTGGAACTAGATAACTGCTTATTAGATGCACATTATCAGCTCTCTTGATCTTTTTGTTAATTTAGAGGCTGTTTGGATTGTTATTTAACTTAAAATGATGTATGGATTCCTATTTATGTTAGAGTATGTATGGATTTCTTATTAAGTTAGCAGCTTATTCGTTTTGCTTATTATATTAGTGGGTTGCAGGATTTGCTAAAATCGTGTTAGATCGTCAGAGGATCGCATCTGAGGTAGAATCGTAGGATCGAACGTAAGATCGTAAGATCGCATGTCGACCCGATTTTACCTAGGCCCAAATCAATTTTATTTTTTTATAATCTTTTAGGCTTTTAACCCATTTTTTTGCTTAAGACCAAAGAAAATAAAGAAGTAGCAATAAGTCAATAACTCGTGGCATCTCATTTACCCCAAATAAAATTCCAAGCGATAACTATAGAAGTCTTCTTTTCATCCCATCAATTGATTGAAGTTCTTGTATTTTAACAGCCAACAAGTAATTTTATAATTATTTTTTGTTCTTGATTCTTATGTATACCTTTTTATTAGTTAGAGTTTACACTTGTCATTTAATAGTTAATTTAAATTAAATGCAAGCAATCTTTCTTATTGATTCTGATATGTATAATATGCGGATCACGGCATTTCATATGGGATGTCTAATGCTCATTCACATCATTTTCAAGAGGATATTATATGAATTTATCTTTGGCGTTGAGTATAAATGTAAAGTAGTTTGACCCATTTATCCTTTGTTTACAAAATATGGCAAATTGGTAGGATCGTAGGATCTCGATCTTGCAAAAACAAAAACGATCTTAGGTGAGATCGCGAGCTTGACAGCCTTGATTGTAGGGGTCATAAATAAAATATAAGGGTATGTGGAACGTGTTATTTAGACCGATTTAAATAATACTCACCTGGTTAATTAGTCTTTTAGACCGGTCCACAAACCGGTCCAAATGATATCATCCACCGGTTTAAATAATACATCTTTTAGACTTGTGCACAACCTGTCTATATGTGTTATCCCGTTTGGACATCCGCCCTTGTAGACCCGTCAAGTGACCGGTTTAAATGACTTTTTTTTAGTAGTGTGTTTAACAATGTTATTAACATTAGTTGGAGCATTAATTTAATTTATACTACAATTTTTTTCTATATTCTTCCACAAATGATGGATGATTAAAATGGTTGTGTATACAATTTAATTAAATGTGATTGAATGATTAAAAAACATTCGAAATTTAAACCACTAAATATATCAAATTTAACTATCATAAATATAATATAGCCATAGTGTTTATCTTTAAGAAATACAATAACAAATTGAAACTAGCCCATTGGACGGGCCTGAAAACTAGTAACATTATACAGCGTTAATAACCTAATCTCCTTCCAAAATCCCATAAGCACGTAGCTCTCCATTTCAAAACTCTCATTGGAGAACAAATCCTCCTACCTAGCTTCTTCATCGACGGTAATCAATGTTTAAACTTCATGAGCATCTACTTAATTATTTAGCATAATAATAAACTCACTATGGTTTGATCGTAGCATGCATGCACAACGTTGAGTTATTTTTTTGTCACGTACTGTTATCTTATATGTTGATCAAGTTTAAACGAGAACCCTTATTCCAAAGTTTTACAAAGTTGTTTGTGTATATTACCCATATACATGACTTGTGTTCCAGGTTAAATGGGTTGGCGTGTTAGAAACGGTAAATCAAACCCAACCCATTTATCAACGGGAAGCATTAGTGGCCGGGTGTTAGGGATTGCTTATCAAAGTATCGGATGTTTGGGAGTGGTTTTGAAACTACTTATCTGATTATCTTTGAGCCAAATAATGAGCAAATTGTTCTTGGTTTATTAAATGTAGTATGCACGTAAGTAATTCTAATAAGCAATCCAAAACAGTACCCCCTTACTATCATCACGTTCCGCAAAAGGGACATTAAAATACATGCATCAATTTCACATGCTAATGCATGTATCGTGGGCATAAACTTGTTGTTTGAACTTCGAGAGTAATATGGCTGGTTGGGGAGATCGAGCACCAACAATTGGCATTGACTTGGGAACCACATACTCGTGTGTTGCAGTTTGGAAACATAATCGAATAGAGATCATACCCAACGACCAAGGCAACCGAATAACACCTTCTTGTGTTGCTTTTAATGATAAGGAACGTCTCATTGGTGATGGTGCCAATAATCAAATCGCAAGGAACCCTACTAATACTGTTTTTGGTCAGTTGATAGTTTTTCATGATTTAATCTTTAATGGTATTTTCAGATATCTTATTACATGGTTGATTATGTTTTTGAGTTACAGATGCAAAGGGGCTTATAGGCAGGAGATTCAGTGATGCCGAAGTGCAGGACGACATGAAACTGTGGCCTTTTAAGGTCATAGAAGGGCCTGACGACACTCCAAAAATTGCGGTCACATACAAAGGTCACGAGAAATAGTTTTCCACCGAAGAAATCTCATCAATGGTTCTTACTAAGATGAGAGAAGTTGCAGAGGTTTATATTGGAGAAACTGTAAGACATGCTGTCATCACAGTCCCAGCATACTTCAATGATTATCAGCGTCAAGCAACAAAGGATGCAGCCACTATTGCTGGGCTAAAAGTCATACATATGATCAATGAGCCAACAGCAGCTGCAATTGCTTATGGTATAGATAACTACTCTGGTCTTACTAGAAAGAGGACGGTGCTTGTTTTTGATCTTGGTGGTGGCACTTTTGATGTATCTCTTTTCACCATCGAGGAAGGGGGGTACTTTTACGGTTAAGGCTGCTGCAGATGATACTCATTTAGGAGGTCAGGATTTTGATAACCGTTTGGTGAAGTATTGTGTCGAGGACTTTAAGAAGAAATGGAACAAGGATGTGACTGGAAACGAAAGAGCAATGGGAAGGTTGAAAGTTGCATGTGAGAAAGCAAAAATAAGTCTTTCGTATGCTACTCAAGCTTCAATCGAACTCGAAGTGTTATATGAGGGCGTTGATTTTTCTATGAATCTTACTCGTGCCAAATTTAAGGAGCTTAATATGAACTTTTTCACAGAGTGTATCCAGAACGTGCAGAACTGTTTAACTGATGCGAAAGTGAAAAAAGAAAATGTAGATGACGTGATTCTTGTTGGTGGGTCTACCAGGATACTAAAGGTCCAATGCATGTTGCAGGATTTTTTTAATGGGAAAGAACTATGCCAGAGCATTAATCCTGACGAAGCGGTTGCATATGGAGCAGCAGTTATGGCTGCAAAGGTATCTGGTCACACAACAAAGATGCTAAAAGAGTTGGTGTTAGTGGATGTTACTCCACTGTGTCACAACTCGTAATTTCCGATCATTTTCCAAACCTCGACAATTTACTATTCACAAGTTACTATTCATCATTTACTATTCATCGATCACTATTCATCGTTTTTGAGGTCAATTTGACATTCCGAGACATATTCAGAAATTTTACTATTCACTTGACACTATTCATTTCCGAGAGAAAACCACTATTCACGTGCATTATTCATGTCATCGTAAATTTTGTTTACGAGTGTTCAAATTCGCGTAACCGTATTGGTTCAGGAGCGAATTCATGCATTATTGTCAGGGACATTTCATACGGACTAGAAATAGTCGACATATCATTATTACGGCACTTGCATACTATTCCACTCGTAGGATAATTAAATTTATACTTTTGGTACGATTAACGATTTACGTACGTTTATTTTAAATAAACGCTAATACGCGAACTATAAATGTGTCTAACATGTCCGACACTCCCGACTATGATCCCAATACATTTTTATACTCACTTCTATAATATAAGAACTATAATATTAATTTACCCGGTATTTTGGAAATTTATTTATTACGTATCATACGTTTAACTTAATAACGACGGTTTTCACCAAAATTAAACGATAATCACCCGAACTCTCCGTACTTGTACCCGACATATTTTTTTTACAATTTTTATAACTTTATTATGACCCGAATAACTTCAACAAAATTTATTTCTAACAAACCCGGTACCCGATTAAACCTTAAACCTAAACCTAACCTAACTACACTTTATTACTAATACTAATCTTACTAACTAACCACCCAACACATTCCCCCCTTTCCCTCCCCAAAACCGGCCAACCACCCCCCCCCCCCCCTAAAGGTCTTCAAGCTTTAAAAACTCACCAAACATATTTAATGCACACCAAACAATTGTCCCCTTTGTATAAATTAAACTTTTCTTAACTCATTTTCACAAAATCACTTTTACTTACACTTAGCAAGTTTTTTTCTCTCTTTTCTTTTGAGCTTGGTTCGAATTGGAGTAAACAAGGAGCAAGGAGGAAAAATTTTACAAGATCTTATTATAAACTAGTTAGTATAATCATCCTTGTTAGAGTTTTGAAATAAAAACTCAAGGATTAGTAAGCTTTTTATCATCTAAACTCTCTAAATCATCAAGTAAGTATACAAACTCATTTTTATGATTTTTACAAGTTATTATTATGTTCATATGATTTTCTTACAAGATCTTTTACATGCATCATCTTGTACCACTTCATTTTTGTATATTTTAACTTTGAAGCCCTAGAAATGGAAACATATGAAACTCTTGTTAGACCTAGTGGTTTGATGATATTTAAGGACCCATGACACCCTAAGAAGGTGTATGGTAGGATTAGATTAGTCTTGTGGTGTTTGAAAGTGGATTGATGGATGATGGAACTAGTTTAGAGACTTGAAAATGGTTTTTGAAACTTTTGAAATACCTACTGTCCTTATTTTAAATTCGTGGGAAAATCAGTAGATGATGACTAAGTTTTGACCAAAGATTTAGAAAATACATTCAAAAACGAAACTTTAGGCGAAAGAACGGATTAAAACGAGTTTATAACGAAGGAGTTATGATTTTTGCAAACTTAACGACGAAAACTACTTTTCCAGAAAACTGCTTGTTGTTGGGCAGAATACGATGGGTATTTTGAAGCATTAAACGTAACTTAAAAGAGCCGAGTTATCTAAAATATACTAGTATACACAAAGACGAATCCGTGGACATAAAGAACAAGGAAAACGAGCCTAAAACGACAAAGTTATACCCATTCTAACATCGTCAAACTATATATATATATATATGGATACAAATAAAAATAATAATGTACGCGCTAAACGGTATATTTTCTAGTAAATATTACTAAGGACTATTTTCTTATCAAATGAATACGTATGACCCGAGATAATACTTATACGACTTAACGACATATTTCAAGGTTTTCAATACAAGGATTTAACGCTAACACTTTTTAACGAGATAGTACGACAAGTTATATACTCCTATATAAGGACTTATTTTCCTAAGTATGGAAACCATTTTTCTACGACGATAACTAGTATTTTCAAATTGCGAGTGGTATGAGTATCATGTGCATGTGCATTCATTTCATTACGGCTTGATCTAAGTTAGATCATGGTTATTCATTTAGGTTGCGGCTAGTACTCGCGCCTCATTGTCCCGACTACTTTCACCTCATTGCACTATCTTTGTACCATTATTTCGAGGTGAGTTCTCATAGCCCCGTTTTAATTCTATATTTTTGATTTCAAATCCCACGGGGGAGAATACATTGCATTACTTGTTTTTGTGTACATGCCTAAGTATAAAAATTCATACATTGCTTAAGTTTCCTTATTACCACGTCTTGAAAAGTCCCCTTTTATTATCATGGACCGTTAATTTCTGGTACTAAGCGGGAGTGAGTGGATAGATCTATCGAGGGTGACGCCTCCATTCGTGTTTGGGTTGCTCCAAATGGAACGAATGCATTTCATGTCTTTATTATTCGAGTGCCTGGTAAACACTCATTGGGGCCAAGTATCGTCTAGCTTCGGGGTCATGAGCTTAAGAGCCAATGTATATACTTTCCGGACATCCTAATTCATGGCATTACTTATGGCATTTGTACACTTGATTTTACTTATAAACCTATGATTATTCACCAACTTTATGTTGACCGTTTTTCGCAATGTATTTCTCAGGTTATTAAGGTAGCTCATGTGCATACATTTGGACCTTCATGGAGTCGCGGAGTCGACGCGTCTCACTATAATTTCTGCACTTATGAAACGTTTGATCTTGTTGAACTTATTTTAACTAAAATGGCAAACTCTTTTGGGACCTAAGCTTTGTAAACTCTGAATGTTTTAATGATCAAACGCTGTATTTTCTAAACGACACTTTAGGTCGTTCAATATAACTGTAATAATGGTGCTATGACAGTCACCCCCAGGTATTCCATTCCGCTGCCATTCAGGTATTTCGGGGGTGTTACAGATTGGCATCAGAGCTAAGGTTATAGCGAACTAGGATGTATCTTGGACCCTAGACTATAACCACATCATCATAGCATCTCATCATTTCATCATAGGTGCATATTCACTATACATGTTGCTTTACGCACACACTGTACGAGTTATTCATACCCATACTCATATATATATATATGATTATATTGACCTGGTTCACAAGTGACATGTCTTCAGATACCCACGCCATTATCCTTTCGTCAGATTCCGACGTTGAAGATGCCTTGTCATCTTCCACTACCATTATACCACCAGCTGTACTCACACCACCATTAGCACTATTGAATTGTCATAAGAGCGAGGTTCTCATTCAGCCTATACATAGAATGCCGTTTGGTAGAGTATTCAGACTTAATTTTAATGGACTTATTTGGATGCTTATTACAAGGGAGATAGCATGTTTTCTTTCCTCCACTAGTAGGACGCTTACTACTCAGGTACTACCACCACCGTCAGTTACTTATTTCACTATTGGTCGTCCCATAGTGCGTACTTCAACTTTACCTCTTGGATGTCGCGAGAGAGCGCGAAAGAGGGTAGTATCCCATTCACTATTATCACCATTATCTCCTAACTCATCACTAGGATCTCATTGTCATCAATGTTATTCTCATCCTTTAGAATACCACCATTGTCAGTTTCCTTTTCCATTTTCACTTGCCATGCATTAGATAACGCCTTGTGGATAATACCAAGAATTGCGGACTCAACAGGAACCTCCGCAACGCCAAGAAGTCTCTAGACTAGACTTATGTCTTTACTAGCTTTTACTATTATCCTAGCCACGAGAGGTGTGGCATAGTTCGAAGAAACTTGTAGTATTTTGATTGTTGTACAAACGGAATCATCAAGTATTGACTCTACTATATGGGAATGGTTGTGCTATCTATGATATTGACCCATATAAACCGAAACCTTCATGTATTATATTCATGTGTTATGAATATGATGATTGTTATTACCGATAAATTCTCATGGACTCTCATGATTTGATGGAAATAGATTTAAGCAAACCACTCCAAGCATGACGCAAGCCGCTGTTGGACAATTCATTGCCAGGAACGCAACTACCGCCCCCACCAAGGAACTTACTCACGAGGAATTTATGGGTTGTAATCCCCCCTTCTTTAGCGGAAATGTAGACACAAAAGAATTTCTCAAATGGTTCGAAGAATTAGAAACAATCTTTCAAAGTGGTGACTGTCGTAAGGAAGACAAGGTTAAGTTCGCCACTTGCACTTTTCAGAAGCATGCCCAGAAATGGTGGACTAAGTATGTCCAGGTAGTAGGAGTTGATGCTGCTTACTCACACTCTTGGGAGAAACTAAAAAGGATGATGAGTTTGAAGTTCTGTGTGAAAAGCGAATTACAAGCAATTGAACAAGAAACACTAAACCTTACCATGGAAGGAAATGACGTTGTCAAGTATACTGCTTATTTTTATGATTTTGCTCGACTAGGCTCTGCAATGGATGAACCGGAAAGCAAGAGGCTTGAAAGGTACGTAGGAGGACTACCTCCTGAAATTCGTAGGATGGTCATCGCATGTGAACCCAATACCATGTCTGAAGCTATCCAGATGGCAATCGAAACAAAGGAACTCATAGTTCGCGACAAGACATCGGGAGACAATAATAACAACAAGAGAAAATGGGTCGGTAATCAGGATGCTAATGCTACTCAACGACCATTTAAGATACAACAAGTGGTGGAGACCTTTACTGCTGGGTCAAGCCAAAAGAAAGGATATGTAGGTAAATTACCCGAGTGCAACAGGTGTCAGTTTCATCACAAAGGACGTTGCCCGGAACCATGTGGCAACTGTAAGAAAATCGGACACAAAGCCAAGGATTGCAAGACTCCCACCCTCACAAAGCATCAGGAACTCACGGTAATCTGCCGTGAATGTGGAGTAATGGGACACTTCAAGAGTGAATGCCCGGTGTTGAGAGACCGGAACTGGAGGAAGCAGTTCATGTTTAAAACCATAGTTCGAGCCCTCTAGGGTTGTACTTTCTTTTGGTACTTTCCATAAGTACGTTGATGTAACCTAGTTGTATTAAGCACTTTCCTATCCAATGTAATGACTATCTTTTGTTACCTCTATGATAACCATAACTTTCGTTTACTCCGCTTTCTATCCCAATCGTTCAATTTTCAATCGTTTCGTAACATTATGTCATTGCCTTATTAGAGATTAGGCCGATTTAGTATTTGACGGACTAGTAGATTATTACCATTCCGTAGTATTTACCCATGTATCCAATAAACCATCCCACGAGTTTTATTTCAAACTATTTTACTACCTTATGGAGAAATTGTTTTTATCAAATTCTAAAATAAGCCGTTTTGTTACCATACTATAAACTGATTTTTCCGATACTACGCCATATATTTACTATTATTACGCGAAACAATTTTTATATTACTTTGAAAGGGAATATTTAGTATACCATTTTTAATAACAACGCGTTGAACACCATCTAAAGCTTTTGAGAAAAATAATATTATTTTGATTAAATCAAGCATCGCATCATTAGTCCTCAACTATACATAGCCTGATCACCTATGTATACTTCAGGAAAGATTATGCCATGAAGGAAATAGTTACTTTATAAAGTATTGTTAATAACAATCTTCATCCAAAAGCGTTTTAAACAAATAAACTCTTTTATGAATATTTCTTTCTGACAAATTTTCTCTGGATACTTACCCCACCTGTCACACACTTAGTCATTAAGTTAGACTTTCCATTGACTTCTTTAGGAGAGACTTCCCATATTAAGTACTAGGAGGATTCCTTGATACAAGAAAAACAATAAAAGGGTTACGAAAAACTACTAACCTAGAATAGAAGTATACACCAAGGCAATTTATAGCTCAATGACAGTTCTAAGATGCCACTGGACCATCCGACCCACCATCTCTGACCTAGTTGTCCGATTTTATTATTCAAAGGTACTAGCTAGACTGAGCTACGGGATCAAACACATTGTGAAGGTACGCTAAGCATCACCATGGGAATAAACCAAGCCTCCTAACCGATACTGTAAAGTGTTTTGAGTTAACATGGTCTCATCAAAACGCAAACTTCCCTGCAGTGGATTTACGACAAGAATGATTGATTCGAATTATGGATATCGATATAGATTCCCCTAAAGCATTATGTTCTTTAGAACTTCTGGATAACCTCACCTATACATCGAGAAAGGCATCAGACTCAAGAATATCTCCCCAGCTACATGTGAAGACAATACGGAAATTCATCGACATGGTATCAATTGAAACCCTCATATTGCCAACATGATAACAATTTCAACGATAAACCACCTCAGGACTTAAGTTGGTTGGATACCTAGACTTGTAGTTTTGTCGAATAATCGCCAATAGGCATTTTCTAATGTCAGGAACCGAATGTTAGACACCTATGCATTTATGCGAATATTTCCAATCCTACTATTTTATCCTTGTTAGTATTTTTACTTTTAAATGAAGTGGATTTCAAAATTTTGTCCATACAAATCACATATCTCGTGGAAAATAATTTTGAATTGCCTATTTTGAATAAATACGACCCTTTTTAGCCAGTATTTACTTGAACCATTATACAATGAGAAATGTTTAAACATCAAACTTTGGTAAATAGTTCTATTCACAACATGTTTGAAAACCGCGTCACATTTCGTAACTATTAAATTTTGAATCATCAACAAAGCTAATATTGAGTATACCATTTGTTCCATTTTCTAAAATTGTTTATTCAGAAAAAGATTTCGACCAAAAACTCGAAAATCGCGAGATAAATTTGGAAACAAATCACCATACTATATCGCTTGTGCATTTAGGGCTTTGTGACCTGACAATAAGGAATATTGGAATAGGTGATGAAGGAAATTAGGAGGAACATCATAGAACGATTACAAACGTCAGTAATGGAGACCAAGCACAGTAGGCAAAGAATGACACATGTCTTAGCAATCCATTAGACCAAAACCCAAAGAATCAAATGTTGTTAGCCGTATTTTATCTTCTTCGTATAACGCCGTGTTCGAGAGACGTAACGTTGTGGAATTAGTCACAAGATTTATCGTACCGTTTCAATTATTCCTGATAAAGGTGATTGAATCACCTTGGACTTCTAGCAATCATTTTAAGATTTCCTTCGGAACCTCATAAAGATGTGAACACCGCCTATCATCCTCAGATCGATGGTCATAACGGGAGAACGATTCAAACATAGGAAAGTTATACTCAGAGTATGAGTGATTGACTCTAGAAATGGTTGGACTAACCATTTACCATAAATCGGATTCTTTTACAACCATAGTTATCGCGCGAGCATGGAGACTACACCATTTGAGGCACTTTATGGTCGAAGTACCAATTACCCGTTTACAAACTGAAATCGGAAAGTTAAAAATTCACTGGTCTAGAACCAAACCATGGAACAACAAAGGAAATTGCACAAGACAAGAATCGGTTACAAGCAACGAGAAACTGGTAGGAGTTATGTTGGTACATGACGCACATCATACGGATTGGGTATCCTTGAACAAGCAAATTTACTAGATTCACGTGAAAAAAAAACGAACTAAATTGAAAGCTTTGCCTTGGAGAGGCATGATACGATTTTGGTAACACGAGAGATTGAACTTTTAAGTATATTGGACCATTTCAGATTCATGTTAGAATCGACCAGCTGAAATATAAGATTTGAGTTCTGACAGAGTTCAGCAACATATATTACCCATATTACATTATAAACCTGAAGAAGCACTGATCATCTATTGACGAACCGAACTCGGAAAAAGCCAAACTCACTATTCCAGTAAGCATTCATGAAATAACCGGAATTTTCCTACAAGTCGAGAATCAATTACAAATTCTATAAAATTGTAAACCATTAAAACCTCAAGTTGGTAGCCAGATTACGTTGAAAGTTCTGCCTAGGAAAGGCATGATATTATTCGGAAAGATTTGGAAAGTTAAAACCGATATACACTGGACCGTGTAATAATTCAGACAGAGTAGGCCTAGTAGCCTTCAGACTTGAGCCTTGTTAAAGAATAGCCGGACTACACAACTATGTTTCACCTATTTGAATCCAGGAAATGACTTTCAGATTAGTCACTTATAATCCCATATGGAAAGAATTCCAACCCAAAGACAAACGTAAACCTGGTAAGAGGATCAATAGAAATCATGGACTGTTAGAATCGAACGATTGAAGCAAAGTCGAATTCCTATCGTGAAAGTTCGCTGGAATTCTTGAAAAGGACCCGAATTTACTTGGGAACGAGAGGACCGAATGCAACTCAAGTATCCACGTCTTTTGACCAAATATACTTCAGAAACCAACCAAAAACTGAACTTCGGGACGAAGTCCCTGTTAGTGGGGAAGACTGTCACAACTCGTAATTTCCGATCATTTTCCAAACCTCGACAATTTACTATTCACAAGTTACTATTCATCATTTACTATTCATCGATCACTATTCATCGTTTTTGAGGTCAATTTGACATTCCGAGACATATTCAGAAATTTTACTATTCACTTGACACTATTCATTTCCGAGAGAAAACCACTATTCACGTGCATTATTCATGTCATCGTAAATTTTGTTTACGAGTGTTCAAATTCGCGTAACCGTATTGGTTCAGGAGCGAATTCATGCATTATTGTCAGGGACATTTCATACGGACTAGAAATAGTCGACATATCATTATTACGGCACTTGCATACTATTCCACTCGTAGGATAATTAAATTTATACTTTTGGTACGATTAACGATTTACGTACGTTTATTTTAAATAAACGCTAATACGCGAACTATAAATGTGTCTAACATGTCCGACACTCCCGACTATGATCCCAATACATTTTTATACTCACTTCTATAATATAAGAACTATAATATTAATTTACCCGGTATTTTGGAAATTTATTTATTACGTATCATACGTTTAACTTAATAACGACGGTTTTCACCAAAATTAAACGATAATCACCCGAACTCTCCGTACTTGTACCCGACATATTTTTTTTACAATTTTTATAACTTTATTATGACCCGAATAACTTCAACAAAATTTATTTCTAACAAACCCGGTACCCGATTAAACCTTAAACCTAAACCTAACCTAACTACACTTTATTACTAATACTAATCTTACTAACTAACCACCCAACACATTCCCCCCTTTCCCTCCCCAAAACCGGCCAACCCCCCCCCCCCCCCCCTAAAGGTCTTCAAGCTTTAAAAACTCACCAAACATATTTAATGCACACCAAACAATTGTCCCCTTTGTATAAATTAAACTTTTCTTAACTCATTTTCACAAAATCACTTTTACTTACACTTAGCAAGTTTTTTTCTCTCTTTTCTTTTGAGCTTGGTTCGAATTGGAGTAAACAAGGAGCAAGGAGGAAAAATTTTACAAGATCTTATTATAAACTAGTTAGTATAATCATCCTTGTTAGAGTTTTGAAATAAAAACTCAAGGATTAGTAAGCTTTTTATCATCTAAACTCTCTAAATCATCAAGTAAGTATACAAACTCATTTTTATGATTTTTACAAGTTATTATTATGTTCATATGATTTTCTTACAAGATCTTTTACATGCATCATCTTGTACCACTTCATTTTTGTATATTTTAACTTTGAAGCCCTAGAAATGGAAACATATGAAACTCTTGTTAGACCTAGTGGTTTGATGATATTTAAGGACCCATGACACCCTAAGAAGGTGTATGGTAGGATTAGATTAGTCTTGTGGTGTTTGAAAGTGGATTGATGGATGATGGAACTAGTTTAGAGACTTGAAAATGGTTTTTGAAACTTTTGAAATACCTACTGTCCTTATTTTAAATTCGTGGGAAAATCAGTAGATGATGACTAAGTTTTGACCAAAGATTTAGAAAATACATTCAAAAACGAAACTTTAGGCGAAAGAACGGATTAAAACGAGTTTATAACGAAGGAGTTATGATTTTTGCAAACTTAACGACGAAAACTACTTTTCCAGAAAACTGCTTGCTGTTGGGCAGAATACGATGGGTATTTTGAAGCATTAAACGTAACTTAAAAGAGCCGAGTTATCTAAAATATACTAGTATACACAAAGACGAATCCGTGGACATAAAGAACAAGGAAAACGAGCCTAAAACGACAAAGTTATACCCATTCTAACATCGTCAAACTATATATATATATATATGGATACAAATAAAAATAATAATGTACGCGCTAAACGGTATATTTTCTAGTAAATATTACTAAGGACTATTTTCTTATCAAATGAATACGTATGACCCGAGATAATACTTATACGACTTAACGACATATTTCAAGGTTTTCAATACAAGGATTTAACGCTAACACTTTTTAACGAGATAGTACGACAAGTTATATACTCCTATATAAGGACTTATTTTCCTAAGTATGGAAACCATTTTTCTACGACGATAACTAGTATTTTCAAATTGCGAGTGGTATGAGTATCATGTGCATGTGCATTCATTTCATTACGGCTTGATCTAAGTTAGATCATGGTTATTCATTTAGGTTGCGGCTAGTACTCGCGCCTCATTGTCCCGACTACTTTCACCTCATTGCACTATCTTTGTACCATTATTTCGAGGTGAGTTCTCATAGCCCCGTTTTAATTCTATATTTTTGATTTCAAATCCCACGGGGGAGAATACATTGCATTACTTGTTTTTGTGTACATGCCTAAGTATAAAAATTCATACATTGCTTAAGTTTCCTTATTACCACGTCTTGAAAAGTCCCCTTTTATTATCATGGACCGTTAATTTCTGGTACTAAGCGGGAGTGAGTGGATAGATCTATCGAGGGTGACGCCTCCATTCGTGTTTGGGTTGCTCCAAATGGAACGAATGCATTTCATGTCTTTATTATTCGAGTGCCTGGTAAACACTCATTGGGGCCAAGTATCGTCTAGCTTCGGGGTCATGAGCTTAAGAGCCAATGTATATACTTTCCGGACATCCTAATTCATGGCATTACTTATGGCATTTGTACACTTGATTTTACTTATAAACCTATGATTATTCACCAACTTTATGTTGACCGTTTTTCGCAATGTATTTCTCAGGTTATTAAGGTAGCTCATGTGCATACATTTGGACCTTCATGGAGTCGCGGAGTCGACGCGTCTCACTATAATTTCTGCACTTATGAAACGTTTGATCTTGTTGAACTTATTTTAACTAAAATGGCAAACTCTTTTGGGACCTAAGCTTTGTAAACTCTGAATGTTTTAATGATCAAACGCTGTATTTTCTAAACGACACTTTAGGTCGTTCAATATAACTGTAATAATGGTGCTATGACAGTCACCCCCAGGTATTCCATTCCGCTGCCATTCAGGTATTTCGGGGGTGTTACACACTGTCACTTGGCACTGAGACATATGGAGATATAATGACGGTTATTATCCCATGGAACACTCCTATTCCTACACAGAACAGTGAGACTTTCGTAACAATCTTTGACAACCAGTCTTCTATGCGAACCAAGGTGTACCAAGGCGAACGAACTAGATCTAAGGATAACTATCTGTTGGGAGAGTTTAGGATTTCTGGAATTCCGCCTGCTCCCAAAGGATTCTCAAAAGTTGCGGAAACCTTTAAGATAGATGCTAATGGCATCCTCACAGTGACGTCTAAGGTAGTATCCACCGGAAAAACCGAAAAACTAACTATTACTAATCACAGTGGAAGATTTTCAGATCAGGAAATAGAGAAGATGGTGAAAGATGCTGTAACACCCCCAAAATACCGCAGCGGAAGACTGTGTCACTGGGGTGCTACTTCATAATACAAAGTACAAGTTATAGAAAACGAACTCTAAATGAGACATTTTGAAAAGTTACCATTCGATTAATGAATTCAAAGTTACAAACATGAGATTCCAAAGTATGATACATAAATGTATACAAAATATTTTGAATGGTAAATGATAAAAGCGTAAGTCTTCAGAATATGCAGCTTGACTCTAAGTTCCACGCACTAGCTATCGCCTTACTAACCTGAGATAAACATGCTAAAGTGTCAACACAATGGTTGGTGAGTTCATAGAGTTTGTCTAACAAATAAGCCTATAGAAAATGATCACACAGCAAAGGAATCGTAAATCCACTCAGTTGCAAGTCCCGCCATAAGAGACTTGTAACCTGTGTGTTCACAACCCACTGCTACAATATAGTATGATTAAGACATGTATAAGTTCATCACAACATTTAAGCAATTAGTCGTGAGTCTACACTTCATCTCCGAAGACCTCACGTTTGTTGTATGTCTCAATGGTCATCCAGCAACTTAATTTGGAGCCACTGGCAGTCTCAATGGTCATCCAGCAACTTAATCTGGAGCCACTGGCAGTCTCAATGGTCATCCAACAACTTAATCTGGAGCCACTGGAAGTCTCACAATCAAGTATAACGCAGTTAAGTATAACACAATCATGTATGTATGAAATCAAGTATAATGCAATCAAGTATAAGACAATCAAGTATAAAACAATCAAGTATAAATGTTTTGAGTATTTGTACAAGTAAGCAAGTAGTTGAGCATGTATCTCCCCCAAAGAGTTAAAACAAGTATGAAAAAGTAGGGGCTATGACTCACCTTAAGTCTATGTAATGAGAAATGAAAGTGGTAGTCGAATCGTGAAAGTCTCTAAGAGCAGCCTATAATAGAACGTTGCGACTTAGGTTTGGAGTAACGTCTAAGAATACGAAGAATTGCCTATATATGTCTTGCATAATGTTCATGATGTAGTACTTAGTATATAGTGTAAGTCGTTGAATATAAGTGGTTTATGAAACATGTATAGGTTGTATATCTCTTACTACCGTTCGGGCCGACATAATTCAGAAGTCATGGAGTAAACGTTCGAGGAGCCAGGACACTTTAATTCGTAAATCCACAACTCATCTCGACGGCTTACTTAATGAACTCCTCACATGAGGCTCCCTACTATTGTAGTATTTGATAACATATATATAAGTTTTTGATCTTTAAAAGTTATATGGTCTTTAGCCGTGGCTTTGCCGTGACCTTGGTCATTGTTACCATGGTCTTGAGACTCAACCTTGGCTTTAGCCATGGTTGTGGTCTTGGCTTTAGGTCATTAGACCTCTTGGTCTCATCTAATTATAACCATTATATAGTTACTTGAATATATATAAAATAGCTGTTAAGAAACTGAAGAAAATCTCATTCTTTATTGGTTTTCTGGATACGTGCTCCTGAGTTTTTGAAGAAAACGTGATTCCGGACAACTTTCGTGTTTTAACTTTTTCATGAAACGGACCAGAAGGGCCTCTTTTTGCGTGTTTTAGATTCTGTCACAGAAACTATTTAGGCAGTTTTGCCGCAAAGTTTTGGTAACTTCAAATGGTCATAACTTTTGATTCGGGTACTCGTTTTGGGTGATTCAAATTGCTATGTTTTCCTTGTTAAGTCCTCTTTAATAGTAAGTAAGTGTCAAATATCATAGTTATACTATTTTGGTCGTGGTTCTCCATAAAAGTCACTAGTTTACTTGTTTAAATAACATAAGTTAATATATAGTTTCCATAACTTGTTTTACTAGTTTTTATACATCATGAACATAATACAAAGACCATATATAGCATGAAAGAAACATAATAAGCATGAAAATGACATTGAGAAAGAAAGTGTAATAGGATTTCTTACAACTTTTGGCTTTCTAAAGAAAGGAAGTCAAGTATGAAACTAGGACACTAAACCTATGCTTGCAAACCCTTCACCACAACTCTTGTAAACCCTTGCTAATCTTTACATAACCCTTGTGAATACCATTTAACTTCAGCCCCTAATCACCTTGTGTAGCTCCTAATTCAACCATGAAATCACCAAACAAACTTAAGAACTAGGTAGAGAATACTAAGACCTTGAACTTTGTAGTGTAACTTGTAGTTTGAAGATCAAAGGATCATGGTGCTAGGGATTAATGATGTGGCGTTTTGGTGATGAAAAGATGAAGGTATGAGCTTGCTTTTATAGCATGAATGAGGAGGTTAGGAAGGTAACTAGGAAAGTTACTACACTTGGAGACCAAGTTTAACTTGGAGCCTAAGTAGTACACATGTGATGATCTAGTGAATCAATGGTCAATATCAAGCCACACAAGTGAATCCCCCCCCCCTAGAGGCGGTTCACAATACTTGGGGAGGAAGTGTTGGCTTTTGATGGTATTATCCTACTTATGTAGCTAGTTTTGACTCCGTAAATTGCTAACCGTAAGTTGTTAAGCCACGAAACGTAAAACCGGGTATCCTAAAAATATGAAACTTATAAATATGCTAGAACTTATCAATATACTCCATAATAAAATATAAAATGAGTGGTAGGTTCTATTGGGGTGCTCAAACCCTGCTAAAACTGGAAACACGGGTCTAAAACGGGTAATACGTAAAACGTACGAAAGTTGCGTAAAATTGAGAAAAGTAAAATGTAACTTTTCTAATAGGATACTAATGACTTAAAATGACTTATAATGTCTAGGCTGGGCTCAGTCTAGTGTCGGTTGGTATTTAATGTCTTTAAACTTAAAACCGTAAGCCCAAAAATCAAGGAATGATTTATAAAATCAAGGAATGATTTTTGGTCAAAGGAGGAGGGAAAAATATGTTGACTTATTCCAAAAATGTGAAAACCCAAATTGTCTTAGAAACACGGTGCAGGTATAGGCTAAGGTTATGACTAAGTAAAAGTGCTTAAAAACGAAAATTCCTGTTTCTCACGGCCGAGGTTTATTTGGTCATATTTTTCTTTGTCATGATTAATTCTCTAATTAATCATGAGAGTACTAAACATTTTTCTGATGTGGGGTCACTTAACGCGGTCGAGTTTCGTTGTGCGTAGAATTTTTGAATGACGTTTTACCCTAAAACGTATAATTCCTTAATAACTTTCACGAAAATGATCTGATGAATGTCAAACTTTTAATTTGCTATGGAAATGATTTATCACTCGAGGCCAAGAAACAAAAATCAAATTTCGGGAAAATTTCGGGAAAATGAATAGTAAAAGTGAATAGTAAACAATGAATAGTGAAATTTTCGAGAATAGAAGTTAACCTGAAAATGTGAATTGTTACAGATGCTGAGAAGTACAAACTTGAGGACCAAGAATTCAAGAGGAAGGTGGATGCATTCAATGATTTGGAGGATTTCTTATATATCGTGAAGAGGAAGATTATGATGAATAGATATGACATTTCAGCAGACGTGTTGAGGAACATTGAGTATGCAGTAAATGAGGCTACGGAGTGGCTATCAAATAACAAAGATGCTACGATTGATGAGATTGAGGCCAAGAAGTTTCACCTGGAGTTCATTTCCAAGGTTGCTATTTCTTTTTAGCATGCCAATTGTCTTTTACTTAGGACATTGATCAATTTTTGCATCACAATTCTGTCTACTGCAGCGAATATTTTTTTTGTGTGTACTTAGAACGACGGTTAACATGAGAATTAAGCTGGATTAGAATTTATATTGCGCGAGTCTGCTAATGTTTACTTTCTCTTGTTTAAAAAGTACTTGAAATGAGATGCAGCTCACTGGATTACAGGGCTTGATTTTGACCTTGACTATCAAAATTAAGCCTGTTTACTTTTAGTCTTGCTGGAAGAATTGAAGTAATGCGTCTGGTTACAAAACTCGTATTTTGTGTTATGTCATTTTATACCAGTCACCTATGTTACGTGTGGTTCTGTAAGTTGGAAGTCAAAGCAAATCATTCTGTTGCATGAACGGTTGTTGGCTTTCAAGAATAACAAGCTAAACAAGAGTAAAAACTTACAGTGTCGTGTGACTTGGCAATTTCGATATCAAAGTTCTACTCTTACATGCCAACATACATTAACACGCGATCAAACCCGATAAAACTCGTAGTCAGTTTGTGTATCCGTCATATGTACGTTGGTTAATATTGTTCAAAACTAATCATTATTTGAGCAAAACGAAATCCTACGAAAATGAACTGAATTTGATTTCTATCTATATATGGGTAGAAAAGGCTAGCTAACAGATGTTGTGAAGAGCTATTTGCAGGATTAATTATGTGTAATATATGGCTCTAGAGTTTAATCAAACGAGTCTTTTATATTGGGTTTGGGCATGCTTCACATTACACTCATTATTGCTTTCTAGCTAGTTGCTTTCCGGCTATAATAAACTATTTTATATTTTTCGTTTCATCATAACAACCACCAACATTTTGTCCCACGATTAAATGAGGTTATTAAAAACCCTTCAAACGCATTTTTGTGATCTAAATAAATCGGCTTCCTTGTTAAGTGATCAACTACCATGTGGTCTAGTGGTGAGTGCTTAACTTGTTAAGTGAGCCACAGAGAGAGTAGTACCGGATGGGTGACCATCCGGGAAGGCCTCTTTGACCACAGGGTTTGTTGATACCAGGCTTTCAAAGTCCTTCAATGAAGGTTTCAACCAGTGTTCTAAAAGGCGCGCCAAGGCGCCGCCAAGGCGTGAGGCGTGGCCTCGGCGCCACGAAATGGACCAAGGCGTGAAGTCTAGGCGTCGTGTGAAAAGGCGTGGAATAAGGCGCGAAAAGGCGTGCCAAGGCGCGCCTTATCGTATGGCGTGGCGCCATTTTTAGAAGGGGATGATGTGGGCTTAAATTTTGGGCCTAGTAATTTCTAAACATAGTTCAAATTTTCACTTTATTTCTTATGCATATCACTTTTTGTAAGCTCACCTTTTGTAAACTCACCTTTTGTAAACTCACCTTTTGTTAACTCGATATGCATATAAAATATGATATTATAACATAAATGATAAATATATAAATATTTTTTCGCCGCCTTAGTCACGCCGCAAAAAACGCCATGGCTTCGCCATGGCGCGTAAGGCTTGAGGCGTGGCCTTGCCGCCACGCCACGCCTCACGCCATTTATAACATTGGTTTCAACCCACTAGGGTTCGAATCTGGAGAAGGCAGGGTTTACTTCAAATTAAGTGTCGTGCCTTCGGGCGGCTTAAGTTGAAGGTTTTCCCCCCATCGGGTTTCATTGGTCAAGGATTTCTCCGAAAGAACCGTTTCAAAATAAATAAATAAATAAATCGGCTTCCTTGCACTTTTAACATGATAGAAATAAACGAGTTGATACTCCCATCATATTTTTTGATACTTGCATCACAAATTATGCATTATAGTATTATACCGTACAACACTACAATGCACAATTGTGAGAGAGTATTAACTCCCTAGAAATATACTGTAATGATTTTTCTAAAACAAGTCTTATATTCCGCATGTATGATTCTCTATTTACTATCTATTTCGAAGTCGAACCCGCTTTAACCAGATTGGATTTTGTTGTGATGATTGTTGTGATGAATATAATGGCATTGTGACAATCTATGCTCACTTTCAATAACCCTATAGTACGATAACATCTTATTTAACATTAAGTTTCATAAATAGAAAAGTGTCATCGGCACAACAAAAACTCTAAGGAATTCTTTTTAAGACAATATATACGATATATGTATTTTTAGTAACTTTTTATACCCCTGCTTTAGAAATGTAATCATCACCAAGTGTTGTTTGTGGTCCCTTGTCGTCACATTTTTAATTCATCTTGAGACGACCAAATGACTACATGAGAGACATTTCAGATGCTTTGACCATAGATGTGGGAAACTTTCGCACCAATTTATGGTTCATATAGAGAATGATATAATAGGAAATGATAATTAACTTCATTTAAACTATATATATGTTATTAAAAGCATTTAAATAATCATTAAGAGAGAAGCTTAAGCTTCATAATGAAAAAAGAAAACTAGAATAAATTTAGTCAAGTTGTTATTCTCTGTATTTGTATGTTAGTAGTAGTTAAGATGGTAAACGGTGAAGTAATCTTTATCATTACCAACATATAAATAAAAGATAATTTTAATTAAGAACTATGTGAAGTCCCATATTTCTTAACTAATAATTATCTAAAAAAAATCATGTTTACTTACTTTTTATTTCAGTACATGTGTTTACACATCTTTATTACTCCTAAATATTTCATATTGAGTTATTCCTTCTTTTTAAATGCTTTACATTACTCCTTCCTAAACATTTGAACTTTTGAATTTGTCAAAAACGAGTGGCCCAATTAAGGTTGATGTAATTGTTGAAAAAACTTCTAGCTAAGATGGTATTTTTTTCGTTTCGTTTTTATGTTTTAACTATCGTGTCACATTTTTAATCCAAATCCGAAGTCTAGTTAAATTATCGTATTTTTCAGTCAAATTTTGATTATTTTACGTTGTATGCTTATATATTACACAAAAAATTTAACCAGTATATCGCAACTATAATTATTTGCCGCTATAAAATTCCGTCGCTATTCGCTGGTACTTGTCTAGTCATGAAAATTTCGTTAACGATACTATATAATTATATAATCGATGAGCTTAACATTTTTTTGATAATCCTATATTTATTTTAAATATATGTAATTCCAATGGGTAGGATTTTAGAGCTATAGTTAATTTAGCTATTTCACAAAAAAATATATATAAAAAATAAATAAATAAAATGATGATAATTAGTATATAAGATTAGTATAGCCCAAGCCCGATTGTGGTGTAGAGTCTATTAGAGTTTTATGTAATTTGTCTTATAAATAATTCATGAATAAACATTATGTCTCACGGGGAATTCTAACATGATATCATAACCTTCCACCAAAATGAAAAGTAAAATAATATCACTCCTAAAACCCTAAAACCCTAAAACCAATTTATCAAATCTATCACGGTATCAAAGTGGGTCTGATCCTCGGACCTCGTTGACTACGTTGAGCCGCCTCTCTTAAACCATCACTCATCACGGGGAATTCAGTGTCTAAAATTAATCATCTTAAACCAAACTTAAATTCTTGGGGGTTATATAGTTAACTATCTAATGTAGTTTAAAAACTAAAACATGGCCGGTTGTAAAATCATAGTCTTCTTTAAATATTAAATATACCAAAGGAAAAAATAGGTGAATATTCACTTGCCAACTTCTTGATTATACTATAATTAAACGATGTGTGAAGGCCCGCGCTTCGCGGCGGGACTTTTAAATACAAAATTATTGATTTTTGTTGCGAGTCGTCGCGGAGCGCGATGACCTAACTCTGTAACGGATCGATAACCCCAGTGACTATTTTTTTATTACTTTTTTTTTTAATTTTGTTAAGGAAATTGTCCTTATGTTAGCGTTTCGTTGCAAAGTTAGTCATGAATGACTAACTTTGTAATGAACCTGTTACATGAATGACCAATTACATAAAATCTGTGTTAGTTTTTTTTTTTAACATTAAAAAATAATAAAATATTAAAGATAATGGTCGCTAGTTAACGACCGTTAATAGATAACGGCCATTAACTAACGCAGGTTAGTTACTGTTCATAGACCCATTCTTGACACCCATTGGGTGTGACAGTAGCAAAAATATGATTTCCCCTAGCAATCATGGTAAATGTATCTAAGAAGTAATTGGTTGATGACTTGTCAACCACCTAAGAGTATGGGGAGTCATAACATGTGTTATGAAATAACACCATGCCACGTCAGCGTCACATCATCTCAGCATCAAATAACATAACACCAAAAAATACCAGGAAATCATAACACCAAATAACACCACTTTTTACAAATTTACAAATTCCACCCTCAACAATTTCATTAATTAAACATTCAAACACTATATTATTAAATATATATCCCGCTCATATTTGAATTTGAATTTTAAATATTATCCAGCTCCTATTTGAATTTGAATTTGAATTTTAAATATTTATCCCGCTCCTATTGTTTTAAATGGCTATAAATAGCATACCAATTTACAAATTTTTTTCAAACTTCAAACATTCGAAATGAGTAATCGTTGGTCAGTAGAAGAAGAAACTGTGCTAGCTCAAGCTTGGGTTGCAGTTCATGAAGATCCTTACCAACACGATGCATACTCTTTTTGGAACCGGGTTGTGAATAACATACCAATTTTATGTTTTTTGTGTGTGAATAACATAAATATAATAGTTGTATTTATAAGGGTTTGAAAAAACTTTAATTTTGAAAAATTCAACCGTTAATACAAACGGTAACTTTCAAATTTTTTTTTTTTTTTTTTTTTTCTTTTTCAAGCTTGCCAACGGCTTTATTAACGTTGAGGGGTTTGTTTTGTTAATTTGGAAAACTTGCTTCTGCCGTTGTAACGCACGTTGTGGTGTTAACGTGCAAACCAACGCCGACCCAACGCTTCAATGTAGGAAATGGTGATAACGTGCGTTGGTTTGTAGCCACATCAGATTAACGTCGGGGAGGCGTTATCACTCCCCGTGCTCTAAGTGAAAGCAAGGTAACACTTTTGTTTTATGTTTATTAAAAATAAGCCTTTTTTAATAAGTTTAGTTAAGGTTTTTAAGATTGGGAACTCATTCAAGATCGTATTTATTTTTGCAAGCTTTGTAAAATTGGACCAGGATCTTAATATCCTACTATACAGGCATTTTCTTAATAGGCTTTATAAATACAAATCTACAAATTAATATATATTATAAACACAAAATTATAGAAATATTTCATGAAAATGTTTTCCTAAATTATGAATATGAAATGTTTAAAAAAAATAAACATGTTATTTTTTAAAGTTTATAAAACATAATCCATAATTTTGTAATTTTTTTGTTTATTGGTCGAGAAAAGTAATATCGAATCCGATTAGATCTTAAGATCCTATTGTCAAGATCGGGATCCTGTAAGATTTTAAGGTTGCAAAGATCCTACATAAAATTGGGGTCGTTTTTACTATGTAGTATCGTAAAATCGTAAGATCCTATTATCAAGACCAGGATCTTGAGATATGTGATTTTGTTTTAAAATGAGGGAGGTTTTAAAATGAGGGAGGAGAGTGTAAGTGGGTTTTGATTATAAATATTAATGAGATTTGTCTCTTAATTATATGCATGAAAATAACACTCACTCCGTCTTAAAATATAAGTTCAGTTTGACTTTTTAATTGAACTTTGACCTTAAATATTTTTTGTTGTATTATATAATACTTGATGCAAAATATATAGATGGATAGTGTTTTTTCATTTGGTATAATTTTCATCAAATGATATATAATACAAACAAAAATATTTAAGGTCAAAGTTCGATACAAAAAGTCAAACTGGACTTATATTTTGGAACGGAGGTAGTACTAGTCTTTAATTAATTTGTTATCAATATATAAATATAATAAGAATAATGGTGTGGATTATGAAATAGCTTTGAAGTGATCATTCACATTGTTTGATACTGTATTTGTTATTGAAAATGGCGATAGTTCACACTTGATATTATATATGATTTTTGTGAAACACGTGTTAACAACTTTTTAAACATGTTTAATTGTTTATGACCAATAATCAACGATAATACAACTGTTTAAGTTTTTCAGAGTCCTATGATTCCCCTTTTTAGGATGGTGAAACCAAAGACTAGCAAGATAGAGTACTCATTAAAAATCGTATACCCAACTTTGTACACGTATGACTAATGACTATAAAATTTGTTCACTAAACAATCATTTATGGACATTCTCTTTATAGAAACAATCACAAGATCCAACAACCTAAATCACTAATCTCGTGTTTCTCAATTCGACAAATTTTGTAAGGATTTATTTGAGTATTCTTCAAAGATGATTTGGTTACAATCGCATGTTGTCAACAATTTCTTACCAACGTCATTGTTCTTAATGCCTACAATTCTGTTTTACTATCACTAAAAGGCTTTTGTTCCAATGGTACCTCTTGTTGTGTGAAAAGCTCTCAATCAAATAGTTGCAGGTTTAAGTCCTAATAATAATAATAATAATATGGTTTACTATCTTTGTGATAGACCTAAACTTAGATCCACACGATAGAATACGATCCAATTGTATTTATACTATCAAGGGTGTAGCTTAGTGTTAAGAACTTGAGATTTTTCAGTGGAGACTCGTGTTTAAGCCTACACATATCACAACTTTGGAGCAGTTTCTCGCGCACGTAGCCAGTTGGTGCCTGAAGAGTTTGCAACAAAGTAGTCACGTTCCTTATAGCTTGTAGATACTCTGAGTGAGTCGCTAAATCAACCTCAATTTTATGTTCTATATAATAGAGTTAGACCAAATAATAAATAAAATAAAAAGAAGAAGAGCAAGAAAAAATGATAACTACACATATGAGATGCACGTACAAAAGTAGATATATCTCTCATTCATTTAAAATATATGACTAAACTTTCTTCTCATTTTTTCTATTTCAAATTTTCTTCTAACCAGATCTCTTCTTTTATATAATATCTCAAAAACAAGAGGTTTTTTTTTTAACATGATTGTGTTATGGATTATTAATATTTTGCACAAGTTAGGTTTGCTTTTGAGAAAGCACTTTGACTTGGCCAAAATGCAAGTAGCCAAGTAGACCCACCAAATGAGAAAAAAACACAAAAGGTTTGGAAGCCGTGAAAATGTGAAATTTTTAGGATGTTGCATGGGGGATCCAATGAAAGTGACCATTAACAAAAGTTAACAAAAGTGGGGTTGGTTTGCTACAAATTCCGGTAGGTTTGGGTTGTTGGGTAGGGTCATCTTCCGACGTGATGACGTGTCACGCCGTTGTATAAAGGTCAAAATGGTAAATAGGAGTCAGTCACGTCGTCTCCTTGTGGTCCATTTACATAACATGATAGTGAAGTCTTGTTGTGTTTGCATTTATTATGTTTACCTCATATATTATCTGTATTACTTTCCATTTATACCCCTTATATTTCTCACTTTCCACCAATAAGTATATTCAATTTTTGGATATTACAGAAGGTCATTGTTTTGGTTTTGTACTTTTGTATTATATCGTGTTGAATAAGTTATGCTTATTTTCATATTTAGTTTAGTACTTTAGTTAGTTTGTCATTTACAGTATGTTTCTTTAAAAACAATAGACTCTAGAACTACAACACTAAACTCCTCCAAAAGACCAAAACTACACCCGACCACACGGCTCTAAAGACTTTAGTATTTACAGCTTCGAAAATCTAGCAATCGAAAAGACAAACTCCACCATCCAAATTCAGGTATAATACAAAATCACTAGAGCATTCATCCGGTAAAAAGTACATAAACAAGTGAAATTCGACTATCACCTCAACAACCGAGGCAAAATGTGATAGATCATTATTGTCCTTGTTTTGACTTAATATGATTGATTGGCAAACGTTTGTTTGAAACATATAACCAATGTTTTAAAAACTGGGTTTTTAATTGACCCGGTCGAGCCACTGGGTCACAGTTCAACCAGGTTTTTCACTCAAAACCGGCTTCCGGTCACTCGACCATTTCACAGTTCAACTGGCCAGGGTCATGAACCCGGGGTTTAAAACACTGCGTATAACACCTAAAGAATGTGTCATTTAAAGTTTTGAACTATTTGTAGTATAATGATTGAGCATTTTCATGCTCAAAGCTTTAAACGTATAACATCTATCCAATAATGATATACAATTATACTTCAGAGTTTTTTCATGCACATGTGAATTGACTTTATAAGTGAACTTTTTAATCAAAGTCGTGAGTCGTGACATGTAATTGACTTCATAAGACATGAAAACGGCACATGCTAAAAATATATCGGAGACTTAGATTACTCGGTATTATGGCTCAAGTCATGATCTTTTTTGAGTGTCATACACGCCCAAGAACCCCCTATCTCATAAAGTCATGATCAAACCAAATCAACCCTCGTATCCATCATTTTATTTTATTCTATTTTTTCAAACCAACTAAAATTATACTTTATATAAAAATATCTTACGTAAAAATATAAAAGTATCTTTCTTACATAACATTATGAAAAGGGAATTTATTTACACACATTGAATATTAATTGGGACACTCCAATTCTTATGCATTAGATATATGTAATTCTGTATCATATTAAAATCCTACTGTACCTGTTTGTGTATTTGAGTATACAAATAAAAAATTAAGGGTGGTGGCAACCACACCGGTATGGCCAACGGTTTGCCCAAACCGTCGGGGAACACCGCCGCCACCCCAGCGGTTTGGTTAGGAGGTTTGGTTGAGCGGGCAATTTCACTTCAGAGATTTGGGTCAAAATGGAACGTTGGGCATTTAATGCTTTGGAATGTTGGAGGTAAAAAAAAAAAAAAATGTTGTGAGGTATGAAAAAAGTATGGTTGCCACTAAGGGTGCGTTTGGTATGCTCGCATGAATAACAATGGGTATGAGTTTGATAGTAGTGGTGGGTCCCTCACCTATGAAAAATCCATACCTATGTCTCTTGATGTATATGGAGTATAGATTATATTTATCATTTATTACCATAGTGGTGGGGGCTCAACCATCTTACACAAACACCTTGAATAACTTTCATAGTCATAGCCTCATTCTCATAGTGGGATACCAAACACACCCTAAAAAAGAGTTGGGATGTATGAAAAAAGTATGAGTGGGGTGGAATGATATTATTGGTTGGTTGGGATGTATGAGGGATTTTGGGAGGCATGATTGCCACCACCCTAAACAATTATCTCCAATATAAAAATATCTTACTTTCTTTTATAAATTATACTAGTTTATATATAGTTTTCATAGTTTAGAGGCATACTATAGTAAACTTATTTACGAAGGTGTTAAATATATAAGCCATCTGTTCACCATTTGGATGTATAAAAACCACACACACAAACACTAAAAAACACAACACAAACACAAACCCAATACAAATAACAAATTTTAATCACAACACAAACACAAACTCAATACAAATAACAATTTTTAATTGAGGAAAAAAAATGTGTTTGACTTAACGCCCACCTTGACGCCTTGGGGTCTCAGTATGGCGGCGGCGACATAAAGCCTCGACGCGTACGATGGTGTGGGTCGAGCGCTATTAAAGTAGCTTTTGGAAATAACCTCAAAACTAGCAAAACAAATATTTACCGAATATACTTTCTCTAGTTACCGATATATTTTTATGAACACACATTTTAGATACTTCTGCTCAACTTTGTTATATATTTTTATCAGCAACTATAATCCGCAACCTTAAAAGAACATGTCTAGTAAGGTTAGCTTCGGCTTGTAGTTTCAACTCATTTTGACAACCTCATTTTCACAAACATACTCAAAATACACAAAATATTTGCACTGTTTCAACGTTTTTGGATTATATTTCAACATTTTCCATTTATATGTTGATACTTGATACTAAATGTATCATGACATATCATGTAATCTTTACCACTCACGAGGAGAGGAATATTTTTACTTAAAACTTTCAAAATAAAAAATGTATAACTACTAATATACCTTCGATCTCATTATTATGCCCCTTATATCTTGCCTAAAATATTGTCTTATAATATTGTTTCTAGAATTAATGTTGTTTAAAAAATTACTCAATCTTTACAATTTATTTTTCTTTTTTACACATTCATCATCCCGCTCTCAATCACAATCTGTATTCAATCCTAATTTTTTAAATTGAAACTGGTATAATGTTGTTGCCATCTCCAATAATGATGAAAATGTATGAACGTCAATTGATAAACGTTACACGAAACATTTAAGCAAAATAACTTAATTATAACTATTTGCCAATATAAAATCACGTCGTTATACGCGAGTACACGCCTGATATAACTAAAATCAAATTGTCTAAACTCTAAAATAAGTTGGCAAATAAACAATTGAAAGTAAACCAATATATAAAATCACTTCCTATGCTTAATCAATCTATATTAGTTAATGAGAGATATTTTGTATCAATTCAAATTGACAAGACGAAAACCTGCACATAGCGGTAGCGGTTTATAGTTTTTGACAAAATTTGATTTTGTCGATTTTGCGTGTTTTTCATCCATTTGTGTAGTGTCAAATAGTTTACATGCAGTTTTGTGTCTCATGTAACATTTATTAAGTACTTGATAAATCATGAATCAATGGTAAATAATGTCACTATTTATACATATGGGTAAAAGGGTAAATTAAATTACTTATTTTCTAAGTTTTAAGTAAAATTGTTTTCTCTTCGTATAAGTAGGGATAGAATAACTTTTAAAGCTATCATTAATGAAAATTATTATTCAAAGACATATAACTTTTTGTTTGTCGTTACACACACATCACACCTCGTTAATATGAGACGTTTACGTTGATTCGAAGTGGTTCTATATTTTATTAGAGCATCCACATCAATAACTCACGTTATACCTTAACTCAGCGTCACGTCAACGTCACATCAGCTTTAACACTTTAACTTTAACTCACAAAAAAAACACCCATAACAATAACTCAACCTTAACTTAATAACAATTTACAAAAACACTCATTTATTTAAGGGGGTAAACTGAATTTTTTTTTTCTTTTTTTTACAAACATGGCAGCTTAACGTAGCGTTAACCACTTAACGCGACACGTTAACGTGGAGTTAACGCAAGAACGCGCAACTGGTAACTTCCATTTAACGTGCGTTATTTCCTCTTTAACGCAAGAATTGCGTTACCAGTAAAAATGCTCTTAGAGCAGTTCCATCCATAACCCAGGTTAAAGTTTAACACACTGCCACGTCAGTGCCACGTCAGCTTTAACACATTAACTTTAACTCAGGAAAAAACACCCACAACAATAACTCAGCTTTAACTCAACTATTTTCAAATTCAACCCTCAACTAAAACTAATATTTCATTTAATAACTACTAAAACACAACTTATATTAATACTTAAAATTTAAACATACATTAAACAAACTACAACAAACTACAGCAAACATGAAACATAAAATACGTTAATTAAACATAAACCTACGATAATGAAACATAAACCTACGATAGTTAAACATAAAGCTACGATAATTAAACATAAAACTACGAATCAATAAAATGAATCATCCGACACATAGCCCTCGTGACTCGAATAGGAGGCACTTGAGTCGTCCTCACTCGATAGCACAGGTGGAAGTCCCTGAACCCATCGTCATTCTGCTCGTCTGTTCTTCCGATCCTGTTTCCCTTTGAGGTACGCCTCACGCTCCCTTTCCGGACGGGCTTGCTCAGCTTCATACTCCAAAACCACTTGCATATCCAGCTCATACTGTTCTTCCTCAGTTAACTGACGAATGATGGGTTGGTTTTCAGGTGAAAAGTTTGGTGGTTGATTGTTTGGTGGTGGTATGTTTTCTGGTGGAAACATAACTGATGGTGGAGTTAGAGGTGGTGGGTTGTCATATTGGAATACCGGAAAAAGATCTTCTGGCGGTGTGTTTTGTGGGGAATTGTCTTCAGGTGGTGTGTTGTACACTGATGCGTTTTCAAGTGATGCGTTGTGAGACATTCTGTTGGAAGAACAAAAGAGAATTCTTTGATGATTGTGGGGGTGAATTGTGTGTGTATTCAGCATCACCCCAATAGGTATTTATAGGATGCTTTGTGGAAGTATCCCGCCCTCTATTTGAATTCAAAATTTAAAATTATCCCGCCCTCTGTTTTGAATTCAAAATTTCAAATTATCCCGCCCTCTGTTTTGAATTCAAAATTTCAAATTACTCTGCCCTCTGTTTTGAATTCAAAATTTGAAATGTATCCCGCTTCCAATAAACTCCTATTTATACCATGCAATATCATTCAATTTTACACACACTGCAATATTTACACCATTTTACAATGACAAACCGTTGGTCAATGGAAGAAGAATACATGCTAGCTACCATTTGGCTTGAAGTTCACGATTCTACAGACGTTGTGAATGAACGTTTCTTTTGGATGAAGTTACAGAAAGGTTCAACAATCAAAGTGATGGTCCGCACCGTAATAAAAATAGTATTACGGCTCTATGGAGTAGAATGAATGCTGAATGTCGTAACTATAATGCTGTTTACAAAGAGTTGCTGCGTACAAGTGATGACCCTTGTCGTCTCAGCAATGCAAACCGTATTTACTATGAACGCTATGGGAAAGGGATTAAGTATCAATATGTGTGGTTCGCTCTGAGAAACACAAGGGCATGGGACAAAGACGATGAGTAGTTGTGTTTTATGTTAACTATTTCCGTATCGTGTGTATTTCTTTTCCGTATCGTGTGTATTTCTTTTTCGTATTGTTGTAATGTTGCGTATCGTGTAATCTTGAATTTGAATTTGAACTAAGGGGGGTGTTTTGCAATTTGCATTAACTTATATTCCAAATGTTATAAATTTTAGAGGGGCTAAAAGTGACAAAAAAAAGTTTTTTTTTAAGAAAATCACTTTAACGCCGGGTTAATGGAATAACCCGGCGTGTTAACGCACCATTAACGCGACAACACACAACAATCACGTACGAATAACGCACGTTAAAAGCCCATTAACGCACCTTGTGCGTTACTAATGTAACTGCTCTTAGATGAAGCTAAAGTGAAACTAGGTAAAAAAAACTGAGGCACAGTTTTCAGTAAACTTATCTGGTATTACAACTTATCAAAATAAAGAATAACGTACAAACTATAAAAGTTGAAATATAACACTTATATGGAGTTAAATAATGTGGTAAGTTGTAAAAAATGACTACAAGTAGAGTATTGATATATTTTTCTAATTTTTATTCATAATGTATCTTTTTAACCATGACATGCATGCCGTTTGGATCCACTTAGTCTATGTTTATCAGTTTGGTTGCTAACATGCATACAAAATTATAATTTTTTAATCTTCCATCTAATCTTTTCTTTCAATCTAAATTGTATGGCAACATAAGTTGACAACCCACAATCTATCACATGTCAATATTTTAATGGCTATGTCTTTATTTTTATTTTTTATTTTTTTTAATACTTATCATTGATTGTATGAATTAGTTAGGTTATGTTGTTGATAAATGGTAAAAATATATAGATTGGTTGTATGTATTAGTTGTGTAAGTGGAGAAAAAAAATATTTTAATTTGGGGTAAATTGCAAAAATGGTCCTTAACGTTCCATAAAATTGCAAAAATGGGACCGAGACAAAAAGTAGCGCAAAAAAGAAACCAACGTTCCACATTTTCGCAAAATCGCCACCGAGAGGCCTTTTCCGTTAATTTTCCAATTAAGTGCCACGTAGTTGAGGGTAGTATCGTCATTTTACTGTTCCCCGGGTACTAAGCTAGTGACACTGTAGCTTGAGGGACTAAATTTGCAAGCGATTGTTTGCCTTTTTTACAAACGGTACACTATCCAGTCCCAGTTAAATATGAACGTTGCAGCACATTAAAGTTTCACATTTTCCGAAATCCGGCAAAAAATATGGTCTTGATTTGTGACTGTGGGAAACAAGCAACAATCAAAACAAGCTGGACAAACAAGAACCTAGGACGACAATTCTGTTAGATTATGGACATTATTTTAGTAGTCGTATGTTAGGATCGAACTCGAGATCACGGGATTGCACACAATACGTATGAAGAGAAAAATAAATAATTATTTATAAATGTTATACGTAATTATTAATAAACACAAAACTAGTAATGGAAATTAGTATTTAATGAAAAATGACTAATTGACGAAGATTAGGAAAGTAATACTAATGAATATTTGGAAACAAGGGAAGGTTCCAGAATCCCTTTGGGATTACATAACCGATCGGCCAAGGGGGTTCTCCACCTCCTTTGTGCCTTGAGCTCCAAGTTTCAATTAGTATATATACAAACCCAAGATATATTGTTTTCTCATAACTTGTACACACACATCTTGATGTTTTTCTCTCCTTCTCTTTATCTTAAATCGATCCATCCAAAACAATCCCTTAGGGATTCGATTTTCATAAGATCAAATAAGTTTTGTGTTTAATTTACTTGCATAAACTTTTTCTTGAATTAGTACGTGTGTACAAGAACGTGATTCAAACACACTATTGTTTGATTCTTGGATTGAATTACAAAAGAGGTAAGGGGTAATTCTTATAATCCACATAAACCCTAATTAGGGTTCTTGATTTGAAGATTGCAATTGATTCTTGTTCGGGCTAGAATCACAAAGGTATGTTTACTATTTGTATTTGATTAATTAATTACATGTTATATGATCTTGTTATAATTGCTTCCGCTATGCTCACTTGATGTATTTGGTTTATTTTATATGAATGTCATGATATCATAATTCCAACAGTGGCATCTAGAGCCGTTATAATGTGTAATTAATTATCGAAACGCATAAAAATTGGATCTTGATTTGTTTAGTTACATGTTTTTAGGGTTTGTTAGATTCCTAACCCTAATTTTATTTTTGGGTCGATTTGACCCTTAAGGGTTTTAGGGTTTATGGTTTTTGATTTTTTAATATGATTAGAAACCCTAGGATGTCATATAATTAGTTATGCGTTTTAGTAAACGATCTTGGTGCAATATGTTAATTGTTAAGCTAAATCTATGAAAAAGTGCATATTTGCATGAATTTTATATTGTGTGATAATTTAAATGGTTTAAATTGTATATATGAATTAATGGTTAAGTTATATCGAAACATGTAAATTTATTAATAGATGTCGAATTGGGGAAGACTCCAATATTAAGTAATCAATTATGTGCTATGTGGTATTTATTTTGTTTTGGCTTACACAATCGATTTATCGATGTATGTGGCTCCTTTTCCTAGAAGAAGAAAGCGTTAATTGAATAAATACGTTATACACCTAGATTTGATTATTAATAGGACTATTGAATAAGATTTGCATGTGGCTACATGTTTTATACATATTTAATTGTTATGATTATGTATATGTTTATTTAGTTGTTTTATTTTTTATTTTATATTACTTGTTTTTGTTTATTATTATGTTAGACATGTTTATAAACGAAAAGGGTAATTTTTTGAATAGAAAAATAATACGGACTAAATAAATGGCGAAATTGTTTTGGTTTTAAGAGTAAATTTCAAATTATTGGTTGATTGATGTTTTTGTACATAGTGTGCGAAAGGCGGACCGAAGGTTGCCATCCAATGTACTTGTAGAGAGGGGTTTTTAAAGCTCATGCACCTACCGGTTCTCTACAACTGCTTGATTGCCGACTCTAGACTTATCTATATCACTATATTACGTACATTGTCATCTTAAAGGTGAATTCACCACAATTCCACAATGATTATCCGAAACACTAAGCCTTAGGGCTTATGCAAAAGTACGATATAGTAGACGATAATTGTTGGTAATTCTTTAATTGGTGAACCCGATACCTCAATCAAAACTTTGTTATTTTACTCTTAGCAAATTGGTAATAAAAATGTTTTGTAAAACCAATGTTATGAAGTTATATGCATGCTTCTTCATACATTATTTTGATTACACGTCAAAATTTAATACCCTTATAAAATTAAGTCGAATGCCATCTAATTAAGAACACTTGAAGTTGTAATTTACGTCATGTGAGAACTTGGCGAGATTGCAATGGAGAGGTAAATTTCATAAATTCATTGCTAGCAGATCAACTGATGTAATGGATTTTATGAGTTTGCAGTTTTTAAGTTAGACGACTTAAATTGAGTAGGAAGTGAGAACTTGGACTCAAGGCATTAAGATGGGGATGAAACATGCTTACATTACAAAGGTTTTGTGAATGTAAATCCCATAATGATCTAGGAATTGCAATATGATATTGGCAATTCTTGTACGACAATTACCTTGTTGAATACTATCATTACTAGCAGATCAACTGATATAATGGTACTATGTCAATTAGGATCCTAGCTTTAAGAAAATACTATGGTTTATATGAATATTTACCAATGGGTATTTTATTTTCTTAAAGATCTAATTATCGAAAATACTGAAATTGAATTTTGTAATTCGTTTTAATGTATTAATGCAACGTTCAAACCGTAAACGCACTTTGGGCTTTGGTAAATTCATCTAGTTCTGTTTTCAAACAAATGTTTGATTAAGAAACATTTACTTAAAAGACAAAAGAAGTCTCCTTTCTATGAAGGAAGAGTGAGACACAATCCTATTCCTTTACATGAATGAGAAAGGATAATAGGAATATTAGATATGTCTAAATTCTAATATAACTCATAACAAATTTTTAATAGTTAAGAAAATTGCGTACATTTTTCATAGAGATTTTATCATCCTCATTTGGTGATCAAATTCTTAGTAACAAATATAATATTTGGTTAACAGAAAATTATGTATGACATTTTATGAGTTATTATAATTAGAATCTAGACTAATTACCACAAAATGTTTAAAGACAAACTAGTTGTTTGAACTATTTTAAATGTGCTACATACATTGTAGGATGGTAGACCTATTAAGGAAGAAATTGCATGCCCAATTTTCAAGTTAATAGCATTTGGTGGATAGTCCATCATTTACGTAGTAGAATACACTTTTAGTACATAAGTGATTGTTACGTATGGAAATTCAAATGTGTAGGAAAGTTAAAAGCACACTATTTGTTTTCACTGGATATGAAACATTTACAATGTTGTCAAATCCAGTGGGAGTATTGTGTACTTATCATTGAATAAGGAATTATTGTAATGATCTTTAATTCAGTGGGAGTTACAAGCTTTGACATCTTGGTAGCTAAAGATAATTACTTTCCAAGTGTAGACACTCATGCATTGTTGTTTTACATATACTTGTTATGCTAAAATCTATGACACAGTCATATTGAACACATAAACAAATGCATGGCATGTTGTTTATCAACTATATGAGGTTGTTCCATGCACAAGTGGGAGAAATGTTATCTTTAATGTGTGCAAGAAACAACTCATAAAGATATGATTTAATGGATTCTCTTGACTACAAGGTAAGAGAATAATGTTCTAATATTAATTCTAGAAACACTTGGTGTTACAATTTATGTTATGTGAGAGCTTAGCTAGATTGCAACAACAAGGTGAATTTCATATTTCATTACTAGCAGATCAACTGATGTAATTGAACTATGATAATTTGCAGTTTCTAAATCAGAATAATGTTCTGATATGAATTATACTAGGCTAATTCAAGAAACACTTGGTGTTACAATTTATGTTATGTGAGAGCTTAACTAGATTGCAACAACAAGGTGAATTTCATATTTTCATTACTAGCAGATCAACTGATGTAATTAAACTATGAGAATTTGCAGTTTCTAAATTAGATACCTATTAGAACATGTGTCAATATGATATCAAGACTACTTTAATTTATAGATTTATGAATTCATGGAATGACATAAATTAATTAAGTAATTTAATGCTACTTAAATCTGAATATTTATGTGTTATTGGAATGACATAAATAAATGAAGAAATAATGTTATTTACATTATTGTGAAGTAATAAATTAACTTGAAATTACTATTGAAACCAAAAGATGGTGTTCATAATTACTTTAGTTAAACATGTTTATGTTTCATTGTAAAGATATAAACATAAAGTCTTTTAGTTGTTATAAGACTTATAATAAAGTAAGATGTTATATTGTTATGTCTTTTAATTAAGACATATACATGAAGTTATTAAATTGTTAAATGACTTATAACGTATAGTGGGATTATAACAGTTTATGTTTTCTTGTAAAGACATGTACATGAAGTGACTTTGTAAAAAGTACTTGTGTTATAAAGCATGTAATTGGCTTGAATATTATTATACCATTAAAATAAATTAGTTGGTAAATAGACAAGTCAAAAGGAATATGGTTATCTTTAATATTGTTAGATTGTCTTACAATATTAATACTAATGAAATATCAAATGTTTATGGTATGTTCAGTTGGGAAAATCAAACTCTTGTTATATTGTTTGATTAAAGATAACTATGACTTCTTTTCTTCCAAAAGTTATCAAGGTTAGAATGTTGAGTATGACTTGGACATATTTAATAAAAATCCAACATAGAAGATTAATAAGACATTATCATATGATGGAATGTGATGAATCACATTAAGTCTTAAATTGAAGTTCTAAATTTGTTTAACTGCTTATGAAGAGGTTATTAACAAAGTAAAGTCAGAAACTGTCAATATGTATTTGTAATATCCCAAAAGAGAATATTGTATTGTTGTTTTATTTGCTAAGTATTTAAAGATAGTCTTTAAATTGCTAAAAGCAAGTGGGAGTGTTGATCTTTAAAAGATAAAATTACAAGATACATAATCTTCTAAAATACACTAGTAAATATCATGATGAAGTTTGACATTTAAATGTTAAATCTCAACATGATAATAAAGTTTGACATTTAAATGTTAAATCTCAAGATGATGTAATTATCATTCATAGAATAGTAATATATCTCAGATATTTGATTAATATGCTGAGGGCTATGATTTACAGGATTATTAAAAATCTGATAATCATTACGATACATTACCAAATATGAAATTGGGTAAAGTATACGTTATATGAATGATTAAGATGCTGTCCATAAAGATAATCAATTTTAGAAATGTGGTTTATCTTAATAGTTAAACTAGAAAATGAAGATGAGTTTCTTCAAAGATTAAGTAACTCTTGTGGTTTAAATCTTTGTATATAAATTATATGGACAATATTGTGCACATATTTAATGCATGTCTTATGACAAGATTATTAATCACACTTAAGCATTAACTGTGATTGAATATTCTTTTCTAAACACATTAAATATATAAAGATTATGATTGTCATATTTATGAAATTGAAAATAGAATATCAAAACTCTTTCTTGAGTGATTACTTGAGCGAGGACGATAAGTAATCAAAAGGAGTTTATGAATTCAAATAAATATTTGGAAGTGTACAAAGTGCAATAATCCATGGATGGATAAATGCATGCATCTAGAAGATTACTCTTATGTTTAATTATTAAATTTATGTTTTGATTTATAATTGAAATAAGATAATTTCTAAAAGCTAGTGGGAGTATTATGTTTAATTTCTTAAATCATATATGTTGTAGAACATATGAAAAGTAATATTCCATATAAGTAAATGTTAAGTCTTAGAATGGAATGAAATTTTACTTGTAAGATTTAGGAAATAAGACATATTACCTTGGAATGAATGTTTATTGTTGAAACATGTGTGGTAAATAAATCTAATATAACATGATATATTATTTAGAAAGTCTAAATGGATATGAATGACATGAATAAAATCTAAGTATGACTCAAAGATCTTTCATGAACATCATGTTTTGTTTTATCATGCTTGATTACAAGATGATTTGGCAATATTAATATCTAATTAAAAAATTATTAGATAACTTGTGTAATATTCTAAATGAATATGTTTGATTATAGAATCACATCCTAAATCTGGAATAGCTTCCAAATTCTATAGATGAACAATTTTCAATTGTTGTGAAAATTGTCATAGCCAACAAACTTGAAAGTTTGAAGGGCATCAAACATTACACAATAGATATTAATGTTTACGAAAAGTTTTAATAGTATATTGTTGTTGCATACAATGATGTTATTGAAATTGAGATGACACTCAATACTAGTTATGGTAAGGATTTCGTTCTTTGCTATATGTACTAGTTGTGCTTACTAAAAACATAAGTTGCATTATACATTAAAAGAATAAGAATACTTTAAACTTTAAAATATTTGGAAGTTTAATTATCATAAATTGGTGGTTAAGGATGTCTCACATTTTTATGAAATATGGCATTATCAAAATAGTTGACTATGCACATATAAGAATTTCAATAGTTGAATTCTTGAAATAAGTATTCTTAAAATTTCGATAGATCAAAGTTGGATGATTTATGTTTTGTCAACAAGTATGAATGTCATTGCTTGAGACATAATTCATCAACAAGAGTTATCATGCATTGATCTATTTAGTATTTGAATAAGGGATGTTAAACAATTATTATGATAAATTGAAATACATGGTATGTTTAATTTATAATATATTGTATCCTATATTTGTATGTTTAATCCATGAATAAATGTTATTCTAAATTGTCCGTTGTTAGTTAATAATATGAGAATATTATTAAATCAAGACAAATCTGAAGGTTGGTATAATATACTTAAAGTATATTGATGCGTAGACATGCCATTTCAGATGATATTCAATGATACTGAATATAGGACTTATCCCAACTACATAATGTTACTTTATGGATTTTGTTATTAAGTAAATCATGAGAAGTTATCCTCAGACTTGAGATGCAAGATAAGTGTCATGAATGTAGTACATTTTTGTGGAACAACTTAACGTTATACGTAACTGGTAGTCATAAGGGTTGTTTTCAAAAGTGTTACAAAGTTTGTGGGTTTTGCTTGTAGTCAAGATAGAATTTGTTCCTTCAAATTTAGTTTTGGAGTTTAATACTGTTGGGCCCCTCGTAGGGTTGTCAAGATGTTTGCATGGCCGTGCCCAAGATCTTCCCTAAATATGTTCAGATGACTTGGTAATCTTGATCAATCACTAACAACGAGAAACAGAATGGTTAATTAAGGAATCACTTTAATCCATATTCTTATTAACATGGTATTAGAAACAAAAGGATAATAATAATGAGAAATCATTAAAAGGTTTTTCCAGGAGCCTTACTCGAGATCGTACTAGAGGCATCGGCGTGTTGCAAGACGCTACCCGATGTGATTACACTATTAAAATATGGCCAAGTGGGAGCTGTTAGATTATGGACATTATTTTAGTAGTCGTATGTTAGGATCGAACTCGAGATCACGGGATTGCACACAATACGTATGAAGAGAAAAAGAAATAATTATTTATAAATGTTATACGTAATTATTAATAAACACAAAACTAGTAATGGAAATTAGTATTTAATGAAAAATGACTAATTGACGAAGATTAGGAAAGTAATACTAATGAATAGTTGGAAATAAGGGAAGGTTCCGGAATCCTTTTGGGATTAAATAACCGATCGGCCAAGGGGGTTCTCCACCTCCTTTGTGCCTTGAGCTCCAAGTTTCAATTAGTATATATACAAACCCAAGATGTATTGTTTTCTCATAACTTGTACACACACATCTTGGTGTTTTTCTCTCATTCTCTTTATCTTAAATCGATCCATCCAAAACAATCCCTTAGGGATTCGATTTTCATAAGATCAAATAAGTTTTGTGTTTAATTTACTTGCATAAACTTTTTCTTGAATTAGTACGTGTGTACAAAAACGTGATTCAAACACACTGTTGTTTGATTCTTGGATTGAATTACAAAAGAGGTAAGGGGTAATTCTTATAATCCACATAAACCCTAATTAGGGTTCTTTATTTGAATATTGCAATTGATTCTTGTTCTGGTTAGAATCACAAAGGTATGTTTACTATTTGTATTTGATTAATTAATTACATGTTATATGATCTTGTTATAACTGCTTCCGCTATGCTTACTTGATGTGTTTGGTTTATTTTATATGAATGTCATGATATCATAATTCCAACAGTGGCATCTAGAGCCGTTATAATGTGTAATTAATTATCGAAACGCATAAAAATTGGATCTAGATTCGTTTAGTTACATGTTTTTAGGGTTTGTTAGATTCCTAACCCTAATTTTATTTTTGGGTCGATTTGACCCTTAAGGGTTTTAGGGTTTATGGTTTTTGATTTTTTTAATATGATTAGAAACCCTAGGATGTCATGTAATTTGTTATGCGTTTTAGTAAACGATCTTGATGCAATATGTTAATTGTTAAGCTAAATCCATGAAAAAGTGCATATTTGCATGGATTTTATATTGTGTGATAATTTAAATGGTTTAAATTGTATATATGAATTAATGGTTAAGTTATATCGAAACATGTAAATTTATTAATAGATGTCGAATTGGGGAAGACTCCAATATTAAGTAATCAATTATGTGCTATGTGGTATTTATTTTGTTTTGGCTTACACAATCGATTTATCGATGTATGTGGCTCCTTTTCCTAGAAGAAGAAAGCGTTAATTGAATAAATACGTTATACACCTAGATTTGATTATTAATAGGACTATTGAATAAGATTTGCATGTGGCTACATGTTTTATACATATTTAATTGTTATGATTATGTATATGTTTATTTAGTTGTTTTATTTTTTATTTTATATTACTTGTTTTTGTTTATTTTTATGTTAGACATGTTTATAAACGAAAAGGGTAATTTTTTGAATAGAAAAATAATACGGACTAAATATGATGAGGCGAAAAATGATCCATTTTTAGAGGGTCATTTAAGCCCGAATCCGAATTTATTTGATCAAATATTGCCCTAAATCGTTCCTTTTGTGATTTTAGGTACTTGGAGAGTGAATTCTGGAAAAGAAGCCATTTTGGACGTTTTTGGAGCATAAAAGTGAAGAAAACAGCAAAGTCTCAATTTTCCATGCTGGAACAGTACATGAAGGCGTCAAGAGTTATTCTTGACGGCGTCAAACCCCAAGAATTTAAATCCGTAGCTCATGACGGCGTCACACAGGGCGTCAGAAGTAGATCAAGGCCGTCCGAGGAAGTATTTGGCGGCGAGATGATGGCGTCACACCTTTGTTCTTGACGCCGTCACCCCGATTTTCCTATATATAGTTTTCTAGTTTTTCACATTAAAAGAGAGAAGTTTTGGAGAAACCCTAAAGACGATTTTGGTGCAACTTTTACAGGTTTTTCAAGGGTTCCAAACCCTTGATACCTTGCATTGTAATTGAGATAAGTGTTCTTCTAATTCAATCAATATGTCTATGTGTTGGTTGTCTATATCATGTTCTTATCTTAATTCTATCATGCTAGGCTAGATCTCTTTTGTTTGCTTAGATCTAATGAAACCTAGATATTGATTATGTGTTGATTACTTGTTTATTCTTGTTTTGGATGAATGATTTTATATGTTAGGCTTAAGAAAACTGGCAGATCTCCAAATGATAACATGCTTGAACGTCTTAAGAAACATGAACCGAGGCGTACTAGGTCTTTATTGGTTGTATTTAATGCATGAGCCACTGTTTACAATCCCTATAGTTGTGCTGGATATGGTGTAGGAGGAGATAAGAGCTCATAGAATTGGGGAGTTATGTATGCCACCCCATGAATGGTATTAAGGAATACAATCCGTCATCCATGCAATTATAACAAGTAATTAACGTGTAAAAGATATCTAGGGAGTAGTGAAATCTAAGTAAACACATTTTCTCCAATTACTGCTCACAACCTTAGTATAAATTAGTTTATTTTCATTTTTAGTATTTTATTTTGATTGCATCTTAGATTTGGGTTAGTTGAATAGCAACTAATTCCGCCCACTCTTCCAAAAACCGATATTTTAATTGCTTTCTAAAAAATATAAAAACACAAAAATAATCATCCCTCACCTTTAGAACTAGTAATTTAGGCTTTCTAATCCTAGCGACACTATTCCTAAGCTGAACGATCAATCCCCCGGTACTTGTCACTATACTATACTACAACGATCAAGTACACTGCCTGGTGGGGGTTGTAAGCTTCTCGAGATCCCTCGAGAGGTAAAGCCTGTTGCGATTCCCACGCATCAAGTTTTTGGCGCCGCAGCCCGGGGAATAGTTATTGTCTAGGTTAGGATTTCTTTTTATTAGGTCTACTTGCTAGATTCCTTTCTAGTAAGATTTTATTTTTATTTTTAGGTCTTCTTTAGTCTATCTTATTTCCTTGTGCCTTTGTTCGTAACTCTTTACCATCCGACATCATGGAAGGTGGTAACATCTTTGAACCCATCATCTCACCACAACAAAACCCACCATTAGAACCCCTTAGGCCCCGAACCTTAGGAGAGTATTCCCGACCTAGCCACCAAGGCTACCGAAACACCATTGAGCTCACCGGAGCCAATGTGACCCCCTTGCGATCCGACACCATCCGGTTGGTGCAAAGCGGATGTGCATTCCATGGACTTCGTTCCGAAGATCCAAACCAACATCTTAAGGACTTTCTCAAAATCGTAGATTCCATAGACCTAGGTGTTGAAACTAGAGAGACTACCCGTTTACGCCTATTTCAATTCTCTCTACGGGATCAAGCTAGTCAATGGCTTGAGCGTTTACCCGCGGGATCCATCACCACTTGGGATGATCTCACCACTCGTTTCCTTGCTCAATTTTTCCCACCGGGGAGAACTACTAAGCTTAGGAATGACATCTTGATGTTCCAACAACGTCAAAATGAATCTCTTTATGAAGTATGGACTCGTTTCAAGGACTTACTCCAAAAAGTCCCTCATCATGGCATAGATCTTTGGCTCCAAGTCCAAATCTTTTATGACCATATCGATATCTCCACGAGGCGAGCCATTGACCAATCGGCCGGTGGTAAGCTACGTGATCTTAGTGCGGAACAATCATGGGAACTCATAGAAGATCTTGCTCTCTATGACAACGAAAGTTGGAACGATCCCCGTGACTTGAATAAAACGGTCAAGGCAATATCTTTGCCTTCGAACAACTCTAGCACTCCCGACCGTAGGATCATGGAACTTGAGGACCAAGTCAAGTTTCTCATGAAATCTTACGATGCTCCTAAGCCTTCAAGCCAAGTGAACAAAATCACTTCTTCATGCGAATTATATAGTGGTCCCCATGACACTCGTGATTGTGTGGAACTCCCCGGAACAGCTTTTGCGGACTACGCATCCACGCGTACCGACGAAGCGGGAGATAAGTGGTACACTTTCAAGCCCGAGCCAAACCCTTACGGTGATTCATACAACCCCTCATGAAAAAATCACCCAAACCTTAGGTGAAAACAAAATCAATCCAATTCTTCCAATCCGCCTAATCGTTACCAACCAAACGGTCCACCATCCAACCACACTTTCAACAACAATCCTTCTAACAACTATGGTAGTACCAACAATCTTGAAGGATTGATGTCAAAGTTCATGGCATCTCAAGAAGCTCGCATATCTAAGTTTGAAGCCGATTTCAAACAAAAGCAAAGCGAGATGACCACTAGAATTGATGCATTGTTGAAAGTTCTCAATGACCGAGAAATGGGAGCACTCCCAAGCGACACGGTCAAGAATCCGAAACTAACTGTTAATTCCATATCCTCAGTTTCATCACCCACTTCGTGTCCACAATACTACTCGGTTAAATCAACGAGCACGTGTTTCAAACAAAACCAAGTTCCCCAAAAGGACCAATCAAATAAAACACCCACTATAGAGCCGGTCAAAAGCATAGTTGAAACACCTCCTACGCAAGACCTTGACGATGAATTCAAAGAGCTTCACCTTGAACGCCCCGTCATTGATGTCTTAGCGCGTGCTCCTTACTATAGTGCCCTCCTAGAAAAATATGAGAAGTGTAAGCTAGGTAAAAATGGGACCGCCTTCATTCAAAACAAGTTGCCTAAAAAGCTTGATGATCCGGGTATATTTGTTTTGCCTTGTAAGATAGGAAGATCCGAAGCTTTCGACACACTAGCCGATTTAGGGTCAAGCCTCAACTTGATTCCCCTATCCTTATTCACCGCTCTTAAGCTAGGAAAGTTAGAGGAAACGGAGGTATTGATAGGGCTAGCGGACGGGAGTATCGCCCACCCGGTTGGAATGATTAAGGATGTAGTTGTTCACGTAGGAAAGTTAACTATATTAGCGGATTTTCACGTCCTAGACATGGTTAGTGACACTACATGCCCATTATCGGTAGGAAGAGGATTTTTAGCAACCGCTAGCGCCATGATAGATTGTAAGGAGTCTAAGATAGCGGTAGGTGAAGGTGATACTTGGTCGGTGTACGATGTAAAGAAGCATAGTTATGATTGTGATGATGAACCGACACCGCATTGGGTAGAGATGAATAGGAGACCGTCTAGATATGGACCTTGGATAGAAAGGAACTTTATAGGACCTCAATGCCCATTCTATCTAGAAAAAGACTTTGTTGAAAAGACACATTCGGTAGAACAACTCATAGCTAGAGATGAAGAGCTAGACCCCTTTGAGGACCCCTTAGTCTTTAGGAAGATGATTGAGTTATTAAGTGTAATGCCCATTAACATAGAAAGGAATAAATGGAAAAGAGAGGGAGATAAGTGTAAATTGTGAGACCCGAAATTTAATAAGGTAAACTTTCATTATTATAGTTATTATTTAAGTTGTAGGAGGTAACACTAAAACATAATTGTTAAGGGACCGCATGTGACATAAACTGAAAATAGAGGGTGTCGCTAGCATTATGGGGGTTAGGTTTAGAAGTCGGTTCCTGTAATCTTTATAGGGCATTATATCATAAGTTTAACCCTAGTTTATTTTTGTTTGGGTCGATTGGAGTCACGGTTGAATCATCAGTTCAAGGTAAACTCTCCTACTAGTTTATTAGTTGATGAATGGCTAGGTGATGACACAGTTACATAAGATAATATGTACAGCTTAACATTAGTTTGTTTTTTTGTAAAAGATAATCTAATACATATATTGTTGTGCTGATTGTTTATTTAATGGTTTACCATGAGTAAGTTGTTTATTAGTTTATAGTTTTTGATAGTTTATTAGTTGATCGATTAGAATAAGATAATGGGACGGTGATGGTTTGTTTTAGGTTGTTACTGATAAGTTGTTAGGCACACACACATATGGCTTAACATTAATTAGTACTAGCATGGGTATATATTGGAATTAAGTTGTACAAGGTTATGTAACTAACATGAAGAAAATAATACTTGTACTAGTTATTTTGAGATAAAGATGTACATCAGAGGGGCATACATAAGTTTATGAATACTTTTGCTGGTTGCCTAAACTTTGACTCTTTCTTAAGATGATGAGTATACTGATATAGTATTTAATATGGTAAGATACATATAAATACTAAAAGATGTTAGGCAATTAGATATTTTTTGTATGCAACTAAGAATGCTAAAGTTTAACTCTCTTTTAGTTAGTTTTATAATATCTCGACGTATTGTGGTACTGGCATTAAACGTCAAAACATATTTTTTTACCACACTATACTTTGAGTTGTTACAGTAGCAAATAATAAACCTATAGACTTGCGGCTCAACCGGTCAATTAAGATACCTTTAGGATGCTTTAGTTCGTACAGTTGTTTTAGTGAATCTGTTATTATCTTGTAGGAAGCTTATTAAGGGACGGAGAGCCTATTGTGGAATTAAGGTGAGTACAATGCTTTTATAAAACCGAGTACAAAGACAAAACGGGCTTTTAGCGAGGAAAGGCTTGGTTTCTTGTTAACCATAGTTTCTTTAAATTTATTTATTGTTGATTGGTGTGTTTAAATTTGATATTGATATCGTAGTAGTTTACTTGACTTATATTCATGTTTGATTTGTATAGATATTATTTATAGATGCATGCATGTTCATGACCCATAGGTTTGCCTAGTCTTGTGTGCATGAACCGTTTTCAGTGGAGTCTAGTGGGTTCGTCGGTTGAATGTGTCATGACACGACGTGATTTTTCACGTTATTATCGGGCGCCACCTTGCTTTCTAGGAGCTTGGTGGGATTAGAGTGATGTGTGACTAGAGATGAGTCACATACAGGTAGCATCACTCTTGTAGTTAGCTTGTTCCACTTGCTTTCTACTTTTATAGATGTATAGAGAGGTAGCGTGATTAAATCTAAACGGAGTATTATGTAGCCGGGTAGCTCCCATGGTTGCTAATTTACCGAGAAGATTTATGATCGTGAAGTTTAGGTGCATAGATGGAATTGAGGGATCGGGTGCTTTGGGTGAACTGGATAGTGGCCTTTGCATTATTATCATTGTTGCATTGAATTGTTGTGGTGACATTTGCCGTTATACTCGTTTATAATTGTTGGTTTAAAATTATTATGGTTAACTTATTTAAATGATGTTGTTGGGGGTTTCTATATTTAATAACTCATTGTATCTCACTTAGCTTTAATTAGCTAACACTTGTTTCTTGCAAAACCGTCTTTGTATTCGTGCAGGATAAATAGGAACCTTCTTGCGGGATTCTTAGAGAGTGAGGTTGGGTAGTTTTGATCGATCCACTTGGCACCCGGAACTTAGCCTATTTTTAATGTTTACAATATTGAACTTGGTTTTATAGATTGTTATGTAACACCCGTTTGGGTTGGATTGGTCATATTTTGTTAGCTTAGCAAAATATGCAAACTATGGTTTTAGACTTCCGTTGTTTAATTTTTATAACGTTGACTATATAATGAATTTTTTTTTGAAATGGCTATTTTTCCGGAATTGGGGTGTTACAAGTTGGTAATCAGAGCCTAGGTTTAAGTGAACTAGGTGCTTAAAGTTGGTGCTTAGACTTAAACTTTGATCAATGCTTATATTAGATAACACCTAAATATAACAGTAGTGCGTAGGTCAGGTGGGTTGAGTGTGTAATGCCTATAGTAGGCCAAGCTTATTTTTATTTCTCTTAGTACTAGATGATTAAAGCTTACATGATATTTTTTATTTAATGTATGGTTACAATTGGTTCACTAATGATCATTGTTTGACCTATGTAAGAAATGGCAAACACTAGGAGATCAGGCTTGAACCAATCGGGTGTGCAAAGGGATGGTGATGAAGTTAGCGTTACCGCAACTAACGCAAATGCAGCACCAAATGCAAGGGAACGACAAGCTGAGTTACCACCAAGGCAAACTCGTGAGCGAGTCAACATTGGGAATGCTCGAGGTAATGTTATACTTACCGGAGCTGATGGTGGTAATGGGGGAGGCAATGACCCGAATGTTGAGGCTAACAATAACATAAGGAACATAAGGCGAGTTGACTCTGTAGCTCACTCCAGGTCTCATGCAGGTAGTTCTAGGAGCTATAACAGCCTTTCTCGAATTGAAGAACTGGAACGCGAACTTGGAAGGAAGAATGATGAGTTGGCTGAAATGCGACAGGCCATGATTGACGCGGGATTATTGGTGAATCGGTCTGGGAGAAATGATGATCGAAGGGAGTATGAGGCGGAAAGTGAATTGAATCGTTATGGGGACCGTACTCAGAACTATGATAGACATGCATATAATTCGCGAGGGGGTACGTTTGAATCCTTTATGAAATGTAAACCACCTTCGTTCAAGGGAAGCACTGAGCCACTTGATTGTTTAAGGTGGATTCTTAAGATGGAACAAACTTTTGATTCAGGGGAATTCACGGAGCGACAGATGGTGAAATATGCTATTAGAATGTTGGATGGAGAAGCTTTAGAATGGTGGAACTCTGTCAGTTTAGCTCTTTCTAGGACTTCTAGAGATAGTATGACTTGGGATGCCTTTTCCAATAAGATTAGGACAAAGTACTGTGGACCCGGTGCAGTTCAAAGAATTGAGAGAGAATTTCTTAGCTTGCAAAAAGGAAATATGAGTATTGATAAGTATAATACGGCTTTCACCGAGAAGCTACAATTTGCGATGAGACTTTGTCCAGATGAGAAATCAAAGGTTGATCGTTATGTACAGGGGCTACCTTATGAGTATCGTACAGCTGTTCGGATCAAGAATACTTTGGAAGAGGCAATGGATGCAAGCAAAGTTGTGGAAGATGATCTCATAGCTAAAGATGGGAAGTCGGGGTTTGTAGGAGAAAAGAGGAAATGGGACGGGACATCTGGATCATCAAAGAAACTCAAGAGCAATTCAAATGTCAAGAAATCTGGATTTCAGGGTACACGAAAATGGTGTACTCCTTGCGGTTCATCTCACTATGGGGCATGCTCAAAGGATACAATTGGATGTCGTCGTTGTGGAAAGATGGGTCACATTATGCGGGATTGTACGAGTTCTGAGGTGTTATGCTACAATTGCAAGGAAATGGGACACATAGCTATTGATTGTCCCAAAAAGAAGACTGGTGGAGCTATTGGAACCAAGAAGGCATATCAACCTAAACCAAAGGGTCGCGCTTTTCACATGACTGCAGAGGAAGCAAAATACGACGATGAGGTGATTACTGGCACTTTTCTTGTTAATTCTTTACCTGCTAGTGTTTTGTTTGATTCTGGTGCAAATAGATCCTTTGTGTCAATAGATTTTTGTAAACCATTTAGTATGCCACGTAGCAATTTAGATACCCCTTTAGATGTTGAAATAGCTAATGGAGCACTTATATCTGTTTGTGAGAAATTTGAGGGGTGCAATATTGAAATAGATGACAAATCCTTTCCAGTGACTTTGTTACCAATAGGAATAAAGGGGTTTGATGTGGTGATAGGCATGGATTGGTTAAGTAAGCAAGAAGCTGAAATCGTATGTTCAAAGAAATTGATACGCATTCCCGTACCCGAGGGTGGATTTGTAATCGCTTACGGAGAAAAACGTGGTGGTGATTTGGGAATCATTTCGGTTATGAAAGCACGTAGGTGCCTAGTGAAAGGATACCCATCCTTTTTGGCTTATGTAATAGATGCTAAAAAGGAGCATAAAAAAATTGAAGATGTTGTAGTGGTGAGAGAGTATCTAGACGTATTTCCAGATGACTTACCAGGTTTACCTCCAGCACGACAAGTGGAGTTTCGGATTGACTTGGTACCTGGTGCGGCGCCAATTGCTCGGGCACCGTACCGTTTGGCACCCACAGAGATGAAGGAAATGATGTCACAAATTAAAGATCTTCTTGATAAGGGATTTATTAGGCCAAGTTCATCGCCTTGGGGAGCACCGGTTTTGTTTGTGAAGAAAAAGGATGGCACAATGCGTATGTGTATTGACTATCGAGAGCTGAATAAGGTGACAATAAAGAATAAGTATCCGTTACCAAGGATTGATGACTTGTTTGATCAACTACAAGGTGCAAGTTACTTTTCAAAAATTGATTTGAGATCAGGGTATCACCAGGTGCAAGTGAAAGAGTGTGACATCCCAAAGACCGCTTTCAGGACTCGTTATGGCAATTATGAGTTTCTTGTAATGCCATTTGGGTTAACTAATGCTCCTGCAGTATTCATGGACTTAATGAATCGTGTTTGTCGACCGTTCTTAGATAAATCAGTTATTGTGTTCATTGATGATATCTTGATATACTCACGAAGTGAGGAAGAGCATCGGAGACATCTTCGAGAAGTATTGGATACTTTGCGCAAGGAAAAGCTTTATGCAAAGTTCTCTAAGTGTGAATTTTGGTTGCGAGAGGTCCAATTTTTAGGTCACTTGATCAATTGTGAAGGGGTAAAAGTGGACCCGGCTAAGGTTGAAGCGATCAAGAAGTGGGAGTCACCTAAAAATCCTACCGAGATAAGGAGTTTCTTGGGATTAGCAGGCTACTATAGGAGGTTTATTCAAGATTTTTCTAAAATTGCTTCTTCAATGACGAAGTTGACAAAGAAAGCAGAACCATTTTTGTGGACCGAGTTGCAAGAAGAGGCATTCCAAACTTTGAAGAAAAAATTATGTGAAGCACCTATTCTCTCCTTGCCTGAAGGAAATGAGGACTTTGTAGTGTATAGTGATGCTTCATATTCAGGACTAGGTTGTGTGCTTATGCAACGAGGCAAAGTGATTGCTTATGCATCAAGACAATTGAAGGTTGCTGAGGAGAATTATCCAACCCATGATTTAGAATTAGCGGCTGTGATATTGGCTTTGAAACTTTGGCGACATTACTTATATGGCACGAAGTGTACCATATACACCGATCATAAAAGCTTGCAACATGTGCACGATCAAAAAGTGTTGAACATGAGACAAAGGCGTTGGTTAGAGTTGCTGATTGATTATGATTGTGAAATCAAGTATCATCCGGGCAAGGCAAATGTGGTGGCAGATGCATTGAGTCGAAAAGAACCTAAATCAGCATACAAAGTGAAATCAATGAGGATTGAAGTAGTATCGGACCTATTCGAACAGATTCGGGCAGCTCAGACAGAAGCTCTTAAGGATGAAAACTTGAAGAACGAGGAAATGTTAAAACGACACTTACTCTTAGGTGAAGATAATCAAGGATTGAAGACTTTTGAAGGTCGATTGTGGATACCAAAACTAGGTGGAGTTCGTGAAATACTTCTTTATGATAGACATAAGTCTAAGTATTCAATTCATTCGGGTAGCACCAAGATGTATCGAGATTTAAAGCCTAATTATTGGTGGCCAGGAATGAAATCTGATGTGGGACAATATGTAGCGAAGTGTGTGATTTGTTCACAAGTCAAGGCAGAACATCAGAAACCGTATGGGGAACTTCAACAATTGGAGATACCCATGTGGAAATGGGATAAAATCACCATGGATTTTGTCACTAAATTGCCCAAAACACCGAAGGGCAATGACATGATTTGGGTGATTGTGGATCGTTTGACAAAAAGTGCTCATTTCTTGGCAACTAAAGAAAATGAGAAATTGGAAAATTTAGCAAAGTTGTATATTCGGGAGGTGGTTGTGAGACATGGTGTACCTTTGTCTATAGTTTCAGATCGAGATAGCCGTTTTGCATCACGGTTTTGGAAAAAGCTTCAAGAAGAATTAGGTTCAAGGGTGAATTTGAGCACAGCTTACCATCCTCAAACAGATGGTCAAAGTGAGCGTACAATTTAAACATTAGAGGACATGCTTCGAGCATGCGTTATCGAGTACGGTGGTAGTTGGGATACACATCTACCGTTAGTGGAGTTCGCGTATAACAATACATATCATGCTAGTATTAAAATGCCGCCCTATGAGATGTTGTATGGTAGGAAGTGTAGAACTCCTACTTGTTGGTTGGAACCAGGTGAAAAGCAATATACGGGTCCAGAAATTGTGCAAATCACAGCGGACAAAGTTGCTACAGCTATAGATAATTTGAGATTGGCACGTGAAAGACAAAAGAAATACTCTGACAAAAAGCATCGACCCAAGACTTTTGAGGTTGGTGAAAATGTGATGCTTAAAGTTTCACCTTGGAAGGGTATAATTCGTTTTGGAAAACGGGGGAAGTTAGGTCCTCATTTTATTGGACCGTTTAAGGTGTTGGAACGAGTTGGTGATCAAGCTTATCGACTTGAGTTACCGACGGAATTAGATGGCATACACAACACTTTTCATGTATGTTACTTACGAAAATGTTTGGCTGAAGAAAATGATATATTGCCATTAGGGGAACTTCGGGTTGATGAAAAGAAAAGGCTAATCGAGGAGCCTGTTGCTATTATGGATAGAAAAGTAATAAAGTTGAGGAAAAAGAGGATCAAGCTTGTCAAGGTTCAATGGAAGCAAAATCGTGGCGCAAACATGACCTGGGAAGCGGAGGATGAGATGAGGGAGCGGTACCCTCATTTGTTTATATTAGAAAAAGATTCGGGGACCGAATCTTCTTAAGGGAAGGAGAATTGTGAGACCCGAAACTTAATAAGGTAAACTTTCATTATTATAGTTATTATTTAAGTTGTAGGAGGTAACACTAAAACATAATTGTTAAGGGACCGCATGTGACATAAACTGAAAATAGAGGGTGTCGCTAGCATTATGGGGGTTAGGTTTAGAAGTCGGTTCATGTAATCTTTATAGGGCATTATATCATAAGTTTAACCCTAGTTTATTTTTGTTTGGGTCGATTGGAGTCACGGTTGAATCATCAGTTCAAGGTAAACTCTCCTACTAGTTTATTAGTTGATGAATGGCTAGGTGATGACACAGTTACATAAGATAATATGTACAGCTTAACATTAGTTTGTTTTTTTGTAAAAGATAATCTAATACATATATTGTTGTGCTGATTGTTTATTTAATGGTTTACCATGAGTAAGTTGTTTATTAGTTTATAGTTTTTGATAGTTTATTAGTTGATCGATTAGAATAAGATAATGGGACGGTGATGGTTTGTTTTAGGTTGTTACTGATAAGTTGTTAGGCACACACACATATGGCTTAACATTAATTAGTACTAGCATGGGTATATATTGGAATTAAGTTGTACAAGGTTATGTAACTAACATGAAGAAAATAATACTTGTACTAGTTATTTTGAGATAAAGATGTACATCAGAGGGGCATACATAAGTTTATGAATACTTTTGCTGGTTGCCTAAACTTTGACTCTTTCTTAAGATGATGAGTATACTGATATAGTATTTAATATGGTAAGATACATATAAATACTAAAAGATGTTAGGCAATTAGATATTTTTTGTATGCAACTAAGAATGCTAAAGTTTAACTCTCTTTTAGTTAGTTTTATAATATCTCGACGTATTGTGGTACTGGCATTAAACGTCAAAACATATTTTTTTACCACACTATACTTTGAGTTGTTACAGTAGCAAATAATAAACCTATAGACTTGCGGCTCAACCGGTCAATTAAGATACCTTTAGGATGCTTTAGTTCGTACAGTTGTTTTAGTGAATCTGTTATTATCTTGTAGGAAGCTTATTAAGGGACGGAGAGCCTATTGTGGAATTAAGGTGAGTACAATGCTTTTATAAAACCGAGTACAAAGACAAAACGGGCTTTTAGCGAGGAAAGGCTTGGTTTCTTGTTAACCATAGTTTCTTTAAATTTATTTATTGTTGATTGGTGTGTTTAAATTTGATATTGATATCGTAGTAGTTTACTTGACTTATATTCATGTTTGATTTGTATAGATATTATTTATAGATGCATGCATGTTCATGACCCATAGGTTTGCCTAGTCTTGTGTGCATGAACCGTTTTCAGTGGAGTCTAGTGGGTTCGTCGGTTGAATGTGTCATGACACGACGTGATTTTTCACGTTATTATCGGGCGCCACCTTGCTTTCTAGGAGCTTGGTGGGATTAGAGTGATGTGTGACTAGAGATGAGTCACATACAGGTAGCATCACTCTTGTAGTTAGCTTGTTCCACTTGCTTTCTACTTTTATAGATGTATAGAGAGGTAGCGTGATTAAATCTAAACGGAGTATTATGTAGCCGGGTAGCTCCCATGGTTGCTAATTTACCGAGAGGATTTATGATCGTGAAGTTTAGGTGCATAGATGGAATTGAGGGATCGGGTGCTTTGGGTGAACTGGATAGTGGCCTTTGCATTATTATCATTGTTGCATTGAATTGTTGTGGTGACATTTGCCGTTATACTCGTTTATAATTGTTGGTTTAAAATTATTATGGTTAACTTATTTAAATGATGTTGTTGGGGGTTTCTATATTTAATAACTCATTGTATCTCACTTAGCTTTAATTAGCTAACACTTGTTTCTTGCAAAACCGTCTTTGTATTCGTGCAGGATAAATAGGAACCTTCTTGCGGGATTCTTAGAGAGTAAGGTTGGGTAGTTTTGATCGATCCACTTGGCACCCGGAACTTAGCCTATTTTTAATGTTTACAATATTGAACTTGGTTTTATAGATTGTTATGTAACACCCGTTTGGGTTGGATTGGTCATATTTTGTTAGCTTAGCAAAATATGCAAACTATGGTTTTAGACTTCCGTTGTTTAATTTTTATAACGTTGACTATATAATGAATTTTTTTTGAAATGGCAATTTTTCCGGAATTGGGGTGTTACATAAATGGAGGTGGGACAAGCCACCTAAAGAAGGTGACGGGTCATGGCATATTAGAATGACTTTGTATGATCCGGATGGAGAAAAGTTTGAAAGGTCATACCACACTAAGGAAACCGATAGGAAGTTGAAACCTAAGTTTGATCCCAAAGATGTCCTCAATGAGGAACTCACCCGAATCACGTAGTAACCCATAGCCTTGAGTCTAGCTACAAGACTCGTAAATAAAGAAAATCGCTTCTTGGGAGGCAACCCATGTTTTGTGTGATTTTATTTGTTTGTTTGTTATTTGCTTCCGTATGCATGTTTTATTTTTATTGTTGGTTGATCATGTTTCTCAATTAAAATGTGGAAATACTTTACTATGTTGTTTTGGCCTAGTCTTAACTCCACCTAGAAGTATTTTTGCAAAAGATAAGTGTAAGGGGAAACCCCAAATATGTTTTTAAGAAACAAACCGATCATGATTCTCCACAATATTAAATGAACATGTATATTCGTATTTGTTAGAGTCAAATGCTTGTATTGAGTCATAATGAAGTTTTGCTTGTATTGAGTCATAAGAATTTCTGCAGGTCCATTCTGACGGCGTCAGAGGTTTACTCTTGACGGCGTCAGGAGTTAAAATCTGAAAATTTTATCGGTTTTGTTTTTCTAACGGAGTCTTATGGTTTTTGTGAATTATTAAGTTTTATAATCTCCAGGAAATCTGCAAACTTCATTCCACAAGCATTATATCTTACTTTGTTTTCTAGGATTTAGTAACTTATATAGGATGCCGCCGATTTTACGCGAGGTTGTCTTGTCTATTTTCTCAGGTTTTACAGGTTATGTATGACAAGAAGATGATTTATATTCTGGAAGGGAAGCTTTGATTGTTTATTTTCTTGGAGGAAGATTTAACCTGGCCAACCTATAATCCATACCGAGCGAATCAGGGGAGTATTTGATTTCATTCTCTTTACTTTTTCACTTTTACATTCTTTACTTGAACATTGGGGACAATGTTCATCTTAAGTGTAAGAGGAGGGTAAAAAGATGATACCTTACATATGCACTTTCGCTTGAGTTTGTTTTGTTTAATGGTAGATGTGTAATAAAACTATGAGAAATACTTGTTAGTGCAATTTTAGCGCCAAATTTAAAATTTTTTACAACATTTAGGAGTGAAATTTTAGCCATAGCAAGCGTCTCATGGATAGGAGATTGTATGACTAGCACATAACCGTATATTCAGAAAAATTTTCCACCCAAAAATGTGAGGTTCGCCTTTAGATTTGATAGGAAAAGCATTTACTATTAGTGCTTATGAGTGTACCGGTAGCATTTAGATTCTAGAACTTGCGTTAGTGATGTATCCCGAGACCTAGTGAGACTACAGTCGTGTGGTAGGATTTACTACATGATAAGAGGCATTAGGATCACCCTTGTGTTAAACCCGTATTATAATTACTTGACCATTTAAGTCATATTACTTGGCTAGTTAAGTCAACTAATTTTTCCCACACCCTTAGCGTTGTACTCATTTTTAGTACACGATACCCCTAGTACACCCCTCCGAGCCTATCTTTTCGTTTCTAACTTTAAGCATCTTACTTAAAGGAAGAATTTGTTACACCTCACTTAAATGTACAACCAAATCGCCTTAGCCTTCCTTGTATGCGCTCATTTTTAGTGCATTATTGTTATTTGTTAAACCCTAAGTTAACTTTCTAATTGATTACATGGTTGCTAAGTCGAGTCATATCCTTGTACATATTATTTTGGGACGATTGGGACTCATGGGTAAGTACTTATTTTATGGAGTAATAGGGAAGAACATCATTTATTACCTCCATATGTACGTTAATCTTAAAAGTGCTCCAAGTGTTTTGATTTTCTTAATTCGAGTCATTAGTTTAGTTTAATGTAAAGTATGTAAAAATTCAAGTGTAAGGGAAATTTACATCCCCTATGATGTATTGTTTTGGATGGTAGGGTAAGAGTGTATGCAAAAAAAAAAAAAAATAATAATAATAATAATAATAATAAAATAAATAAATAAAAATCGAAAAAAAATCAAGGAAAAAAAAATATAGAAAAAGGAAAAAGAGAAAAAAACATACGGACTACCATCCCGTTTTTATTCTATGTTCATTTTATATTTTTGTTATTTTTCTTTTATTAGCTTAAGTCAAGTCTAGTCTTGGCTTAGCAACGCCATATTGTTCATGTAATTAACTAAGATTGTTAACTCGCCACCAGTAAAACTTCCTTTATCCAACAAAACCGTGTAATTCATATCCCTATACCTAACGTTACAACCCTTTAAAAGACCTCTTTGATAGTTTATCCTAGGTGCTTACGCCATGTGGTGGAGGTTTGATCCTTTCCCAAGCCTATGGTAATCTATTTTGCTATGACAGGTAGTGAGAGATATCTTCCATTTCCATAATGTTATATTACTTTATTACACCCGACAGATGTGAGTATCTAAACACTATTTGTGAGGTGCTAGTGTATGACCTCCGTGCTTGTCTATTGGTCTTTAGTGGAACGATTATTTGTTGTAATTACTTTTATATTAGTATTAAATGACCCCTAACTTGTCTTTTGAGTAGAATAAAAGCGCATTTGCTTGAGGACAAGCAAATCTCAAGTGTAAGGGTATATGATGAGGCGAAAAATGATCCGTTTTTAGGGGGTCATTTAAGCCCGAATCCGAATTTATTTGATCAAATATTGCCCTAAATCGTTCCTTTTGTGATTTTAGGTACTTGGAGAGTGAATTCTGGAAAAGAAGCCATTTTGGACGTTTTTGGAGCATAAAAGTGAAGAGAACGGCAAAGTCTCAATTTTCCATGCTGGAACAGTACATGAAGGCGTCAAGAGTTATTCTTGACGGCGTCAAACCCCAAGAATTAAAATCCGTAGCTCATGACGGCGTCACACAGGGCGTCAGAAGTAGATCAAGGCCGTCCGAGGAAGTATTTGGTGGCGAGATGACGGCGTCACACCTTTGTTCTTGACGCCGTCACCCCGATTTTCCTATATATAGTTTTCTAGTTTTTCACATTAAAAGAGAGAAGTTTTGGAGAAACCCTAAAGACGATTTTGGTGCAACTTTTACAGGTTTTTCAAGGGTTCCAAACCCTTGATACCTTGCATTGTAATTGAGATAAGTGTTCTTCTAATTCAATCAATATGTCTATGTGTTGGTTGTCTATATCATGTTCTTATCTTAATTCTATCATGCTAGGCTAGATCTCTTTTGTGTTTGCTTAGATCTAATGAAACCTAGATATTGATTATGTGTTGATTACTTATTTATTCTTGTCTTGGATGAATGATTTTATATGTTAGGCTTAAGAAAACTGGCAGATCTCCAAATGGTAACATGCTTGAACGTCTTAAGAAACATGAACCGAGGCGTACTAGGTCTTTATTGGTTGTATTTAATGCATGAGCCACTGTTTACAATCCCTATAGTTGTGCTGGGCATGGTGTAGGAGGAGATAAGAGCTCATAGAATTGGGGAGTTATGTATGCCACCCCATGAATGGTATTAAGGAGTACAATCCGTCATCCATGCAATTATAACAAGTAATTAACGTGTAAAAGATATCTAGGGAGTAGTGAAATCTAAGTAAACACATTTTCTCCAATTACTGCTCACAACCTTAGTATAAATTAGTTTATTTTCATTTTTAGTATTTTATTTTGATTGCATCTTAGTTTTGGGTTAGTTGAATAGCAACTAATTCCGCCCACTCTTCCAAAAACCGATATTTTAATTGCTTTCTAAAAAATATAAAAACACAAAAATAATCATCCCTCACCTTTAGAACTAGTAATTTAGGCTTTCTAATCCTAGCGACACTATTCCTAAGCTGAACGATTAATCCCCCGGTACTTGTCACTATACTATACTACAACGATCAGGTACACTGCCTGGTGGGGGTTGTAAGCTTCTCGAGATCCCTCGAGAGGTAAAGCCTGTTGCGATTCCCACGCATCAAAATAAATGGCGAAATTCTTTTGGTTTTAAGAGTAAATTTCAAATTATTGGTTGATTGATGTTTTTGTACATAGTGTGCGAAAGGCGGACCGAAGGTTGCCATCCAATGTACTTGTAGAGAGGGGTTTTTAAAGCTCATGCACCTACCAGTTCTCTACAACTGCTTGATTGCCGACTCTAGACTTACTTATATCACTATTTTACGTACATTGTCTTCTTAAGGGTGAATTCACCACAATTCCACAATGATTATCCGAAACACTAAGCCTTAGGGCTTATGCAAAAGTACGATATAGTGGACGATAATTGTTAGTAATTCTTTAATTGGTGAACCCGATACCTCAATCAAAACTTTGTTATTTTACTCTTAGCAAATTGGTAATAAAAATGTTTTGTAAAACCAATGTTATGAAGTTGTATGCATGCTTCTTCATACATTATTTTGATTACACGTCAAAATTTAATACCCTTATAAAATTAAATCGAATGCCATCTAATTAAGAACACTTGAAGTTGTAATTTACGTCATGTGAGAACTTGGCGAGATTGCAATGGAGAGGTAAATTTCATAAATTAATTGCTAGCAGACCAACGTTCCACATTTTCGTAAAATCGCCACCGAGAGGCCTTTTTCGTTAATTTTCCAATTAAGTGCCACGTAGTTGAGTTACTGTTCCCTGGGTACTAAGCTAGTGACACTGTAGCTTGAGGGACTAAATTTGCAAGCGATTGTTTGCCTTTTTTACAAACGGTACACTATCCAGTCCCAGTTATATATGAACGTTGCAGCACATTAAAGTTTCACATTTTCCGAAATCCGGCAAAAAATATGGTCTTGATTTGTGACTGTGGGAAACAAGCAATAATCAAAACAAGCTGGACAAACAGGAACCCAGGATGACAATTCTGTTAGATTATGGACATTATTTTAGTAGTCGTATGTTAGGATCGAACTCGAGATCACGGGATTGCACACAATACGTATGAAGAGAAAAAGAAATAATTATTTATAAATGTTATACGTAATTATTAATAAACACAAAACTAGTAATGGAAATTAGTATTTAATGAAAAATGACTAATTGACGAAGATTAGGAAAGTAATACTAATGAATATTTGGAAACAAGGGAAGGTTCCGGAATCCCTTTGGGATTACATAACCGATCGGCCAAGGGGGTTCTCCACCTCCTTTGTGCCTTGAGCTCCAAGTTTCTATTAGTATATATACAAACCCAAGATGTATTGTTTTCTCATAACTTGTACACACACATCTTGGTGTTTTTCTCTCCTTCTCTTTATCTTAAATCGATCCATCCAAAACAATCCCTTAGGGATTCGATTTTCATAAGATCAAATAAGTTTTGTGTTTAATTTACTTGCATAAACTTTTTCTTGAATTAGTACGTGTGTACAAGAACGTGATTCAAACACACTATTGTTTGATTCTTGGATTGAATTACAAAAGAGGTAAGGGGTAATTCTTATATTCCACATAAACTCTAATTAGGGTTCTTGATTTGAAGATTACAATTGATTCTTGTTCGGGCTAGAATCACAAAGGTATGTTTACTATTTATATTTGATTAATTAATTACATGTTATATGATCTTGTTATAATTGCTTCCGCTATGCTCACTTGATGTGTTTGGTTTATTTTATATGAATGTCATGATATCATAATTCCAACAAATTCTACTGTTGTCCTTCATGTGGGTTTATTGGATGGACGGATCCTCCAATGTGTTGCCGAGCAGTTGCTATGATTCCTGGCCTGTTGAGGGCGAGGATTGAGCTTGAAGAAGAGTTGGAGGAGCAGTTGAGGTTGATGAGGGAGAAGGATCAGCGGATTAAGAAGCTCAACAAGTTTCTTATTTTTAGTTGGCTCTTCTTTTTCATTGCCATTAAGTTGCTTTAGGTTGGTCGTTGGTATGTAGGTATGTTGACATCTTTTTGGGTTGTATCATCACAGGGTATAAGGTCATCCCTGGTTTGTATTGACCTTCATGTTAATAAAAAGTGTTTGATTTTGGCACTATAGTGGGATCATCGTTGTTTTGGTTGTCCTTGTTATTATAAGAAGACAAATGTAGTCAATATTACAGAATCAATATGCAGTAAACTTGGTTTCTGGTTCCGTATCAACTTTGACTTACAAAAGTCAAAACAAGTTTGGGTCATTCGGTATACTTATGTAGTGGGCATGTTGGGTCATTCAATATACGTAAGTATATGATGATGGCAAACCACAAATTGTACACGGCATTATGCAGCAAATAATGATGCTAAACCAAAATGAAAACAAATACCATTCCTAATTAATCAAGTCTAAAAAACAAATCACGTACAAATAATTGTCTAGAAGACAGAAACTCAGTTACACAATCCATACACATATTGTGTTAAAACACATGAACGAATAACCAACCCAAGGTTATTGCACCATGACAATTGTGTTGACTCACTTGGCGATTTTGGCTTTTCTCTTGATCCTATTCTTCCTTTGACCTCCACCATTCCCAGTAGAATGTGATACATGACTTGCTTGTGTTCCAACTTGATGACTTGGCCCTCCTGCTACCTCACTTGCTTGTGTTCCAACTGGCTGACTTGGCCCTGCTCCCACCTCTGTTGCAGAAGATCCCACTGGCTGAATTGATCTTTCTAGTACCTCATTTGGTACTCCTTCCCTTCTTCTTGTCCCTTGGTTGCCTCTTCGTCCCGTACAAGCTCTCTTATTATGATCCTGCCCACCACATGCATCACATTTGACAGTCTTGCCCTTTTTTGACAGCTTCCCATTCTTCACCATTGATTTTTTCATAACCTGTTCAGCAATCTCATCCCTTGACACTCTTCTCTTCTTCCGTGGTCTCCCAATTGGAACATGGTAGTGAGGTGGCTTTAGTTCACTAGGGATAGGGCATTTGGGCTAAAAGTGTCGACCAACAATTCCTTCAATCTTGTGTTGATACATCGCCCTCCATGTAGTTAACCAATAACATTGGTGCACATAATCCTCTGGGATCACAACCATGTTGTCAGTTGATTCCTTGATGTGTTTAGCCATGTCATTGATAGCCGCAACAACATGCTTACATGGAATACCAGTGAGTTCCCATCTCGTACATGTGCATTCCATTTTCGGCATATTCACAACACATTAGTCACCTCAACCTCCGGCACACTGGTATGTATCCCCCCCACTCCATAAAACCTTATACTCATTTGCTTCCTCCTTGATGGTTTCTAAAATTTGAGTTGCTGTTGGGGTTAAGAGACCTTCACATCTGTCTATTACATGCTGCACACTAACACTTCTCTTCACAAGATACTGCCTGATGTACTCCAAACAACCAATGATTGGTTGATCTCTGCCGCCCACCAACTTGCTATTGAACGATTCACATAAGTTGTTAAGAAGGATGTCACATTTAGCTCTCCCTGTAACCAATATATCAATATCAACGTCAACATCACTTTTAATCTTATTAATATTACAGATGACAGTCATAATATCAACATCATTTTCAATCTTATTAATATTGCAGATGACAGTCATAATATCAAAATCATTTTCAATATTATTAATAGTACAGATGAAAGTGATAATATGTGTATAGTGTACCTGAAAAATGTGACAAATTTGTTATTATTGGCTTCTTCATCACTATGAAAATCATCATCAAAGTTATAGCCACTAGCATGATCCGTATAATCTGCCATACACTCATCAGCTAACTTTGATACATTCTCAAAGTGGGGATCAAAATCAAACTTAAAGTTCGTCATTTCCACTTGTGGCTCAATAGGGGCTCAAACATCATCCTCTTCATCTTCAAACTCAGACACATGTACAACATGTTCTTCCTCGTTTACCTGCTGTGTTGAGGTGCCGACATCATCCCTTTCAACATCATCGCTTTCAACATCATCCCTTTCAACATCATCCCTTTCCACTACTTCTTCTAAATCAAGATAGTTTTTGTTGAGCTCTAAAACCACATCCTCACTCTGGTCAAGTTCTGCAACCATGTCTGTAATCAAGTCATCTCCCACACCAACATTATCTCCAGGACTGGCAAACTGGTACAAGTCGTCATCTGTAAGTTGAGATTGTTGCTCAACTAGTTCTGGGCCATCAATGCCACTTACAGGTGGTTGCGCAGCATGAGTGTCTGTGTCACTAAAAACTCGGCTTACATGTGGTTGTGCAGAAGGAGTGTCTGTGCCATCCAACACTTCATCAATTATTTGGGTTTCATCTTCAGCTTGTTGTTCTTGACCAGCAATCATAGGCACAGGTGATTGACCATTGGTACCATCAATTGAAGTCTCAGCTTGTTCTGGATCGATGGTAGGATCATTTGAAGGCTCCACCCGTACTTCATCCGTTATTTTACATTTTCGGCCTCTTTTGGGTCTTTTGCGTTTTAACTCAACATACACCTCAATCTCTCTATGCGTTGGAATCAAATCCAACATTTTCATCACATCCTCATCAGACTTCAATGGGTACAACCCAACATCCAAAGTCTCGCCTGGTATCCTATAATAATAGCCTGCAACCCCACCTTTGACACCTATGTCATCTACCAACTCTTCAAAGGCGTAAAAGCTAAACGAGTCATAATCCACACAATCATACCACGCAATAACTGGATCAACATACATCATTCCTGGTGGTGGCGTAAATTTTCCACCGTGGGTTACTTTCAGAGTGAAGTAGGTCGGCTTTGATTCTGTATGCAAACAATAAACATCGACACACACACACTAACAACATGAAAAATCAACTTAACGTATAATCCACATCCTATTCGTACTGTTCATTACAATCACATATCACTGTAGATAAAAAAATTGATACAATTAACAATGCCCAAAACATACCGTAAAGTTGATGAAGATTAGGGATCGGGGAAGATTGTTCGCGGTTTTTCCCAAATAAATTAGCCATCTCCTTCACTTTTTTCCGGTTCGGAAATTGTAATCGGAAACTTTAGGGCAAAAAATGCGCTTGACTTTAGGCAAGGGAGTGTTTGGATCAGGGGATTAATGTGCTTGTTCGGTAGGTCTAATATTGGTTTAGGCGGAAACCGTGAAATGACGATACTACCCTCAACTACGTGGCACTTAACGGGAAAATTAACGGAAAAGGCCTCTCGGTGGCGATTTTGCGAAAATGTGGAACGTTGGTGTCTTTTTTGCGCTACTTTTTGTCTCGGTTCCGTTTTTGCAATTTTGTGGAACGTTAAGGACCATTTTTGCAATTTACCCTTTAATTAGAGAGGGTTGTTATAGATTGTTGATAAAGATAGCCTTAATATCAGATATCATCTTACTCTTTTTTCTTCACTTAGAGCATGCTCACACGTAACGTGGAGCCTCACGTTAAAGCACGTTAACGTGCATTAAGCCACGTTAACCTTTGCACCCTCGAGCGTTAAACCTGCGTTAACGTCCCACGTTAGCTGCGTAATGTAATATATTCAAGAATTAATGTTATGGTTTTTTAAAAAATGAAGTATTAGTTTTAGTTTAGGGTTGAAATTGAAAATATTTAAAAAAAATTGAGTTAAAGTGAGTTAATGTTGAGTTATGAATGGGGGTGTTTTTTTGTGAGTTAAAGTTAAAGTGGTAAAGCTGATGTGACGCTGCGTTAAGTTATAACCTGAGTTACGTGTGAGCATGCTCTTATCATAGATTGTTAAGAAGATTTTTATACACAAAAAGTAGATACAAATATCATTTTCCTATACAAAATACAAAGTAAACCCTTTTAGAAAAATACTCTTTTAGATCAAAAAGAGAAAAAGCAAGTATTTAAGGTCTAAAAGCACATTTTGTAATAAAAAAGGGACCAAGAAAAGAAAATGTTTTCAATTCCAGTAGTATACTTTAAAGTTCACTCGGTTTGTTTCTGGACCATGTGACTAGTGTGTCCATCATATTCTTTCTCTCACACACACTAAAAAAACACGCATACAAAAACACACCTTGAACTTGCTGCTGCTGCTGCTTCTTCAGCAAATGAAGATTCCATTTTCCTTCTTCTTCTACACATATTAGAATAAATAAATATTGGTTGGTTTTTTATTTCTTTCTTTCTTTTTTATTCTTTTGGCTCTGTTTTAATTATCTTTGATTTATATGTTAAATTCCTGTTTTTGGAGTAGTTTTTTTTAGTATAAAAATTTGAACTGATTTAATAAATTTTAATCAACCTTACAATAATTCTACTATTGGAATTGAAATGTTGAATTTCCATAATGTGTAGCTAGTGTTTATTACCAGCTTAGAATCAAGTTTATATAATATTATATTGTCTTAGTACTAATTATTAGTTTATGTACTAATCTGGAGTTGTATAAGAATTTGCAAATTTTGGCCTAGTTGGCATTTTTTGAGATCAAGATATGTGACAGTTTTTAATGATTGGTGTAATCTTGCATAGAACAAATAGCGCGTAAAGGTACCCATTATTTTGATCCATATAAGATAAGCTAAGAAGCTAGATCGATTCCAAATGTGTGTTGGTAACAAATTTAGGAATGGGGAGTCTATGCTTGACTTTTGAAGTCAAAGATGACAATTGCTTAGAAATTTAATACTATTAGACTACTACTACTTTCTAACCACTATATTGTTGTTCTTGGAAACCAACAACAAGGAACAAATTAAATCTTGTAAGTAGATGTAAGAAATTCATTATTTTTTTCCAACTAGGAATATTCTACATCTCTGTCTCATTTGTTGCATCTATCGTCTGCTGTTCTTTATTCTAGATAACTAGATTGTGTTGTGTGTGTGTGTGTGTGTGTGTGTGTGTTTTTTTTTTTTTTTTTTTTTTTTTTTTTTTTTTTTTTTTTTACCATTTTGACGGATATTTGGTATTTGTATGATTTGATTCAGAATCAAGAGGATCAGTGCTTCAAATATTGTTTTGAGGTAAGAGATGGTGTCTGAGTCATGGTTTCGTGGTCTATGGAAATCTTCAAAGAAACATGATTTTGGCCACGAAAAGGTTCGAATTGGAGTGTTGGCTTTTGAAGTAGCAAGCTTGATGTCGAAACTAGTTCATCAATGGAATTCGCTTACTGATAAACAAGTTATGAAGTTAAGGGATGAAATTAGTAACTCGGTGGGTATTAAGAAGCTTGTGTCGGATGACGATGGTTATATAGTCGATTTAATATGTGCGGAAATGCTGCATAATTTGGAAAATGTAGCGAAAGTTGTGACTAGGCTCGCAAAGAAATGCAGTGACCCGCTTTTGAAATGCTTTGAACGTGCGTTCGATGATTTGGTTAAGACGGGGGTTGACCAATATCAATGGCAGTTGTCTTGGAAGAAAATGAGCAAGAAAGTCAAAAAGATGGAGAAGTTTATTTTCATCAATGCAAATTTGTATCAAGAGATGGAAACACTGACGGAACTTGAACAAATTTTGAGGAGAATGAAGAGCAATGAAGACCAAGATAGCATTACTTTGGTCGAATATACGAAGAAGCTTTCATGGAGGCAGCAAGAAGTTAAACGATTAAAGGAGATGTCTTTATGGAATAGGTCTCACGATTACGTGGTTAATCTTCTCGCAAGATCCATATTTACCATTTTCAATAGAATTGGGGATGTTTTCGGGATTAACCACGTGTTGCCTCTTGCAGACTCCGATTCGCTAGATTCTGATTATATAAACCGCAGTCAATCCGTATCTGCATTGCTTCAATCTTCCATTCACCCATCTGAATATAGGATTAACCGGTTTTCCTCTGGTCCTTTAGGAGACATCACTTCGCGATCCGGCCCAATATCAAGAACAAATCATATGAACAATTTCCATTCTGGCCCAATTGGAAATTCAACCCCTTATTCTAATAAAAATCGAAACATCACTTATTCTGGTCCGATTGGAATGTCAACACCAAAGTCATCATCAAAGTCGGGTCCTTTTGCTCGTGCTACTAAAACCGGGCTAAAATTCTTTCATGGAAAGAGTGCTACACCAAATCGTAAAAGCACCAATAGTCCTTTCAATGGATTCATGGTTGGTGGAAATGGTTCTCCAGCGAAAAAAAGTCATGTAAATTCAAATTCCAACGCTGCTTGTTCTGCAACTCCGCAAACAATTGACGAATCTGATACCGAATTTCATCCCGTAAGTAAGAAGATCTTTGAGGCGCCTCCTGAAACTCTTGGTGCTGCTGCTTTAGCATTGCATTATGCTAATGTTATTATTGTACTTGAAAAACTCGTGGCATCTCCTCATTTAATTGGTCAAGATGCTAGAGATGATATGTACAATATGTTGCCAAAAAACGTTAAAAGTGCTCTTAGAGTGAGGTTAAAACCTTATGCTAAAAGCTTGGCTTCGTCAGAGTATGATACAGGTTTAGCAGAAGAATGGACTGAGGCTCTATCGGGAACTTTAGAATGGTTATCTCCCCTTGCTCATAACATGATAAGATGGCAATCTGAAAGGAGTTTTGAGCAGCAAAATTTACTTTCTAAGACGAACGTTCTTCTTGTACAAACTCTCCATTATGCAAACCAAGAGAAGACTGAAGCTACAATAACAGAACTTCTTGTTGGTCTTAATTACATATGGAGGTTCGGTAGGGAAGTCAATGCAAAAGCTATGTTGGATTGTGATAGTGGTGGAGTAATCAATGACTCAAATGGTTCCGTAAACGTGGTGAGTTAATATGCAGAATTGAATGTTCAGCTTCTTGAAAGTGACAAACAGTTCCCTTCCTAAAGGCACTGGGACCTGTTCTATGAGCCGCTTGCGAGTAGAAGCTCAAGAACCATGATCAAGAGGCCATTGTTGATAACCGTTGATCTTATGGCATAGTATCTAAATGGGTATTTGCTTGTTAGGTGAGTGTCTTATTCAAGATGTATAGTTTTTGATCAAACATTTTTAGTGATGTGGATTTTACCCTATATGAGTTTTGCTTATACAATATAAGATGTTTGAAGTTGAGCTATTTTCGTGGAGCGTTCTAGCATTTTTTGTTGATATGTTTACCTAGCTTGTCTTGGTGTTGGTCATGAGGCATGACCACTAAAGATGGCGAAATTGTAATGAGTTTGAGTCAAAACAAGTACTTTTTGTCGAGTAGGTTGTGCACTCCTGTAAATATGCACATGGAGAGTTATACTTGCCACATAATAGCATATCCCCACAAGTTGTACAACATGAAAGTTGGAACTCCATCAAACATCTTTTGATCAAATGCAACAAATGACGTCGTTAGTGTTCTTTATGTTTCTTATCATGTTACTTCAACCACCAACCTATCTGGCTAAATGAATGTGAATCATGAACCAGCAGTGTTTCAAAGGGACAAGTCAACTTAAGGTTGTTAAACCTCATAAGGAGAAGCACCTCATATTTTATGCGTTTGGATGAGGGAATGGTGGTCAACTTGAGTGGGAAGATTTTGTCACAAAGCATTGTGTTACAGGTGTCGGTTTGAGAGAGGCCACATGTGATGCTGAAAGAAAGCTATAGGATGTTGGAGCTGCTGTATTTATATAGAGGAAGAAGATAAGATATCTAGATAACTTATTTTCCCACATCGCCAGAAGCATGACCAAAATACTACTTTTAAAAACCGTTTTTGACCAAGTTGTATTGCCGGGCTTGGTGACGTGGGCCTGTGACTCAAGTGAGGGCATTAAGGTTATTTTGGAGGGTGAAGAACTAGGGGTGACTTTGGCTTGGCCCTTGCACCCACTATGCCCCCCCATGGTGGAATGTTGGGGTGTCCTGTTCGCAGGGAATCGTAGAATTTCTGGGCTCTTCTTGCCAACCACTGGTTTGGGGAAATGCAGACCGTGGGTTGGGGCGTCTTTTGGGATTGCTTAAGAGGATTGTACTGGTCATTCTCGTCAACGATGATTCACCCCTTCTTAGCACAACAATAATCTTTTTATAATTTTACTTATTCTTTTTATGATAACATAGTTTTTGCAATTTTAGAAGGTGGTTTCAGTGTTTTATTTTTATTTGTAACAATTCACGTAGTGTTTAGTATGTTTTAACGAAAGCAAAAATGACGACGGAATGAAGAAAACTTGTTCATTTACAATAATATGATGTAATTTTAGAAATATGCCACTATTAGTGCTCAAACACTCATCATTTTTGTTCAAATCTGAGCTGTAAAACATTTAAAAACACTCAATAATGCATCAAAATACTGAAAATATTCCAAGATTGTGTTTTATATGTTTCAGATGCAAAATAAGTAAAAACAGATGAAAAATGAACAAAGTTTGTATAATTGGCAGTTTCAGTCCCCCAACTTTCAAAAATTAGCAAAAATAGTCCCTGAGCAATTATTTTAAAAGAAAAGTCACCAAAGGTCCTTTTGAAATCATAAGTTGTCATATTTAGTCCTTTGGTGAAAAATTTCAAAAGTTTTGAGAAATTACAAGTTTAGTCCCTGGAGTTTCACTTTTGGCAGATTTGGTCCTTGGTGGGAAATTTTTGGAAGAAAAATCATTATTGGTCCCTGGAAAGTCACAAGTGTCAAATTGAAAATGAAAGTTTGAAGAAATTTGCAATTTAGTCCCTGAAGTTTCACCTATTGGCAATTTTAGTCCCTGAAGGACCAAAAGTGAAAAATTGCGAATTTTATCCTTGGATTATTGATACTTGGCAAAGATAGACCTCATGTTAACTTTTGGGAATTTACATTTGCAGCCCTTGCAATTTTCAGTTTTACATATATGGTCCTTGTGAAATATTACAAAACCAAATGGACCCTTTTGTCTAATAATCCAATTCCAAATCCAAAGTCCACCCAAAAACCTACCCAAGCCCATCCCCTAAAGCCCAAACTCCCCTAACCCGTTTAATATCAAAGGGGTCAAACCCCAGGTCAAACACCCTCTCTCTCGCCACTGTTCATCCCCATCATCCCTCCATGAAACCTGCTTCCATGTCCCCCCTCCAACTCCTCCTTTTCACCAACCCCCCCCTCCTCCATTAATATACCAACCCCACCATTAATTACTCCTTACCTGCTCACCAAACCCACTCAACTGCCTTTGACCTTTTTCCCGCCAAAATAGTCTTGAACGGCTGGGATCCATTTAACTCATCCTATGGCTCAAAAACGAAGTGGGAAAGAGATAGGGACTCAACTCAGTCCATATAAAGGAAGAAGGAAGGCCAGAAGGAGGGGAGTTAGCTAGTTTTTAATTGTAGTTAGTGTAGTAAGGTAGTTGTAGTTAATTTTCAAGCTCAAGTGTGTTTTAGCTTTTAATTGTAATTTTAAATCCTTTCAATGTATTTTGAATCAAATTCAAGCAATAATTTCAGTTCCCTTAATTAATTTTAATTTATGCTTAATTTCTTGAAAATCTTATTTCTATTTCAATAGTGATTAAAGTTGTTCATTTCTGTTTCCTTGGGCTCAGTCAAGTTTATATATAAGTTTTTGAAGACTAGAAAGCAATTAAATCAGTTTTAGATAAGAAAACTAAAAATACCAAAAATATAAGATAAATAGTTTAAAAATAAAAAAAAAAAAAAAAAAAAAAAAAAAAAAAAAAGCCAGTTGGAGGTTGATTGAATCAAGATGCAAGGTTGATTTGGGTTGAACCTGGTTTAGAAGCCTCAGAAAAGGCATTAGAATGTGGTTTGATGCCTTTGTCACCTATCTCAGTTGGATACTAGTGTAAGCAATTTTCATTTTTTTGGCATTCGTTGTTCATATACCTCAATTGTTGCTCATTTTAGTTCATTTATGCTTGTTGAATGTTAGTGTGAGTTAATTGTTCAGATTCATGGTTTAAATTGTAGGATTGCATCAAAAAATTTCCAAAATAGTTTATAAGGGGGTGTTTGGTTCATGTTGTTTGTATGAGCTCAGGGTGTAAGATGTAGTTGTTTTTGGTTGTACTAAGTCACCTTAGGTTATGTTAAGTTAAATTGACCATAAACTTGATACCTCATTTATAAAAAAGTCAAAATACTAGGTTAAGTACCCTCACAGTTAACTGTGAGGGATTTGAGACCCACAAACCTTCATTTTATCTTGTAAGTGGTAGCTTTAGCTTAAATTAGGTTCACTATAGCTTATTACAACTTAATTAGCTTGTAGGATTCATCAGAAGTTCAACTAAGTCAAATAAGTAGTTCATAGTGAAAAGTCAAAAAGTTACCTATTGCAGAAAACCAAAACTTGCATGAATTGTTTAGAATTTTATGTTTGGATTTAGACCTTGTGCTTTTTACAAGTTGTTGTCCCCCAGCTTAACTCTAGAATCCCACTTCTGGTGTATTTTTGTGAATTTTCTTTTTAGCTTATTTATGGCCTCAAAGTGACCTGCAGGGCAAGGGTATGCCCTGCACCACAACTCTGTCCATTGGCCCCATTTTCCATGCCCTCCCCTGATCTCGTCTGTAGGTCCCAGTGATTGAATTTTGGTTTTTTAGAAAGTCCATAAGCTCAGCTTATTGGAATGGCCTTTTGTTTTGGCTTCTAATCCCCCTAGTGGGTCCCACATAGCCTTGAACTTGGCCATTTTAGCCTGTGTAGGATCTGTGTTTGTTTGGAATTGCTTATTGCTTATTAGTAGCTTATTTTCTTGTACTTTTCTGTTTCAATTGGCTTATTTCAAGTACCCATACGTCTTTCTTAGCTTTGTTGGATCGATATACTCTGACCAAACTACTTTGTAGCTTGTAAGGGTTTAACAATATTGAGTAAACTCAACACTATTAATATTGAAACACTGTTTTACCTTGTAAAGTATGCGGAATCTACTAACACAAAGCTTAAGAAGAACTTTTATATTAACCAAACTTTGAACCTTCTTTGTTACACAGATTCACTAACAATCCCTAACTATTAACTTTGATCGACTTCTAAACGTATCTAAGACTTGTAAAATTTATATCGACCAATACCTCTTAAGGCTCTTTATATAGATAACCTTAAGTCGGTTTACAACATGTAATCCTTGAACGACAAGTAATTATCCCTAACTAATTCTAGAATATTCATTTAATATTACACATTAATCCTTATCTAATATTGCATATCAGTCCTTGTTTCCTTAGAAGTACTTTAAACATTCTTCAATAACAGCAGTACTTTAACTTTATTCTTCAGCAGCACTTTGATTTTATTCTTCATGCAGCAGTACTTTGACATCCAGAAGTACTTTGATATTTCATATCCCAACAAGCTTATTTATCCTTGTTGTGGCTTTTTATTAGCTTATTCAAGATCACATAAATCCTAATAAGCTAAAAAGCCATCTGCCAATCTATTTAGCTTTCCATTTGCTTATTTATAAGCTTTCAGTCAAAGTACCTTTTTTAAAGTTATTTGTTTTTAGTTTATAATTAGTTTTCAAAAAGAAAATCCCAGAAAAATCAAATTTTAATTTAAGTGATAGTTTTTATTTAATATAATTTATCTTTTTAATTTTTCTTTTTAGCTTTTTATTAAGTAATTTGCATTTTTATATTTTTCTTTTATATTAAAGTACTTTTAGTAAATTTTCCCGAATTTTATATTTTCACTTAGTATTTATTAGATTTAATATTAGTTTTATTAATTATTAATTAATATTCAAGTATTAAATAGCATAATTAGTTTTTATTAAGCACACCCTAGTTTTTATATTTTTCCTAGCTTTTATATGTTATAAAACAATTTTAGGAATTTTTCTAGAATTTTTACTGTTCATCTTCTATTTTTTAGAATTTAATTAGTTTAATTAGTAATTAATTAATATTTAGTTTAATAATTAGTAAAATAGTTTTAAAACATATAAAACAAACTTTTTATAATTTTTTAGGATTCCTGTGATGGTTAATTAGATTTATAAAAATTTTCATAATTATCTAAGTCATTTTAGTATTTTTAGTAATTTAAATTAGTTTAATTAGTTAATTAATAAGTAATTGGTAATTAATTAATAATAAATAATTAAATAGTGTAAAAAATAATTTTATTTTTCTAAGAATTTTATTTTATCATTAGGATTGTAAAAATGTTATTTTCATAACCGTAGGTATTTTATTTCTATAAAACTCGCGTTTTATTTCGTACGTCTACGTAACTTTAATTTGAACGTTGATACGTGGGAATCGCATCAGGCTTTACCTCTCAAGGGATCTTGAGAAGCTTGCAACCCCCACCAGGCAGTGTACCTGATCGTTGTAGTATAGTATAGTGATAAGTACCGGGGGATTGATCGTTCAGCTAGGAATAGTGTCGCTAGGATTAGAAAACCTAAATACTAGTTCTAAAGGTGAGAGATGATTATTTTTGTATTTTTATATTTTTTAGAAAGCAAGTAAAAATATCGGGTTTTAAGGATTTGGGCGGAATTAGTTGCTAGTCAACTAACCCAATACTAAAGATGCAATCAAAATAAAATACTAAAAATAAAAATAAACTAAATTAAACTAAGGTTGTGAGCAATAAGTAGAGAAATTGTGTTTACTTAGATTTCATTACTCCCTAGATATCTTTTACACGTTAATTACTTGTTATATTTGCGTGGATGACGGATTGTATTCCTTAATACCATTCATGGGGTGGCGCACTTAATTCCCCAATCCTATGAGTGCCTACTTCACTCCTATGTCGAGCCGGCTAACATGGGATCATTAGAATTTACTCATGCATTAAATACAACCAATAAAACCTAGTGCACGTCAGTTCATGTTTCCTAAGACGTTCAAGCATGTTACCATTTGGAGATCTGCCAGTTTTCTTAAGCCTAACATCGAAATCATTCATCCAATACAACCATAAACAAGTAATCAACACATAATTAACATCTAGGTTTCATTAGATCTAAGCAAACACAAGATAGATCTACTGATATCACACCCGAGGTTCCCACTCACTCTCGGAGCATGGGGGACGAGCATCTTGACACTGTTCCTGAAAAGGAATCGGACGAATTCATAAAGTCTAGTGTTGAGAACCTTGTCCCAATCCCAACAGAGTCACAGGTAATTCTTGATCATTTGTGTGATATCCCTCATCCTCTTATCTTCCCAACTGATCATGTTGAGATGTTCTCCGATTCTACTGATGACGATTCGTTATTTTATGGAGACATCGTTTTTATGGAAGAATTACCTTCTGAGCTAGTCAGCTTAGAAGAAGAGAATGATGATGAGATTGACACTGAAATCAACGATGAAGCACTTCGTGCAACATTATTGAATGTCAATCTCCTCATTTCTAAAATCGAGGCTTTCAATATGAAACCTATTTCATCTCCTATCCCCATTAAGGATAGTGACATTTTTTTCGATGATCCTATACCGGAATTTGAAGCCTTTCATTTTGATCATATGGGAGAGAAGATTAGTGGCAGTACCACTTCTCATTCTCAAATTTCTCTCCCCGTGTATGATTCATTCACTTTCGAGGAGTTCTCCTGTGAACTCATTCATATCATATCTCCACCGGAGTATGATAACTTTTACTTTGATCTAGACAAAGATGATCTTTGTGTTCCGGAGGGAAATATTCTCAACCTTGAGAATTTGCTTGATATCAAAATCCCAACTGTAACACCCCCAATTCATGGTTGCAGCGGAATTCAAACTGGGTGTTACTCGATGGCACAATAGTCACAATGATAGAAAACGAACTCCAATTGAGTCGTTTTGAAAAGGTTTATCATTCAATTTATATAAATATCAGAGATTACAAAATGAGGTCCCAATTGGTTCCATGTTTACAATGTATAATAAATGAGTTTTGAATGATAATAAAATTTATAGCCTTCTTGAGTATCCGTGCCCTTCCGTGCCATCCTTGATCGTCATGAACCTGAAATACATGCTTGAGAGGTCAACACAAAGGTTGAGTGATATTCATAGAGTTTGTTTAATGTTTGAACACAATGTGTTGGTAGTTAAATCGTTTGAACACAATAATCGTAGTGTTTGTAGTTAAATCGTTTGAACACAATAATCGTAGTGTGAGCTATAGACTCACACTCATAGTTTGGAAAACAAAACATGTAGGCTACGTTGTTATATGCCCGGAAAGGTTATTAATTCACTAAGCTTATGACACCAAAACGTTAACGTGTACCAATATCGATCGGCAGATTTATCCCGGTAGGTACTTTGCCGTCATACCTAATGTCTCAAATATTAATGCATTTGTTTGAACTTAGTCAAAACAAATGGGATTCGTCAATCCCAATAGGCCTATTCACAATATTCGCGCTCACTTGCAAGTAACCCTCGCAAGTGATTAAATGGTTCATAATAAGGGATCTTGGTTTGGCAAGGATGTTACTTAGTGATAATAAAACATGGTCGAATAGCATACAATAGAGAGCATTGTGTTCGAGTAGAAAAATAATAGCATGTATTCCCCCCAAGGGTTTGTAAAACATTGAAGTAATATAAAGTGGGGCTATGAACTCACCTTGAGTTGGATGATGTATAATGAGAATGATGGATATGTCGTAAGAACTTCTACGAGCAACCTAGAATAATTGTTGCAACTTAGGGTTGGAATAATGTCTAAGGAAACATAAACACGCCAATAAATGTCTTGCACTTAGTCCATGATGTGGTATGATGTATAGTGTAAGTCTTTGAAAGAAATGATTCATGAAACATGTATGTCTTATATATCGTTTACTACCGTTCGGGCCGACATAATTCAGAAGTCATGTTAGTAAGCGTTCGAGGAGCCAGGACACTTTAACTCGTAAATCCACAACTCAACTCGACGGCTTACATAATGAACTCCTCACATGAGGCTCCCTACTATTGTAGTAGTTGATGAAATATATAGATATAAGTTTTGATCCGAAAAGTTACATGTCCGATATTTGAATAAACTTAGGAAAGTTTATTAGTACATGAAGATTGTTATTAGAGGTAGTTTCATAAGTCTTGTATGACCATTTTTCTTTGTAATATCTCATGGTTCCTTTCAAGTGAAGTAGATCCAAATTGTTTGTTCAAGTTATCGCCTAATTCATTGTTTCATGTTTACGCCTATGTAAGTTGGTATGGTCATTTCGTCATGGCCTAGCCATGACCTTTGGTCCTTGTTCCAAGGTCATGAGACACAACCTTGGCTCTAGCCATGGTGGTGGTCTTGATTATAGGTCATAAGACCTCTTGTTCCTTTCAAAATATAACCATAATCTAGTGACTTTCGCCTAAAAAATGGGCTGTTTAAGAATTTGAAGAATTTATCACTCGGAAAGCGTTTTCAGGGCTCGAGCTTCTTTGATCCTGAACGAAAACGTCGTTCCGGACAACTTTCGCGTTTTAACTTTTTGATGAATCGGACCAGAAGTGTGACTTTCAAAACCCAAATTTGATCAGAATGGTATTTGGCAGTTTGCCGCAAAGTTTTGGTAACTTCAAATGGGCGTAACTTTTGACTCGTATACTCGTTTTGGGTGGTTCAAGTTGCTACGGTTTCCTTGTTAAGTCCTCTACTGTAATATGTAATGATCAAATATTATATTTTTACCATTTTGATCAGGTCTTACCAAGAAAGTCACTAGTTTACTTGTTTTAGTAACTTATCTTAACAATCAATTATAACAACATGTTTTACTCATTTTTATACATCATGGACATGCATACAAGACATAATATAGCAAGAATAGTATGTAAATAACATGAACATGATTATTTAACAAGAAGCAAGTTAGGGTTTGGCTTACAACTTGTGAAGAAACTAACTAGAACCAAGATCAAGACCAAGAACCACTACTTAATCTTCCAAAAACCTTTCCAACCATAGCCATGCTTCCATACCAAAAACCCTATCTTATAATCCCTTGATAAACACTAATCTATCACAAAAACAAGCCTTAGTAAAAATCTTCACTAAGAACACTTGGAAATTTGATGAGTTTTTGTGGTGATTTTATAGAGTTTTATGGTTGAAAGGTGTTAAGGATCAACTAGGAATTATGACTTGAACTTGTGATGGATTGAATGAGCAAGATCAATGATCAAAATGGTGCGTTTTTATGATGTTGGGTCGTTGGTATGGCCAAGGAGGGGAAGAGAAAGCTTAAATAAGGTCTTGAGGAGGTTACATGTATGACTAGTCAACACTTGGAGACCAAGTTCTACACATGTACTAATCTTAAGGTCTCTTGCATAAGATTGAGCCACATAGTGTGAATCCCCCCCCCCTAGTGGCGGTTTGTATATCTTGGGGAGCAAGGGTTGGAGTTGTGATGATATTATCCAAGATATCTAGTATGTTTTGACTCCGTAAAATGCAAACCGTAAGTTGTTACGTCACAAAACGTAAAACCGGGTATCGTAAAAATACGAAACTTGGAAGAATGGTTAAACATGTCATTATACTCCATAATAAAATATAAAATGAGTGGTAGGTTCCATTTGGGTGTAAAACCCTGCTAAAAACTGGAAATACGGGTCTAAAACGCGTAATACGTAAAATGTACGAATATTGCGTAAAATTGAGAAAAGTAAAATGTTACTTTTCTAATGTGATAAAAATGATTTAAAATGACTTATAATGTCTAGACTGGGCTCAGTCTAGTGTCGGTTGGTATTAAATGTCTTTTAGACATCAAACCGTAAGCCTAAAAATCACGAAATGACTTATAACATCAAGGGATGATTTTTGGTCAATGGAGGAGGGAAAAAATATGTTGACTTTTTCTAATAAGTCGAAAACTTAAATCGTCTTAGAAACGCGTTTTGTGGTCTAACGGTTAATCGCCCATACGGTTAAGCGTGCTCATGCGAGAGTAGTACAGGCTTGGGTGACCTGCTGGGAAAAGTAATTAACCTGAAAATGCGAATTGTTACAGTCTCTACCCCTTACGGGGAACTTCGTCCCGAAGTTCTTTGTGTGTCATATGTTGGAGTGGTGTCGATAAAGATGTGTGGTTACTTATGAGGACCAAAGTCTGGAATTACTAGTTATGTAGTTTGATTTGTCTCAGAATATGGTGTGTCAATAGAGATTGATAACATGGTTGAATATCAGTAGAGATCCATATAATAGTCGAATATCAAAGAAAATTGATATAGCAGTCGATTATTAATAGAAATTGATATAGTAGTTGTACAGAAATTGATATAGTTAAATATCAAAATGGAAATTGATATAGTTGTCAAGTATCAATAGCAATTGATATAACAGTTGAACAACAATAGCAATTTACATAGGAATCCAATAAATGGAAATTGATATAGTAGTGGAATATCAATGGAAATTGGGATAGTAGTTGCAATCATAGCATAGTAGGTAATCTGTTGTTGTACCTAGTGTTTATTGACTTCATACATATGTTATTTCGGATACAAATAAGCCCACTTGTTTATAATTCTTTATTTACATAGAGAGGCATCCCAAACAATGTAAATACGGAATTATAAACTTATGGTTCGGCGATTTACAATTTCTTTATTTAAATGAAAAGGCATCCCAATCCATTCAAATAATTACAAATCATCCTACTTAAGAATTCCCAACACAACATTCACAATTAGCCGGTGAGTTACAAGGTAGTGTATTACGAGATGACACTGGTGTAGCAAAAGTACAAGATGAATATTCAATCTTGTAAAGCTGATAAGGGTGCTTGTGGTGTAACTAAGGATGATTTGAGCTTTAAAAGTGCATCAAGATCTGTTAATGAGCTTGTGTTTGTAACGGTTGTGAAGATAATGATGTGATATGTTGATGAACAAAAGTGTGTAGTGTATGCTTAACATTAATACACTTAGGTATAGATGTTGAGTTTGCTTTAAAAATCTTAAGAGATTTTAAAGGTTTATGATGGAATGGTATCCTTAGGACCTAAACAGGATAGTACTTTTACAGGATGAAGAGAATAATTGATAACTATCCCAGATAGTAGTTCGGATTATCTCATAAATGAAAAATTTCAAGAATGAATTTAGATCATACAAATAAGGTGTTAAGATTTCGCTGAGTGGTAAGACAGTATCGTGTCTCTAGATCGTTTTAATGTATTCTGGTGGTTTATCGTGTTCATGTAGGAAATCAAACTAAACATAACCCTAGTACAACTATTCTCAGTATTTGAAAATTTTAAGTCGAATATAGTTAGTCAGACTATATTCCACTGTCCCTAGGTTAAATATAGGTGACTAGTCTATATTTAGCCAAGGTTCGATAAAATTTTCAAATACCTAAATTAGGTATACTTGTGATATGTCCGTTGCTTTCGGGAAACTGTCCACTAAACAAAGGCGATGTCAAACAATTCAGTTGCAAGTCCCGCCCATACAAGACTTGTAACCTATGTTTTCATATTCTATAGCATAGAAGATAGTAAGGGTAGGTACGTATGGAAAGGAAGTTTTAAGTAGTTCTAAAATAGAACATACTTGGCCAGGATCACGAACTTTTAATAATGAAGGTTTCAGAAGAAAACTTTGATGAATGTAGAGCTGAACTTCAGCTTTTGTAGGTGATGGATTTGTTTGTCCTTTATAATCTCATATTTCTATTTAGAAATCGATAGGTTGTGACGGGTTTTTGATATCATATGAAATGATATTGATGATGTGATGGAATAATTCTAGAGACCATTGCGCAAAACACAATGTCTCGGAAGTAGTTTAGACCATTGTGTAATTCACAATGTTTGGGAAGTAGGTTAGACCATTGTGTGACTCAAAACATTTGAGAAATGGTTAAGACCATTGTATAATACAATGTCTTGGAAAATGAATGAGACCATTGTATCTCACAATGTCTTGGAAAATGAATGAGGCCATTGTATCTCACAATGTCTTGAAAAATGAATGAGACCATTGTATCTCACAATGTCTTGGAAAATGAATGAGACCATTGTATCTCACAATGTCTTGAAAAATGAATGAGACCATTATATCTCACAATGTCTTGGAAAATGAATGAGACCATTGTATCTCACAATGTCTTGAAAAATGAATGAGACCATTGTATCTCACAATGTCTTGAAAAATGAATGAGACCATAGTATCTCACAATGTCTTGGAAAATGAATGAGACCATTGTATCTCACAATGTCTTGAAAAATGAATGAGACCATTGTATCTCACAATGTCTTGGAAAATGAATGAGACCATTGTATCTCACAATGTCTTGAAAAATGAATGAGACCATTGTATCTCACAATGTCTTGGAAAATGAATGAGACCATTGTATCTCACAATGCCTTGGAAATTGAATGTTGGAGTAGGAACATGATTGGGAGAATGTGATTGTGCCGAAATGCCCTAGAATAGGCATACGCAGGTATGTTTAGTCCATTGTTTAGATAAATGATTGAAAATAAACCGAGTTTATATATCAATATACTAATATGTTCATGTAGCATAAAATGCCTAGTGTGTATATATCAATATACTTATATGTGTTCATGTAGCATAAAATGCCTAGTGTGTATATATCAATATACTTATATGTGTTCATGTAGCATAAAATGCCTAGTGTGTATATATCAATATACTTATATGTGTTCATGTAGCATAAAATGCTTACGGGGAAATGCTCAATTATGTTTAGGGTACATATATTAATATGCAATTATGTTTGTGTAGCATAAAAATGTCTACGGGGAAATGCTCAAAATGGGTATATATATGAATATACTAATATGTTTGTGTAGCATAACATGCTTACTAAGTCCATAATCGTCTGGAGGATGGAAGACACGGAGAGCGGAAGGCTATAAAAATGGTTTTGCTTGTAGTTGTAGTTATAGTTTAGGTCTCAATTAGACCCGTTTCTCTATAACCATGGCTTTGGTACCAATCTGTAACACCCCCAATTCATGGTTGCAGCGGAATTCAAACTGGGTGTTACTCGACGGCACAATAGTCACAATGATAGAAAACGAACTCCAATTGAGTCGTTTTGAAAAGGTTTATCATTCAATTTATATAAATATCAGAGATTACAAAATGAGGTCCCAATTGGTTCCATGTTTACAATGTATAATAAATGAGTTTTGAATGATAATAAAATTTATAGCCTTCTTGAGTATCCGTGCCCTTCCGTGCCATCCTTGATCGTCATGAACCTGAAATACATGCTTGAGAGGTCAACACAAAGGTTGAGTGATATTCATAGAGTTTGTTTAATGTTTGAACACAATGTGTTGGTAGTTAAATCGTTTGAACACAATAATCGTAGTGTTTGTAGTTAAATCGTTTGAACACAATAATCGTAGTGTGAGCTATAGACTCACACTCATAGTTTGGAAAACAAAACATGTAGGCTACGTTGTTATATGCCCGGAAAGGTTATTAATTCACTAAGCTTATGACACCAAAACGTTAACGTGTTCCAATATCGATCGGCAGATTTATCCCGGTAGGTACTTTGCCGTCATACCTAATGTCTCAAATATTAATGCATTTGTTTGAACTTAGTCAAAACAAATGGGATTCGTCAATCCCAATAGGCCTATTCACAATATTCGCGCTCACTTGCAAGTAACCCTCGCAAAAAGTCCTTTTGAAATCATAAGTTATCATATTTAGTCCTTTGGTGAAAATTCTCAAAAGTTTTGAGAAATTACAAGTTTAGTCCCTAGAGTTTCACTTTTGGCAGATTTGGTCCTTGGTGGGAAATTTTTGGAAGAAAAATCATTATTGGTCCCTGGAAATTCACAAGTGTCAAATTTAAAATGAAAGTTTGAAGAAATTTGCAATTTAGTCCCTGAAGTTTCACCTATTGGCAATTTTAGTCCCTGAAGGACCAAAAGTAAAAAATTGCGAATTTTATCCTTGGATTATTGATACTTGGCAAAGATAGACCTCATGTTAACTTTTGGGAATTTACATTTGCAGCCCTTGCAATTTTCAATTTTACATATATGGTCCCTGTGAAATATTACAAAACCAAATGGACCCTTTTGTCTAATAATCCAATTCCAAATCCAAAGTCCACCCAAAAACCTACCCAAGCCCATCCCCTAAAGCCCAAACTCCCCTAACCCGTTTAATATCAAAGAGGTCAAACCCTAGGTCAAACACCCTCTCCCTCACCACTGTTCATCCCCATCATCCTTCCATGAAACCTGCTTCCATGTCCCCCTCCAACTCCTCCTTTTCACCAACCCCCCCTCTCCTCCATTAATATACCAACCCCACCATTAATTACTCCTTACTTGCTCACCAAACCCACTCAACTGCCTTTGACCTTTTTCCCGCCAAAATAGTCTTGAACGGCTGGGATCCATTTAACTCATCTTATGGCTCAAAAACGAAGTGGGAAAGAGATAGGGACTCAACTCAGTCCATATAAAGGAAGAAGGAAGGCCAGAAAGAGGGGAGTTAGCTAGTTTTTAATTGTAGTTAGTGTAGTAAGGTAGTTGTAGTTAATTTTCAAGCTCAAGTGTGTTTTAGCTTTAAATTGTAATTTTAAATCCTTTCAGTGTATTTTGAATCTAATTCAAGCAATAATTTCAGTTCCCTTAATTAATTTTAATTTATGCTTAATTTCTTGAAAATCTTATTTCTATTTCAATAGTGACTAAAGTTGTTAATTTCTGTTTCCTTGGGCTCAGTCAAGTTTTTGTATAAGTTTTTGAAGACTAGAAAGCAATTAAATCAGTTTTAGATAAGAAAACTAAAAATACCAAAAATATAAGATAAATAGTTAAAAAAAAAAAAAAAAAAAAGCCAGTTGGAGGTTGATTGAATCAAGATGCAAGGTTGATTTGGGTTGAACCTGGTTTAGAAGTGGTTTGATGCCTTGGTCACCTATCTCAGTTGGATACTAGTGTAAGCAATTTTCATTTTTTGGTATTCATTGTTCATATACCTCAATTGTCGCTCATTTTAGTTCATTTATGCTTGTTGAATGTTAGTGTGAGTTAATTGTTCAGATTCATGGTTTAAATTGTAGGATTGCTTCAAAAAATTTCCAAAACAGTTTATAAGGGGGTGTTTGGTTCATGTTGTTTGTATGAGCTCAGGGTGTAAGATGTAGTTGTTTTTGGTTGTACTAAGTCACCTTAGGTTATGTTAAGTTAAATTGACCATAAACTTGATACCTCATCTACAAAAAAGTCAAAATACTAGGTTAAGTACCCTCACAGTTAACTGTGAGGGATTTGAGACCCACAAACCTTCATTTTATCTTGTAAGTGGTAGCTTTAGCTTAAATTAGGTTCATTATAGCTTATTACAACTTAATTAGCTTGTAGGATTCATCAGAAGTTCAACTAAGTCAAATAAGTAGTTCATAGTGAAAAGTCAAAAAGTTACCTATTGCAGAAAACCAAAACTTGCATGAATATTTTAGAATTTTATGTTTGGATTTAGACCTTATGCTTTTTACAAGTTGTTGTCCCCCAGCTTAGCTCTAGAATCCCACTTCTGGTGTATTTTTGTGAATTTTCTTTTTAGCTTATTTATGGCCTCAAAGTGACCTGCAGGGCAAGGGTATGGCCTGCACCACAACTCTGTCCATTGGCCCCATTTTCCATGCCCTCCCCTGATCTCATCTGTGGGTCCCAGTGATTGAATTTTGGTTTTTTAGAAAGTCCATAAGCTCAGCTTATTGGAATGGCTTTTTGTTTTGGCTTCCAATCCCCCTAGTGGGTCCCACACAGCCTTGAACTTGGCCATTTTGGCTTGTGTAGGATCTGTGTTTGTTTGGAATTGCTTATTGCTTATTAGTAGCTTATTTTCTTGTACTTTTCTGTTTCAATTGGCTTATTTCAAGTTCCCATACATCTGTCTTAGCTTATTTATCCTTGTTGTGGCTTTTTATTAGCTTATTCAAGATCACATAAATCCTAATAAGCTAAAAAGCCATCTGCCAATCTATTTAGCTTTCCATTTGCTTATTTATAAGCTTTCAGTCAAAGTACCTTTTTTAAAGTTGTTTTTTTTAAGTTTATAATTAGTTTTCAAAAGGAAAATCCCAGAAAAATCAAATTTTAATTTAAGTGATAGTTTCTATATAATATAATTTATCTTTTTAATTTTTCTTTTTAGCTTTTTATTAAATAATTTGCATTTTTATATTTTTCTTAATTTTCTTTTATATTAAAGTACTTTTAGTAAATTTTCTAGAATTTTATATTTTCATTTAGTATTTATTAGATTTAATATTAGTTTTATTAATTATTAATTAATATTCAAGTATTAAATAGCATAATTAGTTTTTATTAAGCACACCCTAGTTTTTATATTTTTCCTAGCTTTTATATGTTATAAAACAATTTTAGAAATTTTTCTAGAATTTTTACTGTTCATCTTCTATTTTTTAGAATTTAATTAGTTTAATTAGTAATTAATTAATATTTAGTTTAATAATTAGTAAAATAGTTTTAAAACATATAAAACAAACTTTTTATAATTTTTTAGGATTCCTGTGATGGTTAATTAGATTTTTAAAAAAATTCATAATTATCTAAGTCATTTTAGTATTTTTAGTAATTTAAATTAGTTTAATTAGTTAATTAATAAGTAATTAGTAATTAATTAATAATAAATAATTAAATAGTGTAAAAAATAATTTTGTTTTTCTAAGAATTTTATTTTATCATTAGGATTGTAAAAATATTATTTTTATAACCGTAGGTATTTTATTTCTATAAAACTCGCGTTTTATTTCGTACGTCTACGTAACTTTAATTTGAACGTACGCGTTTTTAAGTTTTAAACGTTTCTAGATTTTCCAATTTTACAGTCTTGTTAATATAGCTTATTTAAGCTATTTTCTTTATATTTCAGTAGTGTAATCATTCACAAACCCTTTCCTGTCCAAATTCACAAACCCGTTTTGAATACAATTCACACCTCGTCGGGACTTAATGACTCGGGGAAACCCTGTACTCCTTGGAGATTTGGTCTGAGATGTTTGACTTAGTTGACCATTCACTTGGTTGATTTAGTTGACCGTTCAGGACCAATCAGCCCCCAATGTGGAATGTTGGGGTGTCATTCTGTTCGTAGGTAATTCGTAGAATTTTGGGCTCCTCGCCAATCATTGGTTTGGGGGAATGCACACCGTGTATTGGGGTGTCCTTGTGTTCGCAGGGGATTGCTTAAGAGGATTGTACTTGTCATTCTTGTCAACGATGATTCACCCCTTCTTAGCCCAACAATATTCTTTTTATAAGTTTACCTATTCTTTTTATGATAACATAGTAGTTTTTGCAATTTTAGAAGGTGGTTTCAGTGTTTTATTTTTATTTGTAACAATTAACGTAGTGTTTAGTATGCTTTAACGAAAGCAAGAATGAAATATATCATTACGACGGAATGAAGAAAACTTGTTTGTTTACAATCATATGATGTAATTTTAGAAATATGGCCCCCATGTGGGATGTTGGGGTGTCCTTCTGTTCACAGGGGATTCGTAGAATTTCTGGCTCTTCTCGCCAACCATTAGTTTGGGGGAATGCAGACTGATGTGCGTGTTGTGTCATATGCAGTATAGGGGTAATTGCCTATTTCAAAGTTTTAAATTTTTATTTAGCCGACTTATCCTATAACACACACTCTAACGGATAGTGTATCCGATCAATATATATATAGTGGTAAGCAGAGTGTCGATCACTAAAAGTGAAACGAAAACCTTAATTTGTCTATCAGTATTTTAACATTCTAAGTTAGTTTTACAATCTAATCTAATGCAAGGTGGTTTTAGTCTGAGAGACTAGCACCGATTTGGTTTTATTAAATAGTAAATTAAACTAATGAGAACGATTCAGCAAATAGCAACACGTACACAGATAGATAATAGAGACTATAAGAAGACCTGTCCTGATAATTATGTTGCTTGTCACTTATTTTATTGCTAGTTTTATATAAAGTGTATTATAATATGGTCTTTCTCATTGGATCGAGTATATCGGCGAGTAAACCCTTAATGATCACTTATGTCTATCCTACTTATCTAAAGACGTTAGATTAAATACGCAATGGGTAGATATGGCAGTCCACGGGCTCAGCTAGACACAAAGGTTATCAAAGCACTAATATAAGTCACCAAAGACATCAACATATAAATTTTAATTAATAGGAAAGCAATATAAAGGGGAGTGTACGATGTTCCGTAGTCACATATCACAAGCCCATCAATCCTGATGAATTAAAGCTTACTATTACAATAAAACAAAACTACTTAATGAATTAAATACACGCAGAACCTTCTTATAGCTCTAATATCTTTGTTTGAAGTGTGTCTTGTGAAGCTTCTTTGACTGAATTCGCTCTTAGGGTTTTGCACTTGGTACTTGGTCACTAAAATTCGTCTGTCCTTGGGGTATTTATACTTTCTGCCTGAGGGTAAGATGCGGCGCATTGAATAGTGAGATGCGGCGCATTAACTTAACTTCGCGTGGGGTCCAAGATTAATATATTCTGGAATATTCGTACACCGCCTTTAGATGCGGCGTAACTTGGTTCTTGTATGCGGCGTATGTCCTTTAGCGTCTTGGATTACATCTAGTGAAGTCTTGATAGTGATACGCCGTATGTCAGAAATATGATGCGACGTATCTGGAGTAGAACAAGCTTGACCTTCTTCGTTGACCAAAGTTTCATATGCGGCGCATGCTATAATTGTATTCGGCACATTCTTCAAAGTCAGGCAATGGTTTTCGAATTCATCTAAATATGATATTGCGGCGTATCTGTTGAGAGAGATACGGCGCATCTTCTGGGTTCTAGTAGACTTTTGACATCTTGCTAGTTTTGCTCCATATTTCGTCCAAAATCGTTAAGTTTCACCAATTGCTTTTTTTTACCTGAGAATTACTAAAGTAAATGATTAAGTATCGATTCTCATGAATAATATAATATAACAACTAAGTGTTTGTTATGTTTTAACGAAAGCAAGAATGAAATATATCATTACGACAAAATGAAGAAAACTTGTTTGTTTAGAATCATATGATGTAATGATTCATAACAAGGAATGACCAGTTATATCAAAAACTAACATTTTGATTCAAGTACATTATTTTTTTATGATTCCATCTTGTAATAAAATCAAGAGTTAACTACATTTTGGTCCCTGTGTTTTGTCGAGTATTTCATTTTTAATCCAATTTTTTTGAAAGTATAAGATCCTGTCCAAAAATGAAACACCCGTTACAAGTATGGTCCAGATTTCCTAACTCCGTTAGTTTGACTACATTTGACCGTTTAATAAGAAGATATTTTTGTCCTTTCAAATTACTTTCTTTCATTTTATTTTATTAACCTTAAATATTTAGTATAGTCACTCACAAAATCACAACACAAAAGCCAACACCTTCATCATCACACACTTAACACCAAACACATACCTTTTTATTCATACATGTTAGGAATTAAATATTCCATAGATTTGATGATACAAAGCAAGAAGAATGAAACATGAAGAATACTGAAATGATAAGCAAAATATACTAGAATGATGGTACTGCTAGTTCATTCTTAAGGTACTGCTAGTGTATTTAAAGGTACTGCCAGTTCAAAGAAGGTACTGTTAGAGCAAAACAAGGTACTGCTGGTACAAAGAATGATTCTGCTGAATATGGATTCTGCTGAAGACAGATTCTGCTGAAGACATATTCTGCTGATGGATTCTGCTGGATCAATGAGTCACACTGCTGCTACAAGGATAAGATCGAAGAAGATATTTATTTTGTATGAGTCATGATTATACAAAATATAATATCTAGATATTTTATGAAGTCATCAAGTTGAACACTCAAGATACAAGTTGTATCTTATTGACTTGACACATCATGAAGCAAGTGGATGACTAAAGCTTATCAAGTTGGACACTCAAGATACAAGTTGTATCTTATCTCCTTATGTTATAAAAGGAAGATCACACCATTAGATAAAAAGTGTGGTTAGATGTTAATCACCATGGTGCTTCATACTTACATATTACAACAACACCAAGTGTGTTAAAATGTAAAGCACCAAAATGAGTGTGTGTGGGAACATCATACGAGGGGTATGATGAACATTAGACATGGGGTCTAATGTTGTTAGGTTTGTTTAGCCTCAAGGATCTTCGATCCCTGTTATTGTTTTAGAATAACCGTGCTATATTTGATCAAATAGCATTGGGACTGTAAGTGTAATAACACTGAGAAAGTTTGGCAAAAACCTTGTTGTGATAGTATTGTTTCTTTCATTAGAATATTCCACCAATATTATCATCATGCTTTTCATAGCCAAAATCCTAGATCAAAGGTGTAACAACCTTGAGCCCATAAACGATCTCGTTAACTTATTTTAGAAAAAGGTATTATGTAAGTCTAAAATAAATCTTTCCACAATACACGCGGGCTGTGACCAAACTGGGAGCATTAACGCCCACGTGTCCCAACTGGTATAATCGCTATGCTCAGTTACATGGGCTTGTGACCTAAATGGGGCATTAAGATTGTATTGAAGGCCCACAAACTAGGGGCAACTTTGCCTGGCCTCAACACGTACGTGTCCCAAGGATTAGGGGAGACCTTGAGGTCTCAACGTTTGAGTGAAATTCAACACTAGGTGGCCTAAGGACTTGGTAGGGGTGGACCTTATGGTTATGGCCTTATGGGTGAAAGAAATTAGCGGCTTTGGTTAACCTTTTCTTAGACCTACTATAATATTTTTGTAATTTTAATATCTTAAGTTTTATATTATGACAAAGCCCTTGTAATAATTCTAAGAGCATTAGGTGTCATGAAGAGCTCAAGTTACTCATTCGGAGCTCACGAGGTGCCACATCACTATAACAAACCTCCACAACTAACGTCCCCTCACTCACAACTAATCTTAACTTACTCATTTGGGGCCCACCACTTACAACTTTATTATTTTTATTCAAATTTCTAAATAAACTAAATTCATTTCATTAAAAATAAAAATACAATACAACACAATAAAAAAATACTAAACGTAAAACAAAGATACGGTAAAAAAACATACGCAACTTAAGAAATACATCAAATTATAACGAAACTAATTATTCGGATTTTGTTGTTGAATTTGTTCCCATTGATATCATTGCCAAACATGCTCGATGAGACATCATTGGAGCCTTGCGTGTTTGTGTTTATCATGTAGTTCTTTGGCTTTTCTTCTTTGCACTACGCAACGTTCAATCGATGACTGTTGTAAATTTGGTTGCGGAGAAATATACATTTCGCTTGCTTCGGATATCGCAAATTTTTGATCTTTCAAAATCATGTGCCCTTAGAGGACACCAAAAGCTCTTTCGATATCTTTTCGAGCACTTTCTTGTTTCGCTTTAAAAATGGCATTTTTTGGAGTATTTGCAACCGTAAATGATTTGACAAAAGATACCCACTCTGGGTACATTCCGTCGGCTAGATAATACCCTTGGTTAAATGTATTCCGTATACTTCAAACGGAACCTCAGGGGCGATGTCATCAAGCAGGTCGTCGAATAACGGAGAATTATTCAAAACGGTAATATCGTTATTCGCACCCGCTACCCAAAAAAATGCATGTCAAATCCACAAATCGTATGACGCAACGGCTTCAAGCATTATAGTTGGATACTTTTTATCACCTCTGTGAAATTGGCATTGAAATTCTTTTGGACAATTTTTCCATTCCCAGTGCATACAATTGATGCTTCCCAACATTCCCGGTATCTTATGAACCAAGTTATGTGCGTGGTACAAGTTGTGAATGTCATTCTCATCTGGTTTTTTTTTTTTAAATTCCTTACCATACAACTGGATTATGCACATAGTAAAAAAAATCTAGACAATCGCGTGCACGGTGTTCACCTATTTGTAAATACTCATCTAATGCATCAGCTGATGTCCCATAAGCCAATTGGCGTAGGGCACATGTGCATTTCATAATCACACTAAAACTCATTATACCCCTACCATCGGGTCGGACTCTAAAGAAATCAAAATGCTTGGAAAGAGGATGATGAGTTTGAATATATGTTTCAATACCTTGTACTATTTCTAAAAATAACTTACGGCTAATACGATAGCAATGTCTAAAATTTTCATCCGTATATTTTGGGCTGTCATCAAAATAATCAGCCGTTAGACGTTCTTCAGCAATTTGACTTTCACGGGGGATGTATAGTATCTACGGATGGAATGAAAGTCTGGCTTGTTGTTGTTGCAACGATTGCTCGAACTCAAATTTTTGGAGAATCATCTCTAGCTCCGTTAGCTCTTCAAGGTCACTTTCACTGGAATAAGATGATTCGCCCATGTTTATTGATTATATGTGTAAGTGTTTTGAAATATAAGTTGTGTAGAATTTGATTGCAAAATGTATTATTTATAGTGTCAAATATGTGTGTTTTTTTTTATTAAAAAAAAGGGCAAATCGCATAAAAAGGTATCCATCTTAGGTCTAATTTCAATTAAAGGTACTACTTTTTTTTTTCTCAATTTAAGGTACCCGACTTTTTTTTTTTGGCAGATTAAGGTTTTTTTCTAACTTTCGTTAGCTATTTCGTTCGTAAATTACATAATTGGTCCTTGAGTTTGTATAGGCATTTCATGTTTAGTAAATTACATGATTTAGGTTTTTTTTCTAACTTCCGTTAACTATTTCGTTAACTTTTTACGTTTTCGTCAGTTTTTTTACGTTTTCGTCTGATTTTTTACGTTTTCGTCCGTTTTTTCACGTTTTCGTCCGATTTTTTACGTTTTCGCCCGATTTTTTACGTTTTCGTCTGTTTTTTTACGTTTTTCGTCCGTTTTTTTCACGTTTTCGTCAGTTTTTTCACGTTTTCGTCCGTTTTTTTCACGTTTTCGCCCGATTTTTTTACGTTTTCGTCCGTTTTTTTCACGTTTTCGCCCGATTTTTTTACGTTTTCGTCCGTTTTTTTACGTTTTCGTCCGATTTTTCACGTTTTCGTCCGTTTTTTCACGTTTTTGTCGTTTTTTTTTCGTTTTCATCCGGTTTTTCACGTTTTCGTCCGTTTTTCACGTTTTCGTCCGTTTTTTCACGTTTTCGTCCGTTTTTTTTCACGTTTTTGTCCGTTTTTTCCCGTTTTCGTCCGTTTTTTCCGCGTTTTTGTCCGTTTTTTACGTTTTCGTCCGTCTTTTCACGTTTTCGTCCGATTTTTCACATTTTCGTCTGTTTTTTGACGTTTCCATCCGTTTTTCAGTTTTCGTCCGTTTTTTCGCGTTTTCGTTCGTTTTTTTACGTTTTCGTCCGTCTTTTCACGTTTTCGTCCGATTTTTCACGTTTTCGTCTGTTTTTTACGTTTTCATCCGTCTTTTCACTTTTTCGTCCGATTTTTCACGTTTTCATCTGTTTTTTCACGTTTTCGTCCGTTTTTTTCAGTTTTCGTCCGTTTTTTTCGCGTTTTCGTTCGTTTTTTTACGTTTTCGTCCGTCTTTTCACATTTTCGTTCGATTTTTCACGTTTTCGTCTGTTTTTTCACGTTTCCGAAAACGTGTAAAATTGGACGAAAACGTGAAAAAACGGACGAAAACGTGAAAAACCAGACGAAAACGTAAAAAAAACGACAAAAACGTAAAAAAAACGAACGAAAACGTGAAAAAAACCGACGAAAACGTGAAAAAAACGGACGAAAACGTAAAAAAATCGAGCGAAAACGTGAAAAAACGGACGAAAACGTGAAAAAACCGGACGAAAACGTGAAAAAACGGACGAAAAACGTAAAAAACAGACGAAAACGTGAAAAATAGGGCGAAAACGTAAAAAATCGGACGAAAACGTGAAAAAACGGACGAAAACGTAAAAAATCAGACGACAAACGTAAAATGTTAACGGAATAGTTAACGGAAGTTAGAAAAAAAACCTAAATCATGTAATTTACTAAACATGAAATGCCTATACAAACTCAAGGAGCAATTATGTAATTTACTAACGAAATAGTTAACGAAAGTTAGAAAAAAACCTTAATCGGCCAAAAAAAAAAGTCGGGTACCTTAAATTGAGAAAAAAAAAGAGTAGTACCTTTAATTGAAATTGGACCTAAGATGGATACCTTTTTATGCGATTTGCCCTAAAAAAAAGGTAAACGTTGCATTTTTAAACGTTCCCCTGCACCACCATCTGACAAATCGTACACATTTAACCCTCGCCGTGCAGACGACAAGGGTATGAATGGCGAAGGATAACGAGAGGGGACGGTGTCACGGTGAGGCACGAAAAGAGTTCCAGTGTGGCACGGTGAGCTATAACAAGCTTACACCGTGTGCTCTAATTCCTGCTTTATGATATGATATGACAAGAACCTAAAGTAAACTCCTTTCTTTCTTTCTTTCTTTCTTTTTTCTTAAAAAAAAAAAAAAAAAAAAAAAAAAAAAAAAAAAAAAAAAAAAAACTTTGCATAAAGGAGCATTAGTAATTCGTGTAATCCTTTTATCTGAAAGGAAGTAATTAGTGTAATCTTAAATGCGGCTTGGTTCGAGTATTTCACCTATAACAAATAACTAGACGAATACACGTGTATAGCAACAGTGTATAGCGGCAAATAATTATATTTTCGAATATGTTGTTCTGGTGTGACCTTTGATGGAACAGTTAAGAGTTCAATTTGTGGCTATTGAGAGAAAAAAAAATTGAGTTATAAACGAAAAATTATAAAAATTTGCGTATTAAAAAATATTTAAACTATTAATTTAATGATGAACGTTATTACCGTTTTTAATTAAATGTATATTAGTAACTAAACATTACTCCCTCCGTCCCATAAAAACTGTCCAGTTTGACTTTTCAGAGTCAAACTGGTTCAACTTTGACCTTAAATATTTTTTATGTGTTATATAATATTTGATGAAAAATTATACCAATGAAAAATACACTTAAAACTCAATCTATTCATATATTTTGCATCAAGTATTATATAATAACTACAAAAATAAATAAGGTCAAAGTTCAACCAGTTTGACTTTGAAAAGTCAAACTGGACAGTTTTTATGGGACGGAGGTAGTACTATTTTTTAAGTTTTTAAATTTTAAGAAAAGAGGTTTCTCCTCTTTTTCTTTATACACAGTAGAGATTATTAGTTAAGAGCACATTTAATGGAGATTTATGAAGGATGTCAATAGCGACATATGATGTTTATACTAGTGAGCCTTTCATTGGAATAACTAGCTTTTACATAGTTACATAGGTGTGTAAGGTAATAGATTACGTGGTTTATAATGAGAGAATATTTTGTGAGTTGGTTTGTATGAGATAGAAGCTATATATATAAAAGACTAGAGTAACCATACACACCCTTTAGAATATTTCCGATCGTGTTTTAATACCACGCCAAATAATTGTTACATGCACCATGTGTTTCTTTATTTTATAACTTAACCGTACGTAAAATTAAATGAACCTAGCAAACAAATCACGTAAATCATAACTCCCTCATCTCTCTCCTTCGTCCCATGCATTGCATTACATCCCTTGTAAAGAAACAAACCACCAACCACGATCGGAGATCCACCGTGAATGGCGACATCGAGTTCGCGACAGTCAACTTCCTTTGGCGAAGCCGAAACTCAATTTAGTGAATCCGAAACGGTTGATGCCGATGAGTGGAATACAATCGATGTAAATATTCAATTTCATTATATTAATTCGTAAATACATATATCTTATAACATTTTGTACGTGTTCATATTTGTTTAATTGTAGGAGCCTGTTTCGGACGGATTATCTTCATTTTTGCTCGAATATGAACGTGTTATAGCTGAGGCAAGCTTTTATCAATCGTTTTTGTGTTGTTTTGTTTAATTATATGATATAGATTCATGTTTGTTACATATATTGAGATCATGAACTACATTTTAAAGTTTGATATTAAGGCTATAGCATATTATTATTATGTTATGCTATAGCCTTAACATCAAACTTGGCTAATACAGTAGCAGTATTTAATTAGCTATAGTTGGTTGATTTCCCTCCGTTTTTGTTCAGCTTCTAGCTTATTTATAGGCTTTCACACCCTTGGCTAATAAAATCATATACTCATCAGTAACATTAGTTTTGTTTATTTGTTTTACTTTTTGTGAACTTTTAATGTATACATCTTTGTTTTGGCATGTTGCAAAAGGCCGTGTATACAGCCTCTTTTGAGCAAACGGGTTTGTGTCCTCTTTTGCAGCATGCCAAAACGAAGATGTATTACAGAGCGAAAAATGATATAAAGCTGATTAAAATTTTAGAGGTAGCACTGGAAAGAAGAGAGGGGAAGTTTGAAGAAACGTAAGATATAGAGGAAGAGAGGAATAAGTTGATGAAATTGCATAAAAAGCATATTGGTGAAATGAAAAGCAGACACAGGGAGGAAGATACCTGTTTGCAGGATGAGTTCATTAATGATGAGTTGATGCGGTCAATGGAAAAGTACACACCCAAATCTTTGAGACGTAAAAATAACCTTCATTTGGGAGTTTGTCGAAACTGATTATATATTCAGGCACGACATAGAAGAGCTCAAAGTCAAAGTGGAGGGGACACATGTAGTAGTTCTACTTCTGACGAAGTTCAGCATACAATCAAAGTGGGAAACCAAATTGGTTTCAAGATGACAAATTCATTTGATGCTCTTAAAGAAATTATTGATGAATCAGGTGCTCCAAATGAATTCCAATGAATATAATGTCTATAAATTCATGTGGAATCGGAGGAGAGGTGAAAAGACAATGGGTAAATGAATTATGCAACAATCATAAGGTTAGTTTTCTTTGGTATTCAGGAATCAAAAGCTCGGTTTGTTGACTCTTTTGTGATTCAGTCGATATGGGGCCACAATAATTTTGATTATGATTACATTCCTGCTAATGGTCTTTCTGGTGGTTTGATTTGTATTTGGGAGAGGGATGAATTTGTAGTTCATGAATCAATCCATGGTAAAGGATTTTTAGCTTTAGATGGCTATTGGAAGGGTTTGGAAAATAGATGTATTATGATAAACGTTTATGCTCCACAAGACAATGAGGAAAAAATACAACTATGGAATGATCTTATTAGGCTAAAAAATAGCAGGGATGGTTTTTGGTTCACCTTTGGTGATTTTAATGCTGTTAGGTATGCTTATGAGAGACTTGGTACACAATACTCTTCTCGATGTGCATCTTCGTTCAACAAATTTATTGACACATCAGAGTACGTAGATGTGAAACTAGGGGGTAGAAAATTCACAAGAATTAGTAGCAACGGGTTGAAGTTAAGTAAGATTGATCGTTTTCTTGTTTCATCTGATGTAATCAACAAGTGGCCAAACATCCGGGTCACTGCACTAGACAGAAAATATATCGATCACTTTCCTTTACTTTTAGAAGTGTCTCAGGTGGATTTTGGCCCCCGGTCATTTCGATTCCTCAATGCCTGGCTTTTGGAAAGTTCAATCACAGAGGTTGTAAAGTCAGCTTGGCTATCAGTTAGCAGTCAATTGCGACCTGACATATGCCTTAAAGAAAAATTGAAAGCAACAAAAACAGCTCTAAAAGTGTGGAGAAGATCTGTCAAAAATGATTTTGATGCTCAAAAGAAAGAAGATATGGGTATTCTAAATCGATTTGATATGAAAGCTGAAAATGGTTTATTGACAAATGAAGATCAAACTGAAAAGGTTGCTGCGCTTAATCGACTTTTTGAAGTAGAGCAAAAAGAGGTGAAGTCTTTAAGGCAGACAGCTAAATGTAAATGGGCCTTAGAAGGCGACGAAAACACTAAATTCTTCCACAACATCATCAATGGTCGAAGAAGGAAACAAAATATTCATGGTGTTCAATCTAATGGGAGTTGGGTATCTGAACCAAATGATATTAAGCGTGTCTTTTTCGATCATTTTTCTTGTCAATTTAGTGAACCTTCATATAGTCGACCAGAATTTTTTAGCTCTAAGTTTAAACATCTTTCTGTGGACCAATGTCTTGCCATCGAAAGACCATTTTGTGATGAGGAGATTAAAACGGCAGTTTGGGAATGTGGCGACGATAAGGCACCAGGGCCTGATGATATGACTTTCAAGTTTTTTAAACACTTTTGGGATACAGTTGGGGTCGACTTCATAAAAGCTGTCAAACATTTTGGCACCTCGGCTTCTCTCACAAAAGGATGCAATGCGTCATTTATCTCCTTGATTCCTAAAGGAGCTGATCCAACTACACCAAAAGAATATAGTCCCATCAGTTTGATTGGTTGTCAATACAAGGTAATTGCCAAACTTTTGGCTAATCGTCTTACCTTGGTTTTGCCTTCGATAATCAGCAACACACAATCTGCTTATATTAAAGGTAGGCAGATCACTGATAGTCCAATGATTGTGAATGAATTAATTTCAAGGTCCAAGAAGCTTAAGTCTAAACTAATGATTTTTAAGGTCGACTTTGAAAAGGCGTTTGACTCAATTAATTGGAGTTTCTTAGATAATGTAATGATTCAGATGGGCTTTGGCTTCATATGGCGAAACTGGATCAAAGGTTGTTTCAACTCGGTAACTGCTTCAGTTCTTATAAATGGCTCTCCATCCAAGGAATTTTCTCTCGAGAGAGGTTTGAGGCAAGGCGATCCATTGTCTCCCTTCCTATTTTTGGTTGCTGCTGAAGCTTTACACATTGTCATGGAGGAGGCAGTTGAAAAAAACGTTTTTAGGGGGATTCGTGTTGCTGAAAATTGCAACACTATTTCTCATCTTCAGTTTGCCGACGATGTTCTCTTCGTTGGTGAGTGGTCAGAGAGTAATGTGAAATCTTTAATTCGTATATTGAGATGCTATCATCTTTCTTCGGGGTTAAAAGTCAACTTATCTAAGAGTTGCATTTATGGTGTTGGTGTACCACACGATAATGTGAACACTCTAGCCTATGAAGTCAGATGTAAAGGTAGTAAGCTTCCTTTTACATACTTGGGTTTACCAGTGGGGGCAAATATGAAGCTCACCTCAAGTTGGATCCCTGTTATAAATAAATTTCAAAGTAAGCTTTGTTCATGGAAGGCACGATTGCTATCATTTGGGGGGCGTTTAACTCTTTTAAAATCAGTCTTATCAAGCCTTCCTCTTTACTATTTTTCCTTGTACAAAGCTCCTTATTCAGTTTTGAATATCTTAGAGAGCATTCGGCGTCAATTTTTTTGGGGTAGCACTGGTGATGAGAAAAAGATGTCGTGGATTAAATGGTCAAATGTGATAGCACCTAAAATAAATGGTGGGTTGGGTATTGGCAGCCTTAAAGCAGCTAACCTTGCTCTTCTTTCTCGTTGGTGGTGGAGAATACGGTCAGATAAGAGTGCACTTTGGAACTCGGTGATTACTAGTATTCATGGTTACTTAGGTGGTACTAATCCTCATGATTATGTGTCAACTAATACCGGTTGCTGGAATTCTATCGTTAAAGCTGGGATGGAAGTACATAATATGGGTTTTCATTTCTTTGAAGCTTTCAGTCGTAAGGTTGGCCAGGGGAATTCAATTTATTTCTGGAAAGAACCTTGGTTGGGTAATCACATTCTCTCAAACAAATTTCCGAGACTCTTTGCACTTGAAACGTCACAGGAATGTTGTCTTAGTGATCGATGTGAAAGTGATGATGATAACCTTCAATGGAGATGGGCTTGGCGTCGACCCATCAGAAGTGGCAGGGAGTTGGAAGAATTCAATGGGCTAATGGATCTACTTTGCAACTTTCGTCATGGTACAGAAGAAGACGGTTGGAATTTCTTGTTAAGTAACTCGAACTTGTTTTCTGTTAAATCAGTGCGGGTAGCTATTGATAAATGTGGGATTGTCTCGACTACCCGTCCAACCAGATGGTCATCTCTCATTCCCTCTAAAGTCTTAATTTTTGTTTGGCGTGCCGAGAGAAACCGTATCCCAACTAGAGTAGAGTTGGACCTCAAAGGTATTGACATACCTTCGATCCTATGTCCCATTTGTGACAATGAACTTGAGACAGTTGATCACATTTTGGCGAAATGTGATTGGGCATCTCACCTTTGGAAAAATATTTTTTTGTGGTGGGGTTTTGAATTTAAGACGGGTTCTTCCTTTTGGGAGATTATTGATTTCGTCAAAAACCTTAGCTTGGAAAAGAAGAAGTTATTTCAAGCACATCAACTCTCATGTTTTGAATCCGTCATATTCTCTTCATCTTGGTTGATTTGGAATGCAAGAAATGAGAAGATCTTTTCGGCTAAAAGGTGCTTGGTAGAAGATATCTTCATCAATCTACAACATCTATGTTTTTGTTGGTTGAATAATAGGTACAAAAAAAGTTCTCTTGATTGGACTTTATGGCTTTCTCGTCCCATGGACGCATGCTATGTTTCTAGTTCGTGAACTATGTATTTTGTAATTCGCTTGCCTTCTAGCTCCTTGTTAGAAGGTAGCCTTCTTTGAAGTTCAATACAAATAGCCGTTTCAAAAAAAAAAAGAAAGCTTGACTTGTCAATTTTTTTAAAATCTTGTTACTATCAATTGTGTATAGTTGTGGACGTCTAAAATAAGGCAAAAAGCTCGACTTGTTTCATACTTCATGCGTAATTTCTTTTATCTTGTAGTATATTCTCCATGTGCTAATCAGTATTTGCATGAAGCTAAGGTCTCGTGTGGACTAGTAGCTACTGTGTATTGTCACAACCTCAGTTTATAATCTAATTTGGAATGTCCTCTGAGTTTGCGTAAATTGTTTTCTAGGGGAATGGTGTTCTTGTTAACAATGATGAAGCAGGCATTGTGCTTGTAACAAATTTTCGTCTTCTTTTTCTGGTAAGTTTTTTTCATGTATCATCTTTATGGTAACTGAAGCATGCAAAAGTATAAACTGTAGTCCCGTGTTGCTAATTTGATCATTTCTAATATCATTTTTGCAATATATAGAAACACATGTATACATATGAATTATCATTTTTACAATATAGGGTCACTTAGATACGCATGCATACTGCATACATATGAACATTAACGAACCTAAATTAATTATCTGCTAATTCTTAGTGTACTGTGTAATGTATAAATCGGTCATAGTTGTTATATAAATCTGAGCATTAAACTCAACTTTTCCTCCTATATCTGAGTATCTGACATATATTTCTGTTATATTTTTCTTAGAGTGAAGGATCCAGGGATGTTATCGCACTTGGAACAATACCATTGGCTACCATCGAAAAATTCAACAAGATTGTAAGTTTTGCCTATTAAACTATGGTAATTTTGAAATTACAGATTGTGCCCTTTCTTAATGAACATTACCATTACTATGAGCATGCATGAAAGAACACATCTTGACTTTATTCATTGTGGTATGTTTTGTAATTTACGCCTAATGCTAGATATGTACTTTTGACTTGTTCATTTCGAAAATACTTCTCCAAGCTAATTTTGCAGTGCTTTCACTAGTTAAAATAGAGCTTTAAAATGGTTGTTGCATCTCCTGGTGGACTGACGTATCTCCATTATATGATGATGAGGATGTAGGTGACTAAGCAGCCATCAGGTACCCGGCAGCCGGAGAAGAGTCCTACACGCAGGCTTCTTCAGGTCGTCGGTATGGTAGATCACTTCTACTATTATTTTCAAGTTATTTGGGTATTTTTGTCATGCATATAAATACTCCGTAATTTACATGATGCTTTCTGACAATTAGAAATTTGTTGGGCATTAAAATTAAAAGATATGCGAACTAAGCTGACTCTACATAGCTTAGTATATGAAATATTTAGTTCTTAAACTTCTTCATACATACAAGAATTTAATAGTATACTTAGTCAGGTTTGTTTTGCAGGCAAAGATATGAGAATCATCATATTCGCTTTTCAGCCTCGGACTAAGCATGTCAGTGATGACTATTGCACTAGTAAATTTACACTATTTTTTGTTTTTTAGCTAATCATGGTCATTTTGGTTGTACTTAAAATGTCATTGGGAAGAAATACTATCTTTGTGATTCAAGTATCTTCTTCTAATATTTTAAATCCATGATCATCCATCTTTAGTTCATAGGAGCTTCGTCACTTAATTACTCGTAGTATACTTAGTATTCGCTAACTCTAGCTGATTGTTATATACATCTAGATTTTCTGCATTCAATGGAATCACTGATATCTTTATAAGTTTAAAAATGTACCTGAAAAGGGAACACAGAAATACAGACTTTGACGGTCCTGGAAAAGAAAATATGCTGATGATTTCAGTTATTCTTCACTAAGATGTTGGTACTCAAACTATAATTCTAACGATAGGACAACCCACGTGGATCGAAAATAAAAACTTAGTGATATATCAGATCCTCCCAAAAATGTTCATTATGCATTAGCTGCAAAGTATGTTTTCCCATGATGATATTGATAGACTGGCTTGTGTTTTACAGAGACGTGCTATCTTCGGTGCATTGCTGAGATGGACAAAGCCTACAAAACTATGGGATCTCTATGCTTTCACTTCTGGCTCTTCCAGATACAATAACACCAACCCTAAAGTGCGGCTAATTAATGAGTATTACCGGCTTCTTGGTATGGGATCAGTTCAGGCGTCAATCAACACAATAGAAGATGGTCTGTACAAATTTTCTAATGATTGGTGGAGGATTAGTGATGTCAATTCAAGTTATAACATGTGTACAACTTACCCATTTGCTCTTCTAGTTCCAAAATTCATCAGGTGAGGTATCTTTTAATTAATCTCCCTTCTTTCGTTTTGTAACTTGATATAAATTTGTCACCTGTGTTGCTGATTTCAGAGATACAGATCTTCTGAAAGCCTGTACCTTTCGCGCACGGTGTAGATTGCCTGTCATATCATGGTGTGATAGACGTAAGCACTTTCATTATCTTGATGAACATGCGTATACCATTTTATTGAAATCCTTTGGTGGTGACTTAAATCTATAATGTTTCTGTTAACATAACATGCATTCACCAACCTTATCATCGTACACATGTAGTTTAATTAAGTTAACATACTAGCATTTATTCTATTACTATGTAGGTACTGGAGCTGTTCTTGCTCGGTCATCCCAACCATTAGTTGGTCTCATGATGAATATGAGGAGGTAATCCCATATTCATGGAATTTCAGCCATTTGTTACGTACCTTAAATGCATTACATCTGGACACAATTGACTAATAAGAACATAATGCAGCAATGCTGATGAGAATCTGGTTGGTGCCCTTTGTACTCGGCTTTCTGGTGAAAAAGAAGGACGGAGGTAAACAATCACTGCCTTTGAATGCATTTTGTTCCGTAGATGTCGTTCGTTTTTATGTGATGAGGTCAACTGAAATGAACAGCCATATTTCCCTAGGAAGTTATATATAGCTGATGCAAGGCCCCGAAAAAATGCGCTGGCCAATGGCGCGATGGGTGGGGGTTCAGAGTCATCTTCCAATTATTTCCAGTGTGAGGTCTGTCAAAGGTTTGAGCTATAATAATGTGTTCCAGACACATATATGAGAAGTATTTTAAATTATTAACATATAGTTCTCCCAACTTTTGTTTTGTTTAGATTGTATTCTTTGGGATAGACAATATCCATGCTATGAGAGAGAGTCTTGTTCGTCTCAGAGACTACTTGGATACACATGGAACCAAATCATCGGATGGAATGTCATCATTCTTGGTATAACTTGAACCTTAAATATTTAACCTTATTATGTAACGTGTCATTTAGTTTGTGATCTATACAGAGAAATGGTGGATGGACTTGGGGTGGAGGTAATCTCAGCAGTATGTCTGCTTCAGTATCAACCCTTGGTGATAGTGGCTGGTTACAGCATATTCAGAATGTATTGGCTGGTTCCGCTTGGATTGCTGCTCGTGTTGCTTTGGAATCAGCATCAATGCTCGTTCATTGCAGGTAAAGTCAATATAGTTTTTGATATGCTTGTTCAGTATCTTTCAGGTAATATTTAAAGTGTTTGATATGCTTCTGTTGCTTTTTAATTGTATATATCATGTCTCTATGTTTATGTTTCCGTGTAATTGTGTGGTACAGTGATGGATGGGACAGAACAAGCCAGCTAGTAGCCCTTGCAAGTTTATTACTTGATCCATATTACCGCACCATTAATGGATTTCAGGCTCTTGTTGAAAAAGATTGGCTTGCATTTGGCCATCCATTTGCAGAACGAGCTGGATTGCCAAGTTTTTCTGGGAGTGACAGCATGCCTCTAGAACTTTCCAGGCATTCTTCAAGTCCAAACATCACATTATCTTCGATGCGCCTGTCATCCGTATCATTTACATCTCAATCTCCAGTCTCCTCTAATGCGCAGACTTCAAACCACTATTCTCCAATATTTCTTCAGGCAAGAGTTTTCAACACATCATTCATTGAGCCTTATGGAACACCTTAAAAGCATCTATGGTAATTATGCTGATTTTTTGTATACTGATTTTACTTGACAGTGGGTTGATTGTGTGTCGCAATTGCTACGGATGTACCCTTTTGCATTTGAGTACTCATCCGTAAGTATTGACTTTTCTTGGAACTGCATATCTTGAACAGATTTTGATTGACTCGTCACATGATGATTATGTTATTGCTTTTTGACATTGGCTCATGCAGGCTTTTTTGGTTGATTTTCTGGACTTGGTGCTGTCATGTCGGTTTGGGAACTTCATGTGCAACAAGTGCGAACATTTTCAATGAATTATAAAGTTATATAGGCTTAAAGTAGAGGTGGAAATTTCAACCCATTTTATAAAGGGTCAAATTGTGTCATAGTTTATATTAACAAGTAAAATGATCAAGTACATATTACCCTGAAACCAAGGGTCCGAACAGTCAAACGCCACCCCAAGTGTATTTTTGATGTATGCAACCTATAAATCGTTAAAAAGTATTGTAAATCATGCACAAGTTTTATCTACACAGTCTAAAAAACTGGGAAAATGAAATCTGGTTAACACAACCTGGCCCGTTCCAACCTATGCCAAGCGTTACCCGTTTTGACCCATTTCCCAACCCGCCCATTTTTCCACCTCTAGCCTGAACACTGTACTTAACACCTGTTAATTTCCTTCCATAAAGAGTAATCATTTATATTTCAGTGATAATGAAAGAGAAAAGGCTGGTGTTTTCGAGGCGTCTGAATGCTTATGGATGTATATGACTGACATGCGTGCTGCAGAGGGAAGTTCTCATGTGCACTACAACCCGTTTTACGATCCATCCAAGCATGATGGTCCATTATTACCACCAGCCGCAGCTTTGGCTCCAACATTATGGCCCCAATTCCATCTTCGGTGGTCATGTCCTTGTGAAGCTCAATCTAGCAAGGTTGAAACCCAATGTAGAAACATGATGGACAAGTACTCTGAACTGCAAAAGGTAATTCAACTGTTCCAATCATTTATAACTTTGTGGTGAGTCATTCATTGAAATCAATGGGCATAGCGTTTTTTACCAGTTCACCTATAAATGGGTTGATTACGTTTGGTAGTTAAAGGTAAGCAGCCGCTTTCACAACAAAACTAGTAGAATAACATACTAAACCAAAAGTTATAATTTACTTTAGTAATTATTTGACCAAATTGTCATTTGTCTTGATGGTAATTCCTTCTCCTAGTGTCCAACTTATATTATGTTTAACTGGTGTCATATATTGATATAAACAGGCAAAGGATTTAGCGGAGAGTAATGCCAGAGAAATAGCCACAACAATTGAATCCTTGACAGCTGACCTGCGTAAAGAGAACCAAGTCAGCAACTCGGCTGTTGCATTAGCTAAGAAAGCAAACAGGGAAAATTCCAACATTAAACGAGCAATGGAGTCATTCGGATGTAAAGTTCATGTTTCAGATACACCTGACATTGAAAACCACCCTGCTGTAAAGACGAATATGTCTTCTTCAACTAAAGAAACAACAGTAGGTAGCGAAGACATATATGATGAAAAGAAGGATTTATCCGTCTCCATTGCAGTAACAGCAGATGATAATGTTCCCGAAAACTCTACCAACCGGATTTGTGAATCTTTGTGCCCGCTATGGGCACGAGATGGAGGTTGTAGATGGCCTGATGCAGACTGTGCTCAACTTAGGAGCCGATTTATAGGTTTGAAAGCTAATTATGATGCTTTTGACAGGCTAACAATCAATGATAGTTACTTCCAACCCGAATGACAAAAACTGCAAAATGCAAAAGAGGGAATTTTGTAATCGAGTTAAAGTTTTTATAGGACACAAAGGCTTACTTCATATACACATGTTAGATAGGCAAAAGTTACTGTCTAATGTGCGGAAATCATTAATTCTTTGAATCGTCAACAAGCGAAGTATATAAAGTAAACAGGATAACGGCGATAACTTTTGGAGTACATATTGTTTTGCTAACATGGTTTATACCAGAGTAATCAAATGTCAACTATAATACTTTACCCAGTTATTTACTTTGAGTGACAACTTAATTCTTTTGTACATGAAAGACTGTTGTCTGATGTTTTTTTTAGGTTGATTTTCTCGTATGTGGAAGGTTTGATTGTTGAATTAATATGGTTCTAGGGAATAGGCTGAGTTCAACTAATATAATGTTCGATTAACAAAACAACACATTTGATATACTTCGCTTGTTGACCCATAACTAAAAAAAAAAAAAAAAAAAAGGTCACAGGAGATACAAAGAGTGATGCCATAGTTACGGGTCACAGAAGATGAGGTAATGTTGCTAGCCCTTGGTCACTGAACTTGCAATAGTTGCTTTCATGTGAATGCTTCTTCTTTTCATACGTACACACACAGGAAGAAAGTCTTAAGTAAGTAATCCATTGACATCATTAGCATAATATTAGTGGTTAGAGGTGGCAAGATGGTTTTCTTAACGGTTTATAATGAACTTGGTTGAATACTTGAACGGGGAATGAGCCGCGTCCGGTGTGTGTAAGTGAGTTAGTCTGCACATCTAAAAATAAATCTTGATTTTAAAGAAAATAAGTAACTTGTTAATCATCATTACAGAGATAATAATACGTCCGATATTTTTTTCATAATATTTTTTTAAATTTATATATCAGACAGCTTTTATATGAAACACAAATCATATGGGGCTACTCATAGTAATGAGACAAAACTTGGCAGTAATAATGATTAAAGAAGGCGAGACCAATAAGTGAGTTGTGAGTCTAATGTTATCTTGTTTTTCTCATACACGAAATCTCTACAAAGTGTGTGCTTCTATCAAGAGACTCAAGTTTCTATATGCAATAACTGGATCCTGTTATGATTTGAATTTTGAAGGGTCCTAGTACCAAAGAGTAACAAAACATTTTTATCGCATTCCCAAACTAGGGAACATGACCAGACAGACACATCACACATGTAGTGGAGACATATGTGCATAAAGAAAAGAACGTACAACCTTAATTGAACAGTTCTACTTGAGGCATCTCTTTAATTATAAAATTGTATATAAGATAATTTTCTATTTTTGTAACTTTTTCCTCAGTTTTTTGGCTTTTTCATAAAAAGCTGTTCTCATACTGTCTTTTCAGCAGATGACGATAACACTACAAGAACTACGAGAGAAGGTGACGCACACCTTTGATAGCACTGTAAACACTAGTTCTAAATGACTGAACTATTAGCCTAACTATTAGCCTGGTGATTATAGTCAGTTAGCCTAAAAAGTTGTTCTCAATTTCTCATTGCGGAAAGACTGTCTTTTCAGCAGATGCTTAGTTGCTAGCACTGTAAACAAAAGTTCTAATATTCTATATTTACCAAAGACATTTGCGACAGCCAACATGCTGAAGCTCAAAGCCTGGCTATCATCCATGATCGGTGATTATAGTATTACACTATACTCTTTACGCTAATAAATGTAGTATAAACAGAATATTACTTGATCAGCCAGAAGAGACCATAAAGACGATAATCACATTGACATAGTAAGTTCAATATCTTAACACTTTATGTCGAAATATAAGTTTTAAGAAAATCTGGAAAAATATACCAGCACTTATTGAAAATATAAAAGAATTTATAATCAATACAAGGTTACTAGTGCAATATCTACTTTTTCGTCCATCACACTGATGGATGTGAACCAGATGGGTTATCATTCAGCTACCATAATTTTCATTAGAATCGAAATAGCTAAACACATCAATGAGACTTTCAACAAGATATTTTGCAGAGACTCATCATTATTAGTACTGAAAACATCGATCTCAAAGATAACGCAAGCATCTCTGTATATATAATGCATTGATATATAAATTTAATAACTTAAACTAATCTAAACCACTTTGATAGTTATACCATATATCCAACATCATCATCTATACTACTATATAATGTATTTGGGACTATTCTATAATTAGAAAGGCTTAAAAATTCAGATTTTTACTTACTAATTATGGAAACAACCACCCCTAACAATCACCCCCAACAATTTATAACCACTTCAACAACCACCCCAACAATTTATAACCACCTCAACAACCACCCTAACAACCACTTTCCACCACCCCACCTCCCTCCTCTTCACCCCAACAATCCGCCCCCGCATCGCGCGGGCACTTTTCTAGTAAAGGAATAATAGAACTTGTCACATCAAGCAAAAGTAGTGTTTCCAGGTACAAACTCACACTTTGCGTATAAGTCTTTCCATTAATCCCAATACCGTTAATACGTCCTGATGAAGGTTCATAAAATTCAAGTCTGTACTTATATCTTTCATCCTCCTTTACTTGTATTATAACTTCACCGTTCTTCCTGAACCCCAATACTCCCAGGTCAAATTGTCCATGATACGGCCACTTACCCGTGGGTTGCTTAATAGTGAACATCTTAGTAAACGATTTTGTCACAAAGTCCATCATCCACACACCACAAACTTTTACCTCATTGTCAGAATCATCCGTAAACACACCAAGTGACTCATTCACCTCCGCCACTTTCCAATAATTTTTTTTTAATAAGCATTCCGGAAGACGCACTTGGCCAAACTTGTCACTTTTCAAATCAAAGGAAACGATAACACTACAATCACTAGTATAATCTACGGCACAAAAATAAATACACCCTTTAATACAAACCTGATTCCAATGCAAACGACCTAACCCTAAAGCAGGCGGAACGTTAGATACACTTTTCCAAACACCGGAACTTAACGTAAAAACCATGGCCTTACTCTTCTTATAATATTTATTAACCCCAACAAGCTTAGGGTCACTACTAGTATCACTACAAAATCCAAAACCAATAACAATGTCTTCATGCGGTCGAGGGGGGATAATAATACCAACAGATTTGTTAATGATAGGATTCCAAAGAACAGCAATTGATTCTTCTAATTCTGTATGAAAACCGTAAAAACACAACAACCCGTTAACAGAACCGAGCATTTTCCTTGGATAATCGCATAAACTACTAAGGGGTGGCGGGAGGGTTAAAGAAGATTTCTGGTTGGGAAAGGTATCGTCATCGATAATGGAAGTGCATTCAAACATGCTGCGTACAAGTAAATGATGCTGAGGTCGGTTGCGGTGAATGCGGATGTGATCGTTGATGAATTCAGAGTTTTCGATAAGAGACTTCCATTGTTTTGAAACCCATCGAAATCGACTAAGTGATCTTGCTGGAAGCCTTTTCATGATTTCTGTTTGGATTTCGAAAGGTATGTGGTATGACATTTTTCTAAGCCTTTTCATGATATTATTACTGGAAGCCTTTTCATGATTTCCGGAACCCATCGAAATCGAATAAGTGATCTTATTGGGGTTCTTGTTGTATTGCCGAACGGTGTTTTTATACATTATATATAGAGTACATTAAAAAAAAAACTTAAAAATCTTGTAAATCACAAGAATAGTCCTTCAGTTATAGTAAAATTCCATATTTAGTCCCTAAGTTTCAAATATCACACGCATAAAGCTTTCTCCTGTGCTTTTAGACCCCCACAAATCCATAATATAAAACTTTATTTACAAAAACTAAAGATTTTAAACCATAAACCTGCAAGTAATTTAAACATTTTAAACCACTAACCAAACCAGGTAAATGGTGTTATACTTGAACACTTAAGGCACGCCTGCACATATTTTATGGGACCATTGTATGCTATTGGACATTTGTTGGCTAATAAAGCGTTAAATGATGTCTTATTGTATCTAGGGTAAATTGCAAATTTCGTCCCTAATGTTTCCGAAACTTGCAAGAAAACCGCTGAAAAAAAATCAATTTAGTCACTGAAGCTGATGTGGCGTTCCAAATATGCCATCGAAAGCTAACGATTGTTAGTACTCCCATTAAGTGGCCTCACTCGATTAAGGACGTGAAGGTATTATCGTCTTTTCATTGTTTCGTCTTACGCACTCAAGAACATCAAGAAAGTAAGGCCAGAACATCATCACAATCTCTCTCAATCACCATCACAAACATCCTCAAATATAAAACGCAATCCAAATCAAAAAATACAAACCATGAGTCGATTCACCAAATCTGACCTCATCTTATCATCATTATTTCCATCACCATTATAATATCATCATCTTTTCACTGTCCCTTAAATGTACTAAATTATGTAAAAAAAAAAAAAAAAAAAAAAAAAAAAAACAAACAAACAAACAAACAAACAAAAAAACCTTCACATTTTCACAACTATAATCTTACTTGACTTTTCCAAGCAGAAGAAAGGTTGTGGATAGACACCATACTAAAACACCATTGCAAAAGAAATGCAATATTGACAAGAATGGGATCGAACTAAATTTACTACACTGCGTAGGAGTTTCTCCAGCGATTTGTATCCTACAACAGTATCGGCAATCAAGAGGTGTATTTTGTCCAAAACCCTGCAGCACAAAGTAAGTCGGTCGTCGAGGCTCGATTGCTATGCAGTAGGGCAACTGAGTCACGCCAACATATCATGCAAGCTTGACCAAAATCAATTCAGTGATGGCAGGTCACAGAGATGCAAGTCATAAGAGAAGCTCCTCACAACGTAATAATCATAGCTTTGTCTCATTATTGTCATGATATCTCACTTTCTCTAACTCAGTTTTCTTTTAGGTGTCAACCAAAATACCAAATACCAATAACCTTTTTAGCAGTTAAAACTTAAAAGAAATAGAGTAACATGTTTGGCCCGTGATAAAGAAGGATTTGCTTCGCAAAATGAGAAAATAAAGCAATGATACGAGGAAGTGAAGTTTGTAATGAGACCAAAAACAACACTAACCGAACACAACTAATGCATCTGATACTATGTATCACTGGTTTGGCTATTAGCAATTTGTGGTTCTAACAAGAAAGCTAGGCCATCCTCCAAAAATGATGAACTTATGATCATTGTTAGTAGTCACTAAGCAATCACATACATCATTTTTGTTTATCAGCGATCATTGTCTATGATTGCATAATAAGCACAAATTATGCAATTTAGTTGCAGGCCAAAACTAGTAATTTGTATGCTAAAGTGGGTGTTTTAGTTGTAGAGAAATAGAGTTGAGCATTATGGAGTGGCAGAGAGAGAATGCTATTACCAAATCCGTTCCATTATAAGATCTTAATGTCTGTCTTTGATTTCAAACCTAGGATTTCCAAAATCCAGTATGCATACGAAACTTATGCGTTTAACAAATAAAAACCTTTTTCAAATAGAAACAAAAGTCAAAGAGGGTGCTTAAGATTGCATGACTTTCGGCTAAGGCTTATAAACACTTATTAATAAGCTCATCCAGGTGTTTATGACTTTATTATGAGTGTTTGGGAGGTATGAGCTTATCTGCTAGCAAACCCTTCAAAAGAAACAACTTGGTATCTGCCCATTAAGCACATACACACTTCGAAAGAAGCAACTTATGCAACCCTTTTAACATGCTGATTAATCAATAATCCACATCAATGATTTTGTCATCCAGAACATAAGTCACAAAGCTGGGAATAATCAAAAGATTCAAAGACCGTATTCAAGTTTGCATAAGCAATAACAGTAAACAACTGGTAAAATAACTAACCTTTGTTACACCTTCAAGAAATAACCTTTCAAGCCTAAACCTTCGATGAACAACACCTGAAAACAACGATATGAACACCAAATTTCCCTCATAGGAACGCCAATTTTAATCTAATAGAATCACAGATTACAAATAATTTTTAAGCATTTAATAATGTACCTCCATATCTTTAATATAGAAGACAAAACAGACAACTACTAAAGATAAAAACAAGCAAAGCAAGTTACATACATTTCCCTAAACACCCTAAGAGAGGGTTTAATTATTTAACCCTCATAATACGCCAATTGTTTCTCAAATCCAAACCTTAAAATAAGAACACTCAACACCCTACTTCAATTATTACTATCATCACTATGATTGTTGTTGTCGTTTATGGTATTATGGTTACCGATGTGATGATTATTACTGTGAATATGATTATTAGTATGATTGTTGTTGCTATTCCCGACAGTTCTTCTACGCTGCTTCAACTGCGACAACTCCATCTGCGTCTTCATAAAAAACTGCATCCTTTGCAACTCGAGCTCTTTCGCAAACTTCATACTTTGCTTCTGCATCTCCACCATCTGCTGCAACTTCAAACTCTCCGCCTGCTCATACGTTTCCGCAAATTTCACAATCGCTTTAGTCAACTCCTTAACCGACTCCCCCCAATTCTTATCCTTCGACCCCCTCCCATTTCCCTCCCCCTCCTGCTGCTTCTGCTTCGCACTAAACGGAACCGACAACCTAATACGCTTCTGCTCATACGGGTCAGATTCAGGCGAATCCGGATCCTGGTCCTGTTCTGATTCTGAATCCGAATACGCCGGAGGAGGACGCAAACGCTTACGCTGCTGCAACAATTGCTCCTGCTGCAACTGTTGCTGCTTCTGCTGATTTTGTTGCTGCTGCAGCCGCATTAACGTCTGTTGCTGCAGTTGCTGCTGCAGCAGCATTTGTTGTTGGTGTTGCCGCTCCTGTTGTTGTTTAAGCCTGAGGCTCTGAACAACAGGAGGAGCGGACCTAACACCAACAGGTATCCCAACAGGAACATTATTACTATTATTACCACCACCACCACCACCACCAACACCAACATTTCTTAAAAGCGGAGTCGAAAAACCAGTTTTCGACGCCACATTCGGCCCAATCAAGTCCTCCAACCGATCAAAAAACTTCCAAGTACTAGGCCCGCCCCCCGCAGCAATCTTCGCCTTCTCCAACTTATACTTCTTCTTAACAGTATCAATCCTATTCTTACACTGAATATCAGTTTTCGGAACTTTCATAAAATCTTTTCGACTACTAACAATATCCGCAACTTCTTTCCAATGCTTTTGCTTCAAATTACCCCTACTTAACTCCAGATATCTCTCCCCCCATGCATCTATCAACACACCAGTCGCACCTTCACTCCAACAATCCTCACGACCACCGCCTCCACCACCTGAACCACCACCACCGCCGGATAATGCTAATAACCTCGGCTGAGGCGTCGGTAAAGCTAACGTCAAGGTGTTTTGTTGTGGTGGAGGCGTTGAGGCTACCGTGACGGTGATTCGACGGCTAGAAGGTGGAGATCCGGATCTGGATCCGGATCCGGTGGATCTATTTGATCGGATGTCATCGTCATCATCCATGATAACTGATTTAACAGATCTGGTTTATGATGGAAGGTTTGTTTTAGAGAGAGAAAGTTAGGTGAGAGTTTGTTATAGAGAGAGAAAATTAGGGTTATTTTTTTTTTTAGAGAGAGAGGGGATGGAAGGAATAATTGATCGGCGTTTTTTTTATGAAGGAAAATAAATGACGGAGAAAAACGGAGAGAAGTCGGCCGTCAACGGAAAAAGTAAGTAAGGACACGTGGAGGGATGTTATGGGATTATGACTTAAGGCAAAAGCCGACACACCGGACGATGTTATTTTCATTTTCTTGGCTCTGGCTCCGGCTCGGCTCCCTTTTTTTTTTCTTTTTTGACCTATAATTAACCTTATTAGCCTTGTCAATAAGTTTTCTGATATGTTGTTTATTTAACTCGTTAGTAAAAAAATATACGTAATAAAAAGTTGAACGGAAAAATGTTACCAGATCAGTTTTCATTTAACCTAAAAGACGTGACTATAAAAATTGATCGGCTTACCATTGTTAGTCAGCTTTGGTTTCGACTTCACTCAGCTCTCATGCATTTCGTGCCTTTTTCTTGTTTCCCTCGTCACTTTTACGTTTATCATCCTTGTGTGACATTAGCTTATCTATCACGTAATGTTTTTTTTTTCAACCCTATTACATATTTTCTAATAAAAGAATTTATAGTCCATCAATGATCAATCCTTGTTAGAATAAATGTTAATGGCTTGTAATATATGTGCCAAAACTCTATTTAATAAGGTTCTGGTGGTACTAGTGTCTTCATATGCCACATCACCGACGCTGATTCCACCAAACCTTTATAACATATTACCATCAAACCCACAATACTAATATAACCCACTTAAACACGAATATACATTACAATACACTCACATATACGAAAAAACAAAAGTTCTATTTGGTGGCCGGGATGACCAAAGCAACCAAAAATTTTGTTCACTACACATGAAGGTAGGTTGTTTAATAAGGGTTAATGTGTTGAAGCATATTTCTGCCGGATAGATCTTGACAGCTCTCATGTGCCTTTCGTCTTTGTCCCCGAGCTTGGAAGTATACTACAAACATGAAAGAACCCGTTAGAAGGGGTCCTGAGGCTGAAGCCCCGGGAACTACCCTCCGACAGTCAAGTCAGAACCTCGTAGAAGAGGATTTAGCATAGATATGTATGTTGTTGAGTTGTAATATATGTATGTGTGTTTATTATGTGAGATAAAATATATTGTAGAGAGATGAAGTAGAATGTAGAGAGAGAAAGAGATATTGGTATATATAGAGAGAGAATTAGGTAGGTATCAAATTGGTGTCTCGATACCTGTTTTGTTTTGGGAAGGAACATGTCGAGCTACTCCTAGTCTAGGTACTAGGTGTCAGGTCACGTTGTAGACACAATCCCGTGATATCCGAGTTAGGTGGCGTAGTTTGACACCTGCATCGGACTGCTAAATAAAAGGTGTACCTGGCTAAGAGGGGTGTATACCTTTACGGTTCTTCAACACGTGACTATCGGACTGATGGAGACTCTTCGGTCCGGCACGTGTCGTCTGAACACATACGTCAACATGTCCCCCAGTATTGTAGTATTGGTTGAAGATCGATGGTGCAATACTTAAAGAATATCTTTATGCCTTTCGGTACATGTCGTTCAGACACATACGTCAATATGTCTCCCCAGTATTGTAGTATCGGTTGAAGACCGATGGTGCAATACTTAAATAATATATGTATACCTTTCGGCACATGTCGTTCAGGCAAGTATTGTACCTCCTGACACGTGTCCTGTATAGCCTTTCGGCATGTGCCCTTCAACACAAGTGTATCGTCTTTCCTCCGGCGCGTGTCCTTCGCACTAGGCCCCCAAATCAATGAGACGGCCCTGATAACATCAAACCCACAATACTAATATAACCCACTTAAACACGAACATACATTACAATATACTCACACATACGAAAAAACAAAAGTTCTGTTTGGTGGTCGGGATGACCAAAGCAACCAAAAATTTTGTTCACCACACATGAAGGTAGATTGTTTAATAAGGGTTAATGCGTTGAGGAGGGGGTGCATGTGTCGTATGTGGCCTTATTACGAGCACCTGATGAGGTAGCATAATGCCCACGCCCCACTGAAACCTTAGCACTTTTCTAGTCGTACAAGCATAAGAAAGGCTTTTATGTGTGACTGCAACTTTATTTTAAGGGTGTTTTGAGTTTACATGGATTCAATTCTTCGTTTGAATTGAAAATCAATTGGTATGCATGTTGCATATAAGCATCAAAATAACTCTCTTCATGTTAGATATGTGTAAGCGTAACCCCTTTGCTGGAACATGCTAAACAGTTTAGGAGAGGGGTTTATTCAGGCAACTATTCAGTTTCAGTCAGCAATATTTGGTGATCTCCCCGTGTTCTTTTTATCACGTTAGAAAAGTGACATTTAGGAACGCACGAGACTAATCCTCGTTTACAGAATTAGGGGCATTAACACACGCAATAGCAAATTCGGCCAATGACATTTAAATAAACAAAACCATAGTGAAATTCTGACCCTGTATATTCAAAGTAATTTTCAGGTTTAGACAGATTAAAACGTATCAAGTAATTTATATGCTACATGTAAAAGATTAAATCTTAACAGAACATTTAGTAGGTACTAATTATCCTCATCCACTGTGGGTGATGAAGATGGTGGATCTTCGTTGGATGGCTTCTTCCTTTCCCTATGTTCGTTCCATCGTCCCCACGCCCACTTTAAGACGAAGAACCCTCCAACTGCATAAACCTAAAAGAAACCAGAAAAGGTGTTTGGTTAGATAACTATTTTACATTTTTACTTATAATGGTCGATTTGGGTGGTTCAAATGAAAATTTAGGTTAAAGAGGAGCAGTCAAATGGAACAACCAGATCATGAAAAGTTTATACATCTTTTTAAATTGTTTTCATCAAAGATTTAGACTATTATTATCATTTATAAAAGTTATTCAAAATAGACAAAAATAGAAAGTATGTGAGTCAACCCAACCCAGTTCATTTTGAAACGTGCTAAATATGACCCATTTAAACACCAACCGTTTTGAACCGCTACCCAACCCGCCCATCGTGCCACCTCAGGAGTAATGTCATCCCAATTCCAGTCTTTGATGTGGCAAGATGGAGGAACTGCTAGAAAATATGATGGGCTTAACACGGATAGGGGCTGAAAGAGAAACTAAGCACCAGATGATCAATCTGGAAATTGTTATTGATGTAGGAGCACCACATGCTTGGATTGTTTCTAAAGCACGTGTTATAAATCACTTTGGTGCTATACTAGTTACTCTTTGACTTGTCACATAGTTTAATGACAATCCTTCACAAATGATGTTTAAATGTTCCTTCATTGGAAATTCAGACAACTAGTGTGCTAAAATCTAGTGTTCGATAGTCGATACCACACATATTTAGTTTTGGTTACCAAAGGGAATCTTGCAGCAAAGAAGAAATGTTTTGGGATAGGCTAAAACAAATGTTACATGTATATAAACAAAGGGAGTAAGATCTATTTTAGTCTTGGATTGCATTTTGGTTACAGATTTAACTGGGTCTGCAGAAATGTATATAAGTGCTATATAACAGAGATCTTGTTCTGTTTATATTTTCTCCTTCTCTTTAGGTATATGTAAAACGCTCATTCAAGCTTTCCAAGATAAGATTCTAAATGCCCCTGTTACCTACTTCTTAGGAGGAGAACCGTCCAACTTATATACAACATAACATATTTGTATAGTATGGTGGTGTTTTGTTCAAGCGATAACATATTTGTATAGTATGGTGGTGTTTTGTTCAAGCAAGAATTTACTAAGAACATGCCAAAGATGAGTGCATGAATCAACTTAGACATTGACCTACCAAGTAAAGTAAATCAATGTATTCAAGGTTCTTTTGCAAAAGGATGATATTCTTTTTATATATATTTAGCACCGCGTTCCCATCAAGTTTTGTTATGAGTATTTCACATCGTTATTATAAGACGTAACAATACATGTCTAGCAGCAGAAGTGGAAGCAAAAAGAGCAAGAACGAAAGATTCATGATCCCCTTGGCTTTATGTACAAAATACTGGACTGCATGTGACAATTACTAAGCAGCAGAAACTGGTCACACAATTAAGCCGTTACTCAAAGCTTCATATTTCGCTTTGGTAGTAAATGCTGCTATAGTCCCACAAAACACAACTGATAGAGACAAAATGCAATTTTAGGATACCCTCACCTATCTCCATCCTCCCAATTTTTGTTCTCTCTCTCTCTCTCTCTGATATAAATACGCAGGCAGGATATTGATGGTTAGGTACTTAGGCATAGTTACACCCTCAACTAGAACATGTCTAATTTGATGTATGATCTGCGTCACATCTTTAAATATGTTACCATTTGATGCAATTCTTTATACAAACAGACATGTGCACATTCCAAGAAGATGAAACTATGTACACCCCACAAATTTGAATCCCAAATGTAAAAATAATACAGTAATAGTTATTCATAAGCAGAAAATAAATTTTGCCATCTCAAAAGAAAATGATCAATCATTCTTCTAATAAAGTTGACCCTCTCTTCTCTATTGCTGTGCACAACAACACTAGGTCCGTGAAAAAAATAAAATTGGGAAGCAAAAAAAGTAACTAGAATAAAGATCAAAAAAAGACCTTATGCTACAACCAGGACTTGGACCCCTTTAGAACACAAAGACCCTTGGGGGCCATAGCACTTTGGTGAAAGCTAAAATTAAAGTAAACCGTCACCATCCAACTTAGTAAAACATCCATCCCCACGCCTCTAGTTCTTCAGTGGGTAAACTAAAACCAACAACACCTACAACATACACTTGATATATCCTATCCATCTCAACCAATAGTAACTTTTTTTATCCATAATTCACCATGACTAATTTCTAAATAACACGTATATCGTCTCACTATCACTAACATCAACATAGTAAAAGCTAAGTTTCCTTCTATCACACTTTATCAACATCATCTCCTACATCTGGACTGAATTCAACAACACCTACAACATCATATTGATCGATCCTATCCATTTCAGCAGTTGTAAACTTTCAATTTAGATATCACTATGCCTGACTTCAACCAAACGCATATCGTCACACTCTCTCCAATGAAAACATAGTATCATAAAACCTAAGTTTCCTTCCATCACACTTTATCAAAATCAATAAAACTACTAAACAAATCCAATTCACTCACATAATGTCATAATCAACAACAAAAACACTACATCTCGTACACCGTATATTCCCTAATTACGATAAAATTAACGAGGTCATATACTTCTATATCAATAATCATGATCCACTTGAGCGAAATATCACTAACACATACTCTTTCCGTCCAAAATTATTTGTCCACCTTTCCTTTTCGGATTTGTCCCAATTTAATCGTCCATTACTAAAAATAGATAAAGTAATCTAATCAAGTTTACTATCATATTACCCTTACTTATAGAATTATTATTACAAAATATAGAGAACTTATAAATAAATTAGCTAAATGTAAAACTGCCGTTTTGGAAATAATAATAATAATTATATTCTTCGTAATTAAGGTTAATATGACATTTCGCTCAAGTTTGAGTATTTTGATATCCTAAAGCACATCATTGGTGAATCTACAAGTACCGCCTAATTTGTTTGATGAGTTTCGAGACAGTTTGAGTGTTTGTTCCACTTCCGCTCCAACTACGGGAGGCTGTTAGTGGATTCGTATTAGAGTTACAATTATATTAGTATTTGTATTAGATTAGGATTGGTATATGCATTCTCTCATTATTCAATCAATCCGATTAATTAGTTAATCAATATTATTCGTCTTACAAGTAGTAGATAATTACAAAATAACTCCACAACATTCACTACCAAATTAAGAGAATCAAAGCTATACTATTCAAAATAACACTAAAAATATAAATATATAGTCAACCGATAGAAATATATATACCTGCCAAAGGACAAGGGGATTAGTTTGACGATCCGCATCTTCAGATTCAAGTTTCAACGGAGGAGCAGCAACACTACTCTTACTCCGTGCATCGGGAAACGTAACGGTCGTGGTTTTCTTCACCTCCGTCACTTCACCACCGCGAACCGTCGCCTTCCTCTCCGTCTCCACTTTCTTCGCCAACGGAAACTTAAACGGTAAAGGTAAGTTGTTGAAACCCTCACTAAACTTGCTAATCACTGCAGATAATGGATTTGTTGAAACGCTGTCGTTTTTGGTTACGATTGTTATTTCTTTGTCCGCCATTTTGAGATGTCTTTGAAAATGGTGAGACTTTTTTTTTTTATCGACTGATGATCTCTATTTTTTTTGGTCGAATTAATAGGAGGGTGGGGCGCGTGTCTACACGCGTTGTGTGAGCCACGTGGAGGTGAAAATAATGTATGGGCTTGTTTTAGTAAGTGGGCTTAAAAGTTGTGATCCACCTTTTAGTAAGTGGCTTAAAAGTTGTGAAAATAATGTTAGGTTTATGAAAAAGAACAAGTAGGTTCTGGTCGCGTTGCGGCCGGTCTTTAAGGATCTAAATTTTCTCGCAGTATGATTTGATTATATTGCATAATTGATATTTTTTATAAAATCGTACGTACGTCAAAAGCATATAAATATTGGGCTTGTTTTGTTCGTTATTGAGAGACCTTTTTGCCAGTATTTTTTTTATTCAAGAAACCGCTAGATATCTATTAGGCATTTAGTAAATAAAGTTTGTTATATAAAAAAATCGTAAATATTAAGAAGTTCAGGGTGTGTTTTGTAAATTTGTTTTTATATATATTGCATGTCTGTGTTGGAAATGTACGCATACGTACTCAACCACGTTGGGCCACATGTTGTCAAAAGTAGGGGTGTTCACGGTTCGGTTAATTAACCGAATAAATCGAAAACCGAATCGAACCGAACATATAACCGAACCGAACTTGTTAAAACCGAACCGAACCGAACCGAATTAAATTTTCGGTTTTCGGTTCGGATATGGATTTAGCTATCTGAACCGAAAACCGAATTTATATAAATATATATATTTATATTATTTTAAATATAAAAAATATCCATTAAAATTTTATACTAATATAAAAAAACACTTTTTTATGCTTGAAATATTTTTTTTGCTAAAAATATATATAATTAAATTCAAAAAAAATATAAATAGTGTAATTTAAGTAAAAAATTCGGTTTTCGGTTTTGACCCATAACCGAACCGAACTTCGGTTCGGTTATAGATATTCTCGGTTCGGTTCGGTTTTCGGTTATGACCCAAAAAAATTTTTTACCCGAACAACCCGAACCGAATAAACCGATTAACCGATAACCGAACCGATGAACACCCCTAGTCAAAAGTCCAGCGAAGCCCAAAAACTGAAATAATATTTGTGGCACTGCGCTCAAATATTTGGGCTGACTATCCGGGCAATACTGGAGTGAATGAGTCAACCAATCAGAAGCCACCGAATCTTTCATCTTTAATATATATAGTAATGTGACATGTACACCACAACAAGTGATGTGCACAAGACAAAATTATATTTATAATGCACATGGTAAAACACCATACATGTTCATATCACCTCTCTTACGAAAACGATAGTTTTGAGATTGAGAGGTGTTTGTTTCGGCTTATGGCTTATTTGATTTTGGGCTTATGTTTTATAAGCTCATTTTTTGTGGCTTATTTTGAATCTTGTTGGCATATATAAGTTTCAAAATAAGTTACGAAAGTGAGGTTATGAAAAATAAGTCTACAATTAAATAAGTCATAAGCCGTCTATATAAGCTGAAACAAACACCCCTTAAAATCGGATTTGGTCGGTTTTTTGGAAAAGCTTAAGAGACAAATTTTATAGGATATTTTTGTGATCGTTATTAATGAGTTGTTGTAAAGTGTTTGAGTATGGTAGTTAATATTAGTATGTTTACATCATTGTGGAGATGTTTAGAACGTTTGAATGACATTTTAGCTTCCTTTTTATTTTGAGAGAGACATTTTAGCATCGTTTGAATACATTCAGTTTTGCGTTACAGAAATAATTAGAGAATTAACATAGCTATTTAGAAGACTTGTTCACGACTAATACAACTTACAACACAATAAAAGTGTTATATCTATAAACTAAGTCACAATAGCTATTGGTCCCAACCTGGTTGTGTGGGCTCGCTACGCCTTTTGAGCTAGGGGCCATGTAGCCACAAATTGCCGTTCAAAAAAAAAAAGTCACAATAAATTTAAATGACAACTATGAGTTCCGATCGTTTTACCGAGATGGGCACATACATACAACTATGCATTTCTTGTAACTTACACGCCAAATAAACTTGTAGTTTTACGATATTAAATTTGAAAATGACATGAATTAGGTTAATGACAAACACTCCATGTAACTACGCCTTATACCGAATGTCTTAGACTTTGGACCACACTATACGAGTATACGGTCGACCTTTTTAAAGGTAATAACTAGAGTAATATTTTCAGTTTTAGCTATATGTTCTTAGCATAAATAAATATAATCTCTTTAGTTTTAGCTAGAGGCTAACTTGGTCAGGGACAGTGTTGTAATAATTTACGAAAGCTTGAAGCTATAGGCTATGTTTGGCACAAAGCTTTTTGGAGCTTTTTTTGGCAATGAGCGGTGAACAATGAGCTTTTTTATTTTTAGTGTTCGTTTGGCATGAGAGCTGTGGGCTTTGCTATTTTTTAGAAAAGCTCATTTTTCCAATGCTTCTTTATGAAGTTGTGAGCTTTTTTGGCTACTGCTCACAGCTCACAGCTACTGCTCACAGCTACTTTTGTCAAACATAGCCATATACTCTTAGACCATCTACTATGATAGACTTATCTACAGTAGCTTGCAATGTAATTTCACGTAACCGTAGCATAAAGGCTTTTCTGTATAGGCCCCTCTTGCATTATGCACAATATATTTTAGTCTTAAGGTCTAGAAACTTACGATTGTGAAAGCCTCGATTAGGATTTAATTGCTAGCCAAATAGAAACCAAAAATTGTTTCGAGTAATCTTATATCTATTTATATTCATGCAACATAAGCACTATAATTTTTTATTTTTTTTCCTTAAAAAAAAAATAAAAAAAGTTACTACATTTTTTTACAGACCAGCCAATTACATACTTCTAAAAAACATTGGTAACTTATTGACAAGATACAAGGTTGAGTTATAAGAGCATGGGGTACGGCTGAGCCGTCGCTCGCGCCGTCACCACCAGCCCAAAAAAACCGACAGCGCACCGTACCGGTGGTGGCGCCGTCGGTGCTCGCGCCGCAGCCATGGCTCAGCGCCGTCGGGTAAGTGTTTTTTTTTTTTTTCTTTTTTTCTTGAAGAACTTGGACTTTTTTGTGTGTGTGTGTGTGTGTATTCATGTTTGTGTGTGGTTGTTTTTGTGTTTTTTACGTTTGCTTGTATAGTGTTTTTTTTTTTTTTTTTTTTTTTTTGCAGGTTTGGCTGAAAGGGAAGATGAAGATATTTGTGGACTTGTGGTGGCTGCTAGTTAGTTTAGGTTAGGCTTTTGTTGGGCTTGTCAAACATTAATCTTTTGGGCTCTAAGTGTTTGTAAAATAACAAGACTTTGCACATTAGTATAAGTTATACTTCTTATTTTTCATGCAAATTTTTTTTTTTTTTTTTTTTAATTGTAATGCGTGTGTTTTTTTTTAAATTAATAAAGTTTATTTTAGTTAATATTGTGTATGTTTTATTTTATGTAAAAGGAAAAAAAAAAAAAAAAAAAAATGGTCGACGGCACCAGAAATTTTGGTGCCAACGGATACCCCTGAAATGTGGTGCCGTCGGTTTACTGGTGCCATGGAGCTTTTTGCTGACGTGGCAGCAAAAAAATTCCACGGCACCAAGCCATGGCACCAACGGTACCTAATGCTCTATAGCTGATAAGTGATAACGTTGAAGACATATTTATTTGTTTTTGTAGTTACGTCTTTTTTTATAAAGTGTTGCTTGTACAATAATCAAGACGTTAACATATGTTTACTTATTCACCTTTCCCCTCCATCGAAGTAGGGAGGCCTTCCTTCCCAGCCATTCCAGCAGCCTATTAATGATAGGGAAAACTTATGCAGCTTGTAAACTTAGATTTCTACGTTTTCATTCATTAATCAAACCTACCAGAACACAATTCCATAGCTAGTGGCTAGTGAATGTTAATCACATTTGCAGGGCGTATTTATTTTCAAATAAAATCCTATTAAACTATATAACACTAATGATTCAATTTGATGTTTTGGCATGATCCTTGCTTGAAACTTGTAACATGGAGGGTCTCCTAGCTTTAACATCACTAACAGTGTGCTTTAGAGGCATGATCCTTGCCAGAAACTTGTACATAGATCACCATTTTAATAGCAAAACTATTAGAGTACCAGGGCACAAATGCGACTCATCAACCAGCATAGGCCTATAAGCTCAGCCTACTGAAACAACGGACTTATAGAATGATGCACTACAAATCTACCATGTAGTTAATATTTACTTGTAACTTAGAAGACAAACAAAGAGTCCAAATATTATAATACATGTGTTTCCTCTGGCAATGAATGTTCAAAGTTGATCCAGCAGTTTGGGGAAACATAATGTCTCAAAGCAAGCACCCATTCATATCAGGATTGACTTTGTGAATGTGTCCTAATGCTCACCCCCAAAGAATCAGGATCAAGCTATGAAAAGATGGGACATCCCAAAATGGGCTTTATGTTAAAAATAAGGGACTTTGCAACACAAATGCAAGGACTCAAATAACAGCCCCCAAATCAATAATTTCTGCATAGCCAAGTCGAAGATACTTGGCGCATACAGTGCCTAATGATTATTGCGATGAACACTTATCAGCCTAAAATGTTTTAAACATAACCATAACTATTGAGTGTCAAGACTACTAATAAGTTGGCTTGTGACCATAAAATCATTAACTCAAAACCAAACTCAATGATTGGTTGAGCAACTCAAACCAATAATGACAAATTCAAACAGCAACTCCAAACCTAAACCTCTGAACAAGAATCGGTAACAGAAAACCTAACTCCACACTAAGTTGAACAAATAATACCAACTACAACAATTCAAACACCATGACTAGTTCAATGGACGACAATAGACTTTGAAAACACCAAAATGAAAACAGTTTACCCTTTAAAATAGTGAAAGGTATAAGGATTCAAAAACATAACTCAAAAATCGACTTTAATAAAGTAAACTGAATTTAGCAAGTGTAAAACTTAATCCTACCAACCAATCATGACAGATGCAAACAACGACCCAACCATACTAATGAACAAACATGAGCACCAGAAAATAAACATTACCCAAAAACACAATGCTACAATGAGTTGAAAAAAACATATAAGCATCCATTAAAAAAAGGTTCAACCAGCAACACAACCAAAACAAAAGCCAAACATGAGTAGAAAAAATAAATGTTTATTATGAAAATCAACTGAAGAGAAACTAAACCACAATTTTGAGGGGGAGAAAAATTTAGCATTTAATATATATAGAAATGTACATTGACTTAGAAATATTGTAAAGTGCATTCTGTAAGAAAACTCGGACTCAAATCACAAAGTCTGATGATTTTGTTTAAGATGTACAAGTTAGAAAAAGCCTCATGCAAAAGAGAGCAAAAAAAACCAATCTGGGAATAGCTTTTACCCATATTAATGATCTAATTCACAAAGTGATAACCCATAATCATATAAATAAAAACTTCAGCACAATTGCGCTAAAATACAACGCTTCTCAGACTACGCATAAAATGCCTTAGGTGCAACAATATCAATTAGTGCCAACTACTGATATAATCTATTCAACCTAGCTACAGTGACTGCGAGGTCAGGTAATAAATTAAAGAAACCATGTCAATACGATCTCAAACAGTAACTTGACCAAATAACCTATAAGCCTAATCCTAGATTAAAATATACAGTACCAATCAGTCGTGAAGACAAACAGAGCCACAAACATAATACTGTTCAAATAAGAGTACTATTAACTAACCAACACGCCCATAGAAACAGAAAACAATTAGCTCGAACAAATAATCCACCAAAATAAAGAAATGTATATCAATTCCCTAGCACAATTAAAATCATATCTTACCATTCCAAATCACCTATAAGCCTAATCCTAAATTAAAATATACAGTACCAATCAGTCGTGAAGACAAACAGAGCCACAAACATAATACTGTTCAACACGCCCATAGAAACAGAAAACAATTTGCTCGAACAAATAATCCGCCAAAATAAAGAAATGTATATCAATTCCCTAACACAATTAAAATCATATCTTACCATTCTAGTACAGGCGTACAACCACTCAACCGCCTCAAAACACAAACATAAAACTCTAACCATTTATCTTATCATAATCCTACGCTACATTAAGCCAATCGTGCGAATACGAAAACCAAATCATAATAAAGTAAGCAAATTCCAGAAACTATTCCCCCGAACGAAATGTATATCAATTCACTAACACATATCACTCATAGTCTCACATTAACTACAACTAAATCAAACACTTAGCCATAATCCTAAAATTAGACAAGCTAATAAGACAACTATAAACATAAACCAAAACATTTTCATACAACCACTCGACCAAACTAACACAAAAACACTAAATTCTAATAGCTTATCTTATCACAATGCTACAACACGGTAACCTAACTGTTAATCCTCCGAAACAAAATTCAAGCCAAGCATATCAAAACAAGAGCAACCTAACAGTAACCAGTCATAATGATATCAAAATAAAGTAACAAAATTCCAACATATTCTCTGAAATAGCAAAATGTATATCGATTCGCTAAAGCAAACCAAAATCATCATATCAAAACATAACAATAAACTAGCATAACATAAACCATGGTCTTAACATAATCCAGCATCCATAATAACCTAAAACAAAAAACACTTCAAAACCTTAACCAAGATCCCAAACACTCCCCTTGCTCAGAAACGAAGCTTAGAAAAGAACCACCTATTCTTGCCAGTCTTAAACCTCTCCTCGAGCTTCTTCTTAGCCTCCTTACAAGCAGTCACCTTCTTATCACGTGACGTAAGCACATCAGTAGTAACCACATCTTTCAAATCAACGTCAAGGGTGTACCTGGTTGGCATTATGTGATTGTAGTTCACTAGCTTGATGAAGGCCTTGACACGAGACTTTTTAGCAGTTTTTTTTGCAGAGTCTTTGCGGATGACTTTCTTTGGGTATTTGGAAATGCCGGCGACCAAACAGTGGCCGTATGGGCGGTCACGTGTTCCTTCGTCGAACTGTTTGACAATCACGGCTTTGCGACCTGCGAAGCGGCCGTTGAGGACCACGACGGCTTTGTTGGGTTTGAGAAACTTCACCATTTTTTTTTTGGGTTTTTTTTCTTCTTGCTTACCTTGCGCCGCTGCTCTGGTGTTGTGGTGGGGATTAGGGTTTGGAAATGGTATATAGATGGTGATATAGGTAGGGTTTTTTTGTACTGGGTGTGGGTGTGGGTGTGAGGCCCAAGTGTGTGATATGGGCTTTTTTTATGAATCAGGCCTGGGAGTTTTTTTTTTTTTTTTTTTTTTTTTTTTTTTTTTTTTTAATGAGTTTATTACTACAACTTAAGTAAAAGGATAAAGGGAAAATTACATAAATAGGTAATGAACTTTGAAAAATTTTCAATGTTAGATAACGAACTTTTTAAAATATTAATATAACATACGAAACTTGTTGAACCCATTAAAGTTATGCAATAAGTGTCACTTTTGCAACTTGTCACTTGCTAAACCGGTAACTTTCACAAAAAGACAAATTTATTTTTATAAAAAGTGTGTTGACCCACTTATAATACTCGTTGACCTCCCACTTTACCAAAAAAAGGTTTTCCCCCCACAATCCACAAGAACCCTAATTCCCAAAATCGTTCCCCCCCCCCCCCCCCCCCCAATTCCACAAGAACCCTAATTCCTAATTCCAGAAATCATATTTCTCTAATATATGTATTAATCAAGATGAGAAAACATAAACCGGACAAGAATCGTGTTTTCACAATTAATTTAAACCACGGTGGTTACTTTACTTTAAAACCTTTCGATTATTTGGGAGGGGATATCAAGCAAATCACAGATGTTAGGTTTGAAGATATGTCATTTGATCATCTATTTAATTTGGTTAAGCATTTAGTGCAGAATCCACTTAGGAAGTTGTATTATTGCAAAGTAGGCACACCTTTAAGATAATGCATCAAAGAAATTAAAAATGATGATGATGTTGAGGCTTTTTTAACAGTAGGTTATGAAACAAAATGGGTTGTGGATATGTATGCTGAACATCTAGATGATGATGCCTTTGATGTTAGGGACTTTGCAGAAACCAGTAATGTTGATTCAGGAAATGAATCTAGTGATGCTTATTGTTCTAGTAGTGAAGAAGATTATGGTGATGTTGAGTTTTTTTACTAAAAGTGATGAGAATGTACAAATTAGGGTTGTCACAACAAAGGACCCATTTCTGTTGAAGTTGTGCTCTGATAGTGGTCACTATAAAGGTTTCATTGATGAAAAAGTCAATGAACCTACAATAGAAGTGATAAATGACCCAGATAATATAGATCCTAAGTATAGAGCTAAGGCAGGTATCATATATCCAAGACATGATCCTACACAACAATGGGATAAAATGGAACCTGTTTTAGGTATGAGGTTTGAGACCAATGAACAATTGAAACTAGTTTTAGCTAACTATGGGGTAGCAAATGGGTATCAACTGTGGTTTATGAGAAATGATTGGAAACAATTGCTTGTTTATTGTGGTAGGGATGTGCAATCAGGTAGATGTGCTGGAGCTCCCACTATTAAAAAAAGACAATAGGATAGGAATAAAAAGAATGGTGGGTTGTTCTACAATTGTGGTGGGTTGTTCAAATGATGGTGAGGGTACTTCTAAGTCATCTAACAAAACAAACAAAAAGGGTAGGCTTAAAAGGAATTTTGTTAGGGTAGTTGATAAGAATAAAAATGTTTATGGTTTTAGATTATTTGCATCATGGATGTCAACTGAGATGTCTTTCCAGATCAAGCCCCTAAAGCCTAAACACAGATGTTCTAGGAATTACAACCTAGGTAGCTTGGTAACATACAAATGGATAGCACACCATTATGCCAAGGAACTCATTGCAGATCCTTTTACTCCATTATTGAAGATGAAAGCAGACATTAGGGCAAGATATCATTTAAATGTTAGCATTGGTCAATGTCTGAGAGCAAAACAGAGGGCTTTATTTGATTATGAAGGTGGGTTGAAGGAACATTATGCTAGGATATGGGAGTATAGGAATGTTGTACTTGATACAAATCCAGGTAGCACATGTATAGTTGATGATGAAGAGACCTCTTCAGGCAACTACTATTTTAGAAGGTTCTATGTATGTTTTAAAGGTGTCAGAGATGGTTGGTTTGCAGGGTATAGAAAGGTAATAGGATTGGATGGATGTTTCCTAAAACATACATGTAAAGGTGAGTTACTTGTTGCTATGGGTAGAGATGCAAATAACCAAATGTACCCAATAGCATGGGCAGTTGTAAAGGTGGAAAATCATGAGAACTAGTGTTGGTTTTTGGGATTGCTATGTGAAGATCTGCAGTTGCATCAGGGGATGGCATAACAATCATATCAGATTCTCATAAGGTAAATTTCTAGTCTTATGAATTCATGTAATTATTTACTTATAGCTAAATTGCACATTCATTTATTGAATGTATTTAACATGGTCTTCTAGATGTTGTTGGCGAATTTTTACCTCATGTTGAACACAGAAAGTGCACAAGGCATGTTTTTGCACACTTTAAGAGGAAATTCAGTGGAGTTGAACTACAAACACTGTTTTGGCAAGCTACTTCAACCACTCTGGAGAACAACTGCTATAACGTATTCCAATAAGAAGAAAGGTATTCCACAATGCATTTTAAGGTGGTTTTTTATAAGAAGAATACCAGTAAACACTAACAATTTTTTTTTTTTTTTTGGCTTATTGTGTGCAGAGATCATAAACATTCCAAGTGACAGCTCTGAGTCAATGTTTGGCTTCTCAAGTGACTCTTCTGATGCTACCAATGTTGCACAACAAGTTTCATGGGAGGATTACTTCCCAAAATATGTTATAAATGCAGAGGATTGCTTTCCACGGGTTTCAAAGAAAATGGGAAGTAGCAGTAGCCTTACATCCAAAGAAGAAGCAAAGAAAGAATTTCAAGCAAGGCTTAAGGTACTAGGAGTGCCATGTAACAAAAAATGTGGAGAATATGGTGCCAAACCATTTGTTGTCAAAGACCCCAAGGATCCAAAAGGAAAGGCCAAAAAGAAGATGGGTTAAGGGCTTTTTAATGTAATAGGCTGCTTATGGTTGCAAGCATTGTAGGTATGTTAGTGGTTTAAGTGCATAACTAAAACCACCCTTAAATAAGACAATTGTAACCATAATCTCTATCAATCAAACTTAACTTACTTTAGGAACAAAGAAATAGGGAAAGCCATAATATTATTGCATATGACCATCATGACAGCATACATTTGATTGTGTTTACAAGGGTTTAGCTAGTACTAAATAGAACCCTAAAACAACATAACAACACAATCCTAATGAAAACCATTAAAGCATACTACCCTAACAAAGCTACAACAATTGCAAATACAACCATGAATGCATACTTCCAAGCAGTGGCTTTTTTCTTAGCTTTTTGCAATTCACCTTCAAGTTGTTCAATCCTCCTTTGCCTTGTTACTTCTCTTTGAACTTCACACCTTTGGTTTGGATTAAGTTTATTGTACATCTCAAAAAGATGCATTTGGTACCATTCACACTCCTCCTCGGGGTCATACCAATCAAAATCTTCACACCTCTTTGTGACAAGTCTCTACAATGAAATAAATGGTTTTTACTAATTACATTACTACAATTTAAAGATATAACAAGTGTTGTAAGCTTACCCAGTGATTTTGACAACAAACAAAACGACGAGCAGGATTGTCTTGTGACAGTGAAGTAACAACCATCGAAGGCCTCCGACATTTGCAGTTGTCATACCATAAATAAGACGAGGAAGACATGATTGTCATTTGGGATTGGTTTAGATTTGATTTGTGTTAGAAAAAGAAATGACCGTTATAAATTAGGGTTTTAGAAAAAAATGGCGTATGAAAATGGGAAAGGGGGGATATATGTGGTTATCTGGGGCCACATGTGTTAATCGGTCATATTGCATAACTTTAACGGTTACAACAAGTTTCGTATGTTATATTAATATTTTATAAAGTTCATTACCTAACATTGAAAAATTTTCAAAGTTCGTTACCTATCTGTGTAATTTTCCCAAGTATAAAAGTCATAAATACATAACGTACTTTCAATTTTGACTCATTATACATAATGTACTATTTTATTGTCAAAATGCTTATTCAACTTTACCCTGTTTTTCATTACGCTTAACATTTTCCAATTATCCGGTCTTATCTGACGTATTATTTACTTTTCTTTTTATTAAACTCTTTAATTCCAACGTGGAATGGGTTTGGTTCATTTACGGGGTATGATAACCCGTTTACAATTTTGACCCATAAAACGGGATTTATGAGCCTAAAACTAAACAAATAAATGTTATAATTTTATCTTCCACATTATCAAACCCTAGAAACCCTAATCGTAATTCCAAACCCTAAAAACCTAATCACATTATCAAATTACCACAATGTCTTCATCCTCTACAAGTGTTCGCAGGAGAAGGGTGTTACCCACTCATTGTAATTGCAATAACCCTTTAATGAGGCGTGTATCTTGGACTATGAATAACCCAGGTAGAAGATTCCTTAACTGTCGAAATTCAAACGTAAGTATAGTTAATTTTAATGATTTTAATTTTCCTCGAAATTTGTTAAATGAGGGTTTTGCTTAAGAACTTTAATTATTGTTAATTTTGCCGCTTTCTGGTACCACATTCTGCAATGCCTTTTACTGGATTGATCCAGAGTTGACAAATGAATGGTACAAGACTCAGTTGTGACATTTCTAAAATTTTATGTCATTTATTTTAATAGTTTATTATTCAACTATTAAATTTTGGGGCAATTTCATTCATATCCTTGCAAAATTCAAAAATTTCATATATATCCTTTTGATGCATTAAATGCATTGTACTTTATGCATAAAAAACTAGTAAAAATGATATATATAAAATTTTTGAAATTTTCAAGGATATACATGAAATTTTTCCTTATATTTTTAACTAATTAACTTCGTCGGAAGTTATCCGCAAACGTCATGACACGTTCAATTAATTCAACCGCGACTAGACTATGTTCAGTCTACACTTCTTATTCATTTTTGTTTCCTTACAATCTTATTTTAACGGTCACTTTTCACTTTTTCCATTTTTACTTATACCTTGCACCTTTTTACGTTTTACGTGATTTAAATTTACGTTTTAAGGTTTTAACAACGTGAACCAACCCTAGACTGTGATAATTTTTCATATTTTATACATTTTAACCTATTTTCACGTTTACAAGTAAATTTTATACTTGTCGTTTCATTTTTATAGTTTACGTCACTTTTATCGAGAACCGGTGTCACCAAACGCGTTTTTAACTCACAATTTCAGTTTTAACTATGTTTAAACCCTCTGATGAATTCACCACTCATCTAAACTACTCAAATAGGTCATGATAACAAGTTTTAATATTTTTGAAAGTTTTATAATTTTACACTACCCGGTTTTACATTATGCCTCTTAAAAATCCTACGTTTTAATTACCGGGAGCAAAATACACTACATAACACATAATATAAACTAAATAAATCACCAAATAACCCACTCACCCCCTCTCTTTTCTTATGTGGCTGGTCCTAAGAGAGCACCAATCCACTTGGCTTGGTGAAAGTCTTGGCAACCAACACTTGGAGTTCCACTCACTAAAATCCATATATAAGCATCAAAATTTAGCACATAGATCATATCACCTTGTTATTTCACTCAAAAATATGGTTTTCTCTCTTCAAATTCGTGGCTTCTCAAGGCCAACACACCCTTGGTGTTGTGTTTTTCTATTCCAAAAATTTAGTGCAAGAATGGTGATCTCTTGGTGCTAGTTTGTTCCTTGTTCTTTTCCTCTTCAAGACTTCTCTTCAAGGGTTTTTATTTGGTGATTTTCTAAAGGATTTCAAGAGGGTTAAGGGCTGTGAATTTCAAGTATTCACTAAGGGTTTTGGTGGATAAAATTTGGGTTGATATGGGTAAAGAACAGGTGTAAGAGTTGATTGGGTTAAACTAGGTTTAGTGTTCTTGTTGTTGTAATCTTTCTTGTTCATTACTTTTGTAAGAAAACTCTCCACTAACTTTTCATTTTATTTTTATTTTCACTTCTTTAAATTTATATATCTTGATGTATTTGAATATTATATAAGTTATTATGCTTGGTTAGGCTTGGTACATAGCTTAGAAAACAATAAAAACACTAAAGGACTAGACATGCAACTGTGATTCTGAATTAGGGGCAAAGATGGAATAAACTGCACTATTCAGTAAACACTGGACATAAACTAAAAATATATGGCCGTATGCCTATGTCTTGCGGTCGTTTTGACAGGTATTTCATTGAATAACTCATTACGATGATTAAACTAGAAATGTTTTCGTGAAACATGTTACATTCTGAGTAACATAATTGAAACGTATCAAAGTCATTTTTTTGTGAATAACCCACTGTTACTCAAAACACAAAAGTTTTAGATAACATCTTAACTTAAACGTAGCCGAAAACGGGGAATTAAACGGACTTGTAGAACTCTAGATATCGCATTTTTCGTGGGACTGTTGTGATATTGAAAACTGTTGGACTGAATACTATGGGTAAATGGGTAATTTTTCTACTGTTAAGTAATTTTTGACTTAGTGGGACCCACAAAACTTGTTAGTACAGATGAATACCTTTTCGGGGATATAAAGAACATAATTTTTGGGCTTACGGTTTGCGAGTAGCAAATTTTTGAAAGTGAACAAGTTACTAAAAATTCCAACAGCTTTTATAAAATTTAAACATGTAAAAGTAATAACTTGTATAATTGGACCTTTAAGCTTTATTTTGAACCACTTAATATAAATTGAACATTTTAACTAAAATTGAATCTTTTGACTAAAATTTAACCATTTGTCTTAACTTGAACCTTTAAGACTTATTTTGGACTTATGAACTAATAAAGAATTAATACTTTAAGTTTTTGTAAGATATATATATATATATATATATATATATATATATATATATATATATATATATATATATATATATATATATATATATATACTTCATACTTATAAATTATTTTAAAGTGTCAAATTAAATCATGATAATTATTTAGAAATTATGTACCAAGCATAATTGAGAATATAATTTATAGAGTGTATAAACATTATTGCATCAATAATCTTAACTACTTTATAATGCATTTAGGACTTGCTATAAGAAGAAGTCTTAAAATTTTTAAGACAAAAAACATTTCTTTATTAAGAAATAACAAGACATTTAATAAATGTTGTTCACAATATTAGTCAATACTATTTAATTGTGATGGTCAATACGTTTGTAATAAAAGCCTGTAATACAAAATGGTCAATATGCTACTTTAAGGCTTTTAAAAGCCATGTAATAAAAAGGTCTACATTCTTCATATAGTGTTCAATACATACACATATGTTACAACTCAAAATTTAAGAGTCTTTATGTGCAGCCCATTTTGTAACAGCCCATTTTATTTAAATACCCACAAAACACACAAACAATTACACCACCAACAAAGTTACACAACCCCACAGTGTTACACCACCACCACCGAACATATCCTCAACCACAGTTACATCGCAGCCAAACATTTGCTCGCCACAAAAATAGTTACCGGGTACCCGCCGCCGCATTGCGCGTGTACCATTCTAGTTATTTTAAACTAAGACAAGTGTATATCTATTTAGGTTCATCGTAGAGCTTCGTGGCTATTTTCCTCACTTGCTTGTTTCATACTACTTCATTCATTCACGGTGAGTTTATAGCCTCGCCTTTACTCATTTAAACATTTTATAAACCTCGCGAGGGGGATACATGCTAGTTTTATAAACTGAATACAAGTAGTTTTTGGTATGCTGATACGGGGGATTGCGCCCTCGCAACAGGTTTTACCTCTCAAGGGATCTCGAGAAGCTTACAACTCCCACCAGGCAGTATACATGATCGTTGTAGTATAGTATAGTGACAAGTACCGGGGGATTGATCGTTCAACTCAGGAATAGTGTAGCTAGGATTAGAAAGCCTACTAAAGTAGGTCTAGAGGTGAGGGATGATTCTTTTTGTATTTTTATATTTTTATGAAAGCAATTAAAATCTCGGGTTTTGAATGTGTGAGCGGAATTAGTTGCTAGCCAATTAACCTAATTAATCTAAAGATGCAATCAAAATAAAATAGCAAAAATGAAAATGAAACTATTATACTAATGTGGTGGAAACAATAATGAGGAAAGTTGTGTTTACTTAGATTTCATTACTCCCTATATATCTTTTACAGGTTGATTAGCTTGTTACAATTGCATGGATGACGGGTTATATTCCTTAATACTAGTCGTAGGGCCATGTACAATATTTCCTAACTCTATAAAATCCTACTTCACTCCTATGTCGAGCCATTAGAAGCTCCTAACATGGGATCATTAGAATTCTCTTACGTATTAAATACAACCAAAAATCGTAGTACACCTCCGATCATGTTTCTTAAGACGTTCAAGCAAGTTACCAATGGAAGTCTGCCAGTTTTCTTAAGCCTAACATCGAATACAATCATTCGTAACAATTATAAACAAACAATCAACCCATAATTAACATCTAGGTTTCACTACATCTAAGCAAACACAATGAAAATCTAGCCTAGCATGTTAAATAGAAGACAAGCGTAAGATATAATCACACAACACATAGACATATTGAATAATTTGAATGAGTACTTATCTTCAATTGAACATGGAAGATTCAAGGGGTTGAAACCCTTGAAAAAGCTGTAAAATTTGACCTAGGGTTTATTCCCTCAAAGTTGCACACTCATGAATGAAATTTGGAAAACTATATATAGACTTTACACTTTGACGGCGTCATGTATTAGCTCGTGACGCCGTCAACTCGCCGCCATGATAAAATCGTATTGCCTAGATCCATTTGTGACGCCGTCATGTGGAGAAATACTCTGGGCCGTCACTAGTAATTGGACCCTGACGGCCTAGGTGACGCCGTCAGGCCATAAGCTTGAAAACTCTCTGGGCCGTCACGTTATAAGTTCCATATCCACCTCTTTTGTAACTCTTGACGCCGTCACGTGTAAAAGCTTGACGCCGTTAGGTACTGTTCCAGCAAGGAAATTTGAAACTTTGCCGTTTTCTTCACTTTTATGCTCCAAAAACGTCCAAAATGTTTCCTTTTCTAGATTCTTCCTCAAAAGTACCTAAAATGACAAAAGGAACGATTTAGGGCAATATTTGATCAAATAATATTGAATTTGGGCTTAAATGACCCCTTAAAAGCGGTACACTTTTTGCCTCATCATATGCTGGACCCGATTACATGATTGTAGTCACGTGAGTAATTCTTGCCAATTAAACCCCCATCATGAACCGTTAATTATTTTTGTATAAACGCTAGTATTATGAATATGCATATTGGGCATTGACCAGCCTGGCCGAGTGAGTAGCGCTCACCTTTTAACGGTCACATAATATTGAGAGATTGAGGTAAATGGCAAACATTACCCTACCGGGGCAACTGTTAAAACTAGGTTAAGGTTCGGTTTCATGAGCTCTATACTATAATCTTATTTCCCGACTTGTATTTGTTACATGTCAACTTAATTATGGGCGTATAACAACGTAGCCCATCGTATTTTAAACTGATTTATCTTGTATTCAACTGATTACTTATTAAACTCTATGAATTCACTCAACCTTTGTATTGACTTTTAGCATGTTTTATCTCAGGTCCGTAAGTGACTTTCAGCTTGGATGGGCGGCGCAAGAAATGGATATCTACATGATGGCTCATGTTTAAATAAAAGTTTTCATTCGATAATGTTCTAAACTTTCAAAACTTATGTATCTTTTAACTATGTTAAAAACTTTTGGGACCTTGTTAACTCTGATAAATTATCGAATGTGAAGTTTTAAAAACGACTTTGTTTTAAAGTTGTTTACTATACTTGTACTATGTGACCAAATAGCACCCCATGTTGTATTCCGTTGCGTTCCTAAAATGGGGGAGTTATATCAGTTTTTTCAGATGTATCTGACCATGAGTCCTGAGGAAAGGTAGTTGTACTATGCTGAAGTAACTGCTCAAAATCATCTAGAGATTTTGGAACATGAGCTTGATGTTTATCAGCAAGATATGCACTTGCAGATTGAAGAAATGCAGTTGGAAATTATCAAAAGCAAGAAGAAAGCTACCCTTTTGTTCAATTGTCTGATGTTTATAGTTGTGTTGTATGTGGTTTTTATAATGTATTAGACTAGGCTATTTTAGGATGTTGGTGTTGCGTAAGGATGTCTTTTGTTGTCTCTTGTTGGTGTCTAATGGGTGTTGCTGTAATGTTAGGATGTTGGTGTTTTTTTTGGTTGTTGGTGATGTGTAAGGATGTTGTGGTATGTAAGTTGGTGGGTGTAATGAAATGAAATGAAATGGTTATGTTTGGTCCAATTTTGTTCTCTACCTAAATAGTCAATGCACAAAAGCAAGATTCACATGCTCTGATAGTGGTGGTGGTAATGGCTCTAGTACATATTCATACTCATTATCCTCCTCGGAGTCTGCCTCAACCCAATTTTGTTCAAAATAATTAGAAATATTCATCGCAAAATTAGTCGGCATTGGTTCATCCTCTTCTTCGTCGGTTGAATCTTCGAAAGGTTCTTCTTCGTCATCAGAAGCGAAGGCATTTACGAAGTCAAATCCGAACTCGGGTGAGGGTGGTAAGACTTAGAAGTTATTAGGTACAGTGGGCACATAATCGGGAGAAGTGGGTACGCACATGATTTATATGAAAAGAATTACTATGTTAAAACAATTCTATCGTTTATGGGGAGTGTTCAAAATATGGCAAGCATATATATGGCAATATACTAATATGTTTATATAGCATAACCTGCATAATAAGTCCATAATCGTCTGGAGGATGGAAGACACGGAGAGCGGAAGGCTATAAAAATGTTTTTGCTTGTAGTGTGGTTATAGTTTAGGTCTCAATTAGACCCGTTTCTCTATAACCATGGCTCTGGTACCAATCTGTAACACCCCCAATTCATGTATGCAGCGGAATTCAAACTGGGTGTTACTCGACGGCACAATAGTCACAATAATAGAAAACGAACTCCAATTGAGTCGTTTTAAAAGATTTATCATTCAAATTGTATAAATATCAGAGATTACAAAATGAGGTCCCAGATGGTTCCATGTTTACAATTTACATTAAATGAGTTTTTGAATGATAATAAAATTTATAGCCCTCTTGAGTATCCGTGCCCTTCCGTACCATCCTTGATCGTCATGAACCTGAAATACATGCTTGAGAGGTCAACACAAAGGTTGAGTGGAATTCGTAGAGTTTAGTTAAATCGTTTGAACACAATAATCGTAGTGTGAGCTATAGACTCACACTCATAGTTAGAAAACAAAATCGTTATTTATTTCACTAAGCTCATGCAACCAAAACATTAACATCGAACCAACAAAATTGGCATTATAGAAGCCCTATCAAGGTACTTTTGCCATTATACCGCTAAATCTCAAATATAGTGCATTTGTGTGAACTCATCGTTGTTCAACACAAATGGGATCCGTCAATCCCAATAGATCTATTCACAATATTCGCGCTCACTATAGGTAGTGACTAATGGTTCATGATATAGGGACTTCGAACATGGCAATCGTTACTTAGTGACAATAAAACATAGTCGGGTAGCATACAGTAGAAAGCATTGTGTTCGAGTAGAAAAATAATAGCATGTATTCCCCCCATGGTTTTGTAAAATAGTTAAACAATAGAAAGTGGGGCTACGAACTCACCTTAAGTAAGATAGCAAGTAATGAAGGTAGTGGTTGGATTGTGAAAGTTTCTACGAGCAACCTATAATAGAATGTCGCGACTTAGGATCGGAGTAAAGAATATGAAGATGTGCCTATATATATATCTTGCAATTAAGTCCATGATGTGGTATGATGTATAGTGTAAGTCTTTGAAAGAAAAGTTTTATGAAACATGTATGTTTTATATATCGTTTACTACCGTTCGGGCCGACATAATTCAGAAGTCATGTTAGTAAGCGTTCGAGGAGCCAGGACACTTTAATTCGTAAATCCACAACTCATCTCGACGGCTTACATAATGCCTCCTCACATGAGGCTCCCTACTATTGTAGTAGTTGATAAAATATATAGATATAAGTTTTGACCCGAAAAGTTACATGTCTGATATTTGAATAAATTTAGGAAAGTTTATTTTTACATGAAGATTGTTATTAGGGGTAGTTTCATAAGTCTTGTATGACCATTTTTCTTTGTAATATCTCATGGTTCCTTTTAAGTGAAGTAGATCCAAATTGCTTGTTCAAATTATCGCCAATTCCTTGTTTCATGTTTTCGCCTAAGTAAGCTTACATGGTCATTTCGTCATGGCCTAGCCATGACCTTTGGTCCTTGTTCCAAGGTCATGAGACTCAACCTTGGCTCTAGCCATGGTTGTGGTCTCGATTATAGGTCATAAGACCTCTTGTTCCTTTTAAACCATAACCTATATATAATGACTTTGGCCTAAAAATGGGCTGTTTAGAATTTGAAGAATTTATCACCCGGAAAGTGTTTTCAGGGCTCGAGCTTCTTTATTCCTGAACGAAAACGGCGTTCCGGACAACTTTTGTGTTTTAACTTTTTGATGAATCGGACCAGAAGGGTGACTTTCAAAAAGTCAGAATGCAAAACAGTATGGTTTAGGCAGTTTTGCTGCAAATCTTTGGTAACTTCAAATGGGCGTAACTTTTGACTCGTATACTCGTTTTAGGTGGTTCAAATTGCTATGGTTTCCTTGTTAAGTCCTCTACTGTAATATATAATGATCCAATATCATAATTTTACCATTTTGATCAGGTTATACCAAGAAAGTTACTAGTTTACTTGTTTTATTAACTTGTCTTATCAATCATGTACAATAACTTGTTTTACTCACTTTTATACATCATGAACATTTATACAAGACATAATATAGCAAGAATAATAGGTAAATAACATGAACATGATTATTTAACAAGAAGCAAGTTAGGTTTTGGCTTACAACTTTTGGCTTTCAAATAAAGAAAGGAAAGTAGCAAGTAAGGAAACGGACTTTGATAGACTTGCTTCAACCCACTTCACTTCATGCAATCTTTCTACTCTTGTAATCTTGAAAGATGGATGATGAAGGTTGAGGTGACTTGAGTGGATTCAAACTCAAGAGAAATCACCAAGTATATGAGGTTATGGAAGTGTTTTGATAACCTAAAACCAAACTAGGGTTTCTATCTTTGAACTTGCTCTTGATACTTGCTTGAAACTAGATGAAATTAACTAAGTGTGAGGAGTTTGGTGTGAGATGATGGACGAAATAGGAGGGGGAAGGGGGGTATTTATATGCTCATGAGGAGGTTACTTACTAGGACTAGTCAAAGGCTTGTTTAGGAAGCTTGTATACATGTCATTCATCCAAGATTACTTAGCTTAGGATCAAGCCACACCAAGGGATGACTCCCCCCCCCCTATTGGCGGTTCCATAAGGTCTAGGGGGTGAGGTGTGCATTGCTTGATATTATCCAAGATATTGGATGAGTTTTGACTCCGGGAAATGCCAACCGTAAATGATTAGGCCTCAAAACGTAAAACCGGGTGTCGTAAAATTATGGAACTTGAAAGTATTGATAAACATGTCCATATGTTCCATAATAAAATATAAAATGAGTGGTAGGTTCCATTTGGGTGGTAAAACCCTGCTAAAACTGGAAACACGGGTCTAAAACGCGTAATACGTAAAATGTACGAATATTGCGTAAAATTGAGAAAAGTAAAATGTTACTTTTCTAATAGGATATAAATGAATTAAAATGACTTATAATGTCTAGACTAGGCTCAGTCCAGTGTCGGTTGGCATTAAATGTCTTTTAAACATCAAACCGTAAGCCTAAAAATCAAGGAATGACTTATAAAATCAAGGGATGATTTTTGGTCAATGGAGGAGGGAAAAATATGTTGACTTTTTCTAATAAGTTGAAAACTTAAATCGTCTTAGAAATGCGATGCAGGTATAGGCTAAGGTTACGGCTGAGTAAAAACGCTTAAAACTGAAAATTCCAGTTTTTCACGGCCGAGGTTTATTTTTGGTCATGTTTTTCACAGTCATGATTTATTCTCAAATAAATCATGAGTGTGTCAAACATTTTTCCGATGCGGGGTCACTTAACGCGGTCGAGTTTCGTTGTGCGTAGAATTTCTGAATGACGTTTTACCCTAAAACGTGTAATTCCTTAATAACTTTCGCGAAAATGAGCTTATGAATGTCAAACTTTTAATTTGTCATGGAAATGATTTATCACTCGAGGCCAAGAAACAAAAATCAAGTTTCGGGAGAATTTCGGAAAAAAATGAATAGTAAAAATGAATAGTGAATTTTTCGGGAATAGTAATTATCCTGAAAATGCGAATTGTTACAACTACTCTACATCAAAGGCTTTGTCTGGTGTAGAACCAGTGCCATACTTGTCAAACACAAATGCCTTCTTCTGGTTTGCAATTCTCTCGGATCTACCTCTATTCTTGTAATAGATTCTACCATAAGAAGGCTCTGTGGCTGTTGTTTTCTTTGGCTTGCCTCTAGGCTTCTTTGCAGCAGCTGGTGATGGCAAATCTGGAGTGGCAATTTGTTTCCCTTTATCTTCATGTGCAGCATCTTGTTCTCCTATTCTTTGTTGTTCATTTGCACGAAAATAGACTTGTAGTTGGCAAAATAATTGTATACTGCTTCACGGTTTCCTTTAGTTTTATGACGTATGCTATTTTTTTACGCCATGGCTTGCTTTGCGTTTAGGAGGGAGCGACAATTTGGTGGTCAACTTTTGTTGTCAACAACAATGATCTTCAGAAATGAAAATAATTTTATGAGAAAGAAAAAAAATATGGTTGATTGAAGGCGACTCAACATATTTGGTTAGGGTTTAGGGTTTATGCATTGAATACGTAAAACAAATTTATGAAGAAAAAAAATCGAAAATAACTAGGATCCCTCCGGATCATCGTTGAGTAGCCGATGACAGGAGGATATCAAATTTTGTAGGTGGATCTTACCTAAATCTCGGATACCATGTAAGATAACAAATAGATATATTATTGAATGTGTTTTTATGTGATTACATAATGAGATTTCATTTCTTCTTAAATAAAACACGACTTAAATAATAAGCTAACATAACCCTAAATTTAATGAACCATAAGCTTTTAAGCTTGGGCCATAACCTATCATCTAACATATTACACATAAATATTCAACAACTACTAAACAAGTAGAATATCCTCCATATTGAGGGGAAGTTATCTAAGATGTAAAACGGCTAAAATCTGATGTAGCAACACAAAGTAAATAAAATAAAATAAATAACTACTTACAAGTTACAACTTTGGACTGGTTTCACCTGTAAACATATTCTAAAGTTTTCATGATCAAATGAGAAGGAGTATTATAATAAGAAGAATGAGAAATAATGTGGATCAATCATTTTCCAAAAGCATAGGGGGTCATTTTCGTCATATCATTATTTGTTGGAAGTTGGCGATTCCTACAATAATGGAAGATTTTTTCATTTTTTTCTATCATCTGTATATTTCAAAATGAATTAAATCATTTTACATATTCACAGTCGGAGTATTACGGTTTCTATCATCTGGATATTTCATGGTAACACATGCAATGAATGCATGCATCTCATTCCTTGTTCAATATAATAAAGATGCATCTCATTCATTTTTATACATGAATCTCATTCCTTCTCCAATATAATAAAGATGCATCTCATTCATTTTTCAACTATAATACAGATGCATCTCATTCATTTTTCAACCATACTACAGATGCATTTTTCAACTATACTACATATGCATCTCATTCATTTTTCAACTATACTACAGATGCATGTCTTTTACCTACAGGATCACATTCCTTGTTCAAATATAATACACATGCATTTTTTTAAACCAAAATAAAACATTCATAAACAAACTAATTACGTGTTGCATGCACCTCAATTAAAACAGATGCATATAAAAACTAGTTACATTTTAATGGTGACCTTTGCACCTTCTTAATGGAAGAATTATGAGCATCTTTAAGAAGAACACGAAGATGCATGTTGAATTCTCAGTTTTTTGACGTCTAAGGTTTACAAGATTTCAAGATTATTTTTTGAAATGAGTCTATGAATTAGAGTATATCAAATGATTTCTCCTGTAAATACTGGTTTTTCAAATTGAAGATATGTTATCATTAATATGTTGAATTACCTATTTACCCCTTTTAAATAAGGGATTAGTTGCATATTATTACCATTTTGCCACTATTGATCTAGTCCATTGATGCATCATCTCACGGTTGAGAAAAGTTCTCATTCTTCTCATTATGTATTAATTTCTCACTGGATCCACACTCACGGCACACAACCTAATACTCCAAATGTTTCGCGAACCCTAAGCCAATGAGGTATATATTTAGGTAATAGTGATCGGATAACCTTTATGTCATACCATAATAGCAAAATTCCTTTTTTTTTTTTTTTTTTTTTTTTTTTTTTTTTTTTTTCAAGTTGTGATAAAAAAATTTAAAAAAATATATATATATATGTTTGAAAGCTATGGATATTTGATTTCATAGATGAATCGTGCAGACACCCAAAAAATGTGCATGTTCGTTCGTGGAAATGGGTATGTCATAACACCAACGAGCATGGGCGGTTTTGAGCCGGCGCATCATCAGCAACCGAGCCGGGCCTAACCCACTAAGGGGCACTAAATTTTTTTTATACACATTATATGTACTAGGCCCAACCCACATTCATTTTGTAGAAGTAATACTTTTGTTGCAAGAATGATTTTTGTTCGTATTTTTGGCTTTTCGTACTTGATTATGGTCTATGGATGTTATAATATAGGGGCATTTTTTTTCTTCGTGCCGGGCCTAAATTTTTTTTGATGTTCTCAGCACCGTCCCTGCCAACGAGTCAATGTTATGTGTTGCCTCTTACAGTGTTTCTAGACATTTATAAGCACACCCATTTCATAATAATACTAAAACATCTTATAAATAACAATTTGGGCACCATTATCATCACTCTTATTTATTAACGTTGCATAACATAAACCCTGAGAAAAGGATTCACTTATACTAGTCATTTAACAATCAAGAAATGGAATAATGACTAGACATATGATGTCTCACAAGAGGATTAAATTTATTTTTGGATGCATAATAGGTCATAAACATGAACAGTAATACTCCTATTAAACCGTATACATCTTTGAAAAAATAACTCACAAATCCTCAAATAATAACTTGAAGAAGGAAGGACATTATGAGTTTTACTTATACCAATGATCTCATTTTAGTTCTTCCACTCCATGGCACTAACTCTGTTATCGAGTGTAAAACGGAAAAGACTATTGAAGAAGATAAAGAAGAGGGAAGAAATAAAAATCTATTGTTAGTTTAGTGTTCTCAAGTTGGAAAGAAAAGAGAAAAGATTAAACCAAATTAAGCCAATTTGGGAAGAAAATTTAACATAATTCCTTTCCTTTTCTTCTCTTCTTCTTAAAAAAATCTTGAACGCTGTGTTTTCAAGTTAAATATGTAGAAGAAGAAGAGAAGAGAAAGAGAGCGGGGAGAAAAGAAAGAAGATAGTTCTCTTCTCTTATTTCATCTTCGTCTCAAAAGTGGGAGGAAAATTTTAGACTAAAAAACCATCAAATCTTCCTTCCATTTCTCTGCATTTTTTTTTTTAAATTATCTAAAAAAAACTTAGACTAAAGGCCATGATCACCAAACTTTCACTTTATACAATAGGGGTGTAAACGAGTCGAGTTGAGCCGAGTACTGCCAAGCTCGAGCTTGACTCGAACACTAACACTCAAACTCGAAACTCGACTCGAGCTCGGTCGAGCTTTATATTTCAAACTTGAGCTTGACTCGTTATATAATGAGCTCGGAGCTCGACTCGAGCTCGATTATTTTCACATTTAAGGCTCGAACTAGACATATCAAGCTCGGCTCGACTCGATTTATATGAAAATTAAGTAAACATATGTATATAAAAGGGTAAAAGTATAATTTGGATGAAGCTCGATAAGGCTCGCGAGCTTCACGAGCAGAGTATTTTCGAGCTCGAACTCGACTCGAAAATGTACTCGAGTAGCTTGTACTCGAGCTCGACTCGTTTATATCGAGTCAATTTCGAGTAGTTTACGAGTCGATCCCGAGTAGCTCGCGAGTTGTCTCGTCTCATTTACACCCTTATTTATACATAAGAGCCATATCAACTTTTTTTCTCCCCTTACTTCCCAACACTCCCTATTTGGACATGGTCATCCTGCCCTCACATTTCTTTTGAAATGTCTATTTTATTCAAATACTAGTAAGTTTTTCGGCCGTGCTAAGTACGGCCCTAGAGCACAATATATATCGATTTGAACAACAACTATTGTCTTGACAACAATAGTAATATGAACTACATGAATCAAACACTTAACAACTTAAGATATATAGTCATCACAAGGATTCATTCAGATTTAATCTCCAATAAACAATGTGTTCTCTATTGTTTCTGCAATGTTTTTTCTCAACTCTTTTCACAAGGATTCATTCAGATTTAATATTTACTGTTAGAGATCATATACTGTATGATTGTTGAAAGTTGGTCAAATATCTACACAATCTACCATCCTTGCATACTATTTCCTTTCGGTCTTTCACCTCAACTTTTACATAACTTTTATTTGTTACTCTACAACAACTCTCATTTTATCACTATACCCCTATTGTAGTACTATTACACCAACTCCATCATGGTCAATTGGTCATTGTTTAAATACAGTAATACACATACAATATCATCGGAATATGTAGTCATCTACTGTACTACTTTTTCATACATCCCGTATCAGGTTTTAGTCCCATATACTATTGTTTTTCAATGAACACAAAACCTTTGGATGTATAAATAAAATTGCTTGTCGATAGAGCCGTTTGTTTTCCCGCATCCGTGACTTTTTGCAATATCTACAAAAGAAAAACAGTAAACCATATTTTCAAAAAACCTTAAAAATCGTACAAATAAACTTAAAATTAATAAAACGGGTTGTCCTATGAATCAAAGTTTAGAACATGAACCATATAAACATCAAACTAATTAGTTAAAATATTGACATTGCATAAAAATACTTACGCCAAGAATATCTCTAAATTTTGATCTATGCAATATAAGTTATATTTATTCGAACAATGGAAGAATAAATACCTCTCAATCTAGTTTTCCCGTCGATAAAGCGCATCGCCATCGTCGGACGTTGATTGTGTGATACCATTTGGTGTTAAAAAGTATAAAGATGTAGCAAGAATAAGAAAGAAATGGATAGATGATGATCATTATTTTGCTCTAGCTCCACCACACCACCACATCCAATATACAATGTGTACCAAGATCTTCATTGCTAATGCCACGATTGTCCGTAAAACTTGGCCAGCATTCACAAATCACAACGGCAAGAAAAAACTAAATTAAACAACACATGATTTCTCTATCAAACCTTCATGTCAAATACAACCATTCAAAAGTTATGAAGTCACACTTTAAGATAATAAATTCCTCCATAAGTAAGTAACCCACCAGATGTAGTGCAGAAAAGAAACCAACAAACTTTAAATGCTTTCAATAGATATCTCATCATATTCGCATTGTAAAAGGTTGAAAATGTTTTTGTTCTCCATCAGCAACACGATGATCATTATATATTCATCTCTTTATTTCACTTTAGCCTAATACATTAATTATTGATGAGAATGTAATTTATGCAATACTTGACCAAAAAATAATTACACAACACATGATTTCTCTATCAAACCTTCATGTCAAGTTTACCAACCACATAAATTTTTTGATATATACAACAGAAATTGTAAAACCTCGCAAAAATCTTTATAATTAATAACGATAAATTATATATTAATCTCTGTCATAATTGTAATCACCATTTTTACGGGAAAATTTAAAATTTACTTATTATATTAAAATGGTCACGATTACGATATTGCAAAATTCACCAAACGACAAAACAAGTTCTCGACACGATTAACAAAATATTAACAAATCACTAATCCTAATTAATATAACTAATACAAACCAAACAGGCCCTTAATAAACTCAGCCCAATCCTCATGTACTATTCATCGGCCCAAGGTCAAACGCCCAAATTTCCTTTTATTTTCCAAAACAGTCGACCAAACTAGCTTCAAAACGCCTCGCGTATTCCAAATTTTTACACACGACACATATATATTTTTACACCATCTCGTTTACCACCTAGCCAACTATTAGTGTGTCAAATCCCAAGTTCATTGGACGACGTTTGATACGTTTTTCAGGGGCAAAGTGTTTGACGAATATTTATGTCAATCGATTCATAATTTACTCAAAACTTAACCGTTTTGATTCCCATTTGTTCCTACGTGTTTCTAATAATATTTCTAACATGTTTTCATGTTTAAATGTTAATGATGATCAGCTATGTTCAAGTTGTACAAGATTATGCAAATCATATACATGGATATATTGTTGGTCGACATGAGCATGAATCACCAAACCAAATTCCTTGTTTCATGTACTCACAACTAAATATAATATGATAAAAAGTCGATCAAGAAGTCTATGGTACTGACAATGCATAGTTACTATGGTTTCCTTGGATGATTTCACACCATACGTATATCAAATGAGATATATATATATATACGTTATATGCATGCATCCTTTCCATCATTCATCGTACACTTTCACAACTTTCTTTCTTCATAATAATTCTTCCTTGGAGGCCAGAAGTGGATTTCATTCAAGTTTGAACGCAAGAAAGGGTATCGGGTTAAAGTTATACGATTAATACTTTGGGTATTAATCGAACTTGATTATTTCTTGTGATTTCCTTCCTCCCTCTCGACTCTCTACCACCTTTGAAGGTGTAGTAAGTTATTCCAAGCTCTTGCCAATTCATTTCATACGTTAAACATGTCTCATGCATAATACTTATGTTTTAGAAATCGTATATAGCTTTATGTATATATTTGCGTACATATATATTTGTAGCAACACAAACGTGGCTAGCCTCTATCTTGGAAGGCCTAGGAGTCACGCAGCACACATATTTCACGTTGGTTTCACTCGACATGCATCAAACAAACTCATTTTTTAACCATGTTTCAATCGTATGAAATTTCATTAAAACACTTAGAATATATTCTAAGTTTTTCACAAATATATAAACGTTCCATGTAACCCAAGAAACACACGTATAAATTGAAATATTACTTAACGAGCATCCAATATTTTTACACGACTCAATAGACCACCTAGAAAACTATCAATTTCATTTAGATAACATGTAAAAATAATCGCGTTTCGACACATAAAATGATTCATTTTGATTCGACAAACCACAAGATTTTCAAAACTTATTTAGTTAAAAACTTATTATTTTCGTGTGGGCTTATTCAAGGCCCAACAAGAAATAACGAACCATAAGCCCACTGGGCCCATATGAAACATTTTTGGAATCACAAAAGTAGCCCAAGTTCAGGCCCAAAACAATTTCCAAGCCCTCGCCTCCAAATTTTCTAAATGGGCTTTTGGTTTGGCTCGTTAAGGCCCATAAGCTGGAAAATAAGCAGTTGAAATAAGCTTTAATAAACTTAAATAAGCTATGGAAATTTTTCTATAATTTTTCCCACTTTTTATTTCACGTTTGGACTAAAAATGTAACGCGACAACACTTAGGAGGACTAAAACTGTCAAGGACTGAAAAGTAGGGACTGAAACTGTAAAAACAGAATCTATAGGATAAAACTTGATATTATTTAATATTCCAAGCTTAGAATGTTATTTTGGACAAGTAGTGGACTATAATTGTAAATTAGATACGAAAAGGACTAACGGTGTAACGCTAACGCCGTTAGTATAAAAAGTGTGTTGACATAAATAATGTGTGAAAACGTTATTTATATCTTTCGATATCTCTATATTTTGACGATCACAAAATGTAAAATCGTCAATCGTATAATTACTACGTAAACAAGTATTAAGCTAGTTTATATCACTATATCCATCTTATTCACTTAAGGTATGGATAAACAAGTGCTTAATACATCTCATGATCAAAGGGGTATTTAATTAACTAACACAAAGTTTATTTAAATTATATAAACATATTATATATTTTTGAAAAACACTTTTGGTAATAAAGAAAAATGTTTTATTCATACTAAATATATGAATTCAAATTTTTAACCAAAATCAGTTAGTTTTTCACCAAATAAACTTTTCCCACTAAAAGACAAAGATTCTGGCCGTTTCAGCTGGGCGGCCCCCTTAATTATAAGGGGCGGTCCCCTTAAAATTAAGGGGACCGGCCACGCTCCTCTGTCAGAATCTTTTGCCTATAAATACCACCTTAAACCTGAATTTTTTCTTTACCTTTTGCATGAAATTTTCAGATCTATAACTCTCTAAAGATCCTCTAAAACCCTTTGATCATTTGTATATTAATCCTTGTTTCAAGTGATTCAATCCCTCATCATCCATTCTCATCCAAAGTGCAAAAGAAGAACACTCTTTCTACAACCAAGTTCAAGAAGTGTTGAAGAGTAGTTGTGCATAGTGTATTAGTGTATATATATATTCATTTGTGAATATTGTGTTGTACTTGTTATATATTGTTTAGAAGATATAGAAGTTGTGTAGGAAGTAGAAGTTGATTAGTAGTGAAGTAGGTTAGTTGTGAAGATTGGTGTGAAGTAGAAGATTGGTGTGTAGAAGATTGGTGTGTAGAAGATTGGTGTGTAGTATATTGGTGTGAAGAAGTTGTGTAGAAGTTGTGAAGTTGTTGTGGTATGTAAATTGGTGTGTAAGATTTTTTCCGCCAAAAGGGAGTTTGTTGATATAGTGAAGAAAACTCTCGAGTAGGTGACTCGGGGAGTGGAGTAGGAACAAGGAAGGTGTCCTTGTAGCCGAACCACTATAAATCCTTGTGTTGTGGTTTGATCTTTCCATCTCTTCTCATTACCTATTTATTTATCATTACTATATTAGCTCTGTTAGTTAGTTACCATACAATTGTTCATATAGTGCAAGTATTGCGTTCACATAAACTAGAATCGAAGTTTTTAAAAACAAACTTGTGTTTATAAATTTAAAAAGGACGTAAAACTATTCAACCCCCCCTTCTAGTTTTCCACAATTGGTATCAGGAGCCACGTCTAGCAAGATCTTTAAAATATATTGTAATTTAAAACTTGTAACGATCTATGGAATCTGAAAAATATTTAGAAGGGCAATCTATGCAAAGACCACCACTATTTGAAAGTGATGGATTTTTATATTGGAAAAATCGATTCGAAACTTATAAATTTGAAAATAGTAGTAACTCAATTAGTAAAATTATAAGTATTCAAAGAATATCCGGAGATAAAACCGGTCTAGGTTTTAACTCAACCGAAGCCTCAACAAGTGAAGTTAAAAATGTTAAATTTGAAAGCAAACTCAAGGAACTAAAACCTTCAAAATCTAATCCTAAGTATATACTCATAAATGATAAGAAAATACCTCTAGCTAGTAATGAAGAAATAAAACCGTTTTATAAACCATCTTTAAAAACCGAAGTAGGATCGTCCAAAACTAAAACAAGATCTAAAACTCCACCACCTAGGAAACCGAATAATTCTTACCCTAGACCTAAAACACCTCAACCAAGAGTATACCAAAATAGACGAAACTTTAACAATAATCAACAAATGTGGAACTTCAATCCATGAGGAATGTTTCCACCATATATGCACCCAAGTCAAATACAAAACATGTTTGGGACAAATAACTTTGGTCAAGAGTAAACCAAAATAGACGAAACTTTAACAATAATCAACAAATGTGGAACTTCAATCCATGGGGAATGTTTCCACCATATATGCACCCAAGTCAAATACAAAACATGTTCGGGACAAATAACTTTGGTCAAATGAGACAATGGGGACCAACGTAAAAATTTTCGCCATTCATACATGGAAATCTTTGATGTCACCCCGTGTTCGGACTTTCCCTTGAAGATTTAGAAGTTAAACGCATTGAAGACGAAAGGTACACATTTCCTTTTATTTCCTTGTCAACAAATGCATGCTTAGTTTAGTATCTAGTTTTTATGTGATTTTGATTGGTTCATTATTCCCTCTTGTTTTTATTTCTACACATATATATACTTATTTACTTATACTATATATATATATATATATATATATATATATATATATATATATATATATATATATATATATATATATATATATATATATATATATATATATATATATATATATATATATATCTAGGATCTTATAACCTAGAAAATTCATTTGTTGATTTTCTAGAACTAGAAATTGTTCGTTTACGAACCTTTTCTTTTCCCCATTTGCCTTATTGAACTTTAATGTTCAACAACACTCATGCTGATGAAGAGAGATGAGTCGAAAAATCTATGGATGAAAAAACTCCCGGCTTCCGTTGCATACGTCTCCCTCCTTTATTCTCGTCTTATAAGCCCATACTACATACATACATATATATATATATATATATATATATATATATATATATATATATATATATATATATATATATATATATATATATATATATATATATATATATATACTTATGAACCTTCCACAACTTTCTCGTGTACTTGACAACTTGATAAATTTCATCCGAAATGATCAAGAAAATTTAATTGGCAAAATGTCAAGTAAAAGTGTCAAGTAATTCCTTTCGTGCGAATACCCTCTAACGTATTTTTGATTAAATATAAATCTAATACATACATATAAATATTTTCTTGTTCTTTCCAGAAACCACAATCACAAAAATCAAATTTTGGAGGGCGGCCCCCTTAATGTTTAAGGGGGCCGGCCATCTGATAGTTCAAACTCGTTTTTCTCTTTATTCCTTTTGCCAAACACTCCACTTTTTCATACTCCCCTTCCCCTGCTTCTGCTGTGACGAAAACCAAAACCTAAAAACATCTCAAATCACTTCCAAATCACATAATTCGGGTTAATTCGCAGGCAAATTCATCTAACACAATCACCATTACGTATTGTAAGTTTTTCATAACACATTTCATCTTAGTTGGTCATATTCATGATTATGCATGTTTTATAAAATTCTTCAATTTCACAATCTCTTTCGAATTAAGTCTTAAAACTCCATAACCAAATGCTTCCCCTAGGATTAGAATGATTAATCAACACTAGAAACTAGTAATTATAAACTATCATGTCGAAATTTTTTGAAAAACTTCATAAACTCCTTTTCAAAATTTTTAGTAAACTCATTGTTGAATAATGATTTGAAAACGTGTTAAAACTAATCACATTATACTTTTGTAACTTGTAAAACTTGAAATTACATTTTTCGACCAAGAAAAATTATATTGGTTCACGATATAGGGGTGTTTGGATTATGTCCAAATAATATCGAAACCTAGACATTATAATGTTTATAAAACCTTGTTATAATTATAAACCTAAAAATTGCTAATCGGACTCGTCAAGATATATAATTCATATATATATTGACATACTAGGGGTATAAGTCAATAGTTAAGGAAGCGTTTGGTTTATTACTAAAAATGACATTTTTAAGTAAAAATACAAACCATCTTTTTCAAAAACAAATCACATGCATAAGAAACTCGCAAGAAATAGCTAGTTTTACAATCTAATGTAAATCTAGTAAATTTCATGATATATTAAGATGTTTAAAAGGGCGTTTGGATTTGTCCATAACTACTTATTAAACATCGTAAAGTATATCTAGAACGAGTTAAAAACAATATTAAGGAACATGGTAATCTACTTCTTAGGATTAGTAACGAAGTATGTTTACGTTCCAACATAAGCCTTAACAATATACATATACTTTTATCTTTCTTTATATTTACTTTGGTCTTTTTGTATTGTTGATGTGTTTAGGTGAAAATGCCAAAAGCAACTACCGAAGATCTTTCTCACACTAAAAACTACATTCCTAAAGTTTCCCAACTCCCTACCACATCTCCTTCCATTGGACTTATATATCGTCAAATTGAAGATAGAAATGTTCATGAAGGACGTATAGTAGATCTTGCTTTTGCTCAATCCGAGTACATAAATCACTTGTTTTCAAGCATCAACTTCAATTGTCTTTATGAAATAAATGAACCTATCATTCCTCGCTTCATAATGGATTTCTATAGCCAAGTCACCGTCCAAGCCAATGATCTTGGTTTCATCACCATCTCTTTCATGATTCAAAATGAATTTATCACCCTAACTCTCGAACAATTTGGTCATATCCTCCAAATTCCATTTAGAGGTCAAGCCGTTTTCACAAACGAGTGGGACCTCGAATCTCTTAATTGCTATCGACCAACCTTCGATCCCTATCTCGACGAAATTCCTCATCCCGACGAAATTCGTCAAGTCCTTGGTGTGGAACGTGCCACCACAAGCCGAAAAATAAAATCCAAAAACGTTCAAATCTCTCCATACCAACTTCTCCTCAAGGAATTAAGCCCCCACATGAAGCGTTGGGAAGAACTCATTCGTGAGAATGCGTTTGGTACTGGAGGTCACCGGGACCATCTCCCGGCGTGCCTTGCTCACATGTTGTATTGTATAGCTGTCGAAAAGCCGTACAATTTGGCCTACTTCTTTATCAAACGGATTGAGTGTGCTAGAAAAACTCCCAAAGCCAACCTTCCATATGGAATGTTCCCCACTCGTCTCTATCGTCATTTTATCGAGTATTACCCCGATCTTGACAATAGTATCTATGAGTCCATCTACCCCAATCTACGTCCTCTCGCTCTAAAACAAGCCCGACGAACTCAAAGTGACAAGGGTAAATCTCGTCGTCATAGCTTTCATGAATCATCTTCAAGGCAAGACGATGACGATGAGGAGGAAAACATCCATGATGCTAGTACCCCTTCGTTTTCTGAGTTCGTTGACAATTTAGAGGATCTTGACTATCCCGAGTATTCTACCCCATCTCCTAGTGATCAAAACGAAGAAGTGCTTCATGAACGAACTACCGAGATGCTTAGAAGACAAAAGAGCTTGCACGAAGAAGTTAGAGGTGGCTTCAAATCTATAGGAAAGACTTTGAAGGGTATCTTCGGGAAGAAAAAGAAATGATATGCTTGGATTATGTTTGTTAAACAATATTTAATTTTTATGTCTTGTGTGCTATTTGTCCGAAATACATTCGGAAGTACTTGAAATTTTCTTGAAATAATTGTTTGGATAAATGATTAGTATGTTAACTTGTTTATTATGTTTAATATATGCCTATGAATGCATGCTTTAACTCTTAATTTATATATATACTTGCATGATTAGCTTTTATATATATATATATATATATATATATATATATATATATATATATATATATATATATATATATATATATATATATATATATATATATATATTGATATATATATATCATGTATGCTTTATGATAGACCAAAACAAATGTGAAATGTCCAAATGGTGCTTGCTGCAAATACAAAACAGAACACAACATCTTTCTAAAAAATTTTTGAAAATTTTTGGTTTCTGGGTCGTCAGATGGGCGGCCCCCTTAAATCATAAGGGCATCCCCCTTAAAATTAAGGGGACCGGCCTCCATTTAAGGGGACCGGCCATCTGAAACAGTTTTTACACTGTTTTCTTTTGCATCTTGTGATCCCTTTTGCTAGTCCCAGCTACCATTTCTCTTAAAAACTAAACTGATTTTGGAATATAACATTACAATTTCAAATTAATTCCACTTCTAAACATGTTTTCCCACTATATAATCCCCATGCATGTTTAATTCACATTCCATCATCCTCAAATATTCATCAAACATCATCATGTCATCACCAAGAACCACCTATTCAAACAATGCCAAGAAACAAAAACTTGTCATCATTCCACCCAAACAACTCTTCATTGATCAATGAAGACAACACCACTCCATCTCCACCACCCCAATGTTCATCTCCTAATGCACCAAATGCACCCTCCAAAATACCTTCAACAAATGGAAACTCTACTTCCTCCATACCATCCACTTCATCCATTAATGACTACATTAACACCCACTTATCTCCTCCACCAATAGTTCAACCATCACAACCTACCAATGAAAACACAACCCTTGCATTAACTCTCTCACTATCACCATTAACACCTCTTGATGCACACTTCTCATCATCCCCTATCAATCCACCAACCTATAACCCCATCCCATGGAGCTTACTTGAAGCTCATGGTGACACTTGCCTTTGTTGCATCCACAACCGAACAATTGTGTTCGGACTAAGAGATGAAATGCAATACATGTTTTCTCACATTGAAAACTTGTTGCATCCACCACCAACAACAAACTCAACTCCTCCACCACCATCAACAAACACTCCTCCTCCATCACCATCTCCATGTTCATCATCCATTCCTCCCAATTAAACATGCTTGGTGTCTCACAAATAAAATTATATTAAACCATTTTGGATGGCAAGCTCTAGAGAGGACTTTCATATTTGAGCTTTGGTTTATTATTTCAATGATGATTGTAAGCCTTTAAAGGCTTTTGTTAGTTGCATTACTTATTTCATTTAATGATGTAATGCTTGATGAATTTATTTCACTTAATTAATGATATGGTTATGTTTCGTTTACACTTTTGCATGCTATATACATATATATGTTGCTTGCCACTAAATATTTTTGCAAGATATTCATATCTCGATTCCTTTTGGCCTCAAAACGAGGGGGAGTATACTTCAAGGGGGAGCTTCCATTAACATGGGATAACCTTTTTGATGCTAACAAAAAGGGGGAGAAGTGATATAAACTCACAATAATACTTGAATATATACTAATTTTCGATTAATGAGTTTAAATTTTGTAATCATCAAAAAGGGGGAGATTGTTGACATAAACAATGTGTGAAAACGTTATTTATATCTTTCGATATCTCTATATTTTGACGATCACAAAATGTAAAATCGTCAATCGTATAATTACTACGTAAACAAGTATTAAGCTAGTTTATATCACTATATCCATCTTAATCACTTAAGGTATGGATAAACAGTGCTTAATACATCTCATGATCAAAGGGGTATTTAATTAACTAACACAAAGTTTATTTAAATTATATAAACATATTATATATTTTTGAAAAACACTTTTGGTAATAAAGAAAAATGTTTTATTCATACTAAATATATGAATTCAATTTTTTAACCAAAATCAGTTAGTTTTTCACCAAATAAACTTTCCCCACTAAAAGACAAAGATTCTGGCCGTTTCAGCTGGGCGGCCCCCTTAATTATAAGGGGCGGTCCACTTAAAATTAAGGGGACCGGCCTTGATTTAAGGGGACCGGCCACGCTCCTCTGTCAGAATCTTTTGCCTATAAATACCACCTTAAACCTGAATTTTTTCTTTACCTTTTGCACGAAATTTTCAGATCTATAACTCTCTAAAGATCCTCTAAAACCCTTTGATCATTTGTATATTAATCCTTGTTTCAAGTGATTCAATCCCTCATCATCCATTCTCATCCAAAGTGCAAAAGAAGAACACTCTTTCTACAACCAAGTTCAAGAAGTGTTGAAGAGTAGTTGTGCATAGTGTGTATATATATATATATATATATATATATATATATATATATATATATATATATATATATATATATATATATATATATATATATATTCATTTGTGAATATTGTGTTGTGCTTGTTATATATTGTTTAGAAGATATAGAAGTTGTGTAGGAAGTTGAAGTTGATTAGTAGTGAAGTAGGTTAGTTGTGAAGATTGGTGTGAAGTAGAAGATTGGTGTGTAGAAGATTGGTGTGTAGAAGATAGGTGTGAAGAAGATTGGTGTGTAGTATATTGGTGTGAAGAAGTTGTGTAGAAGTTGTGATCAAATTGTGAAGTTGTTGTGGTGTGTAAATTGGTGTGTAAGGTTTTCTCCGCCAAAAGGGAGTTTGTTGACATAGTGAAGAAAACTCTCGAGTAGGTGACTCGGGGAGTGGAGTAGGAACAAGGAAGGTGTCCTTGTAGCCGAACCACTATAAATCCTTGTGTTGTGGTTTGATCTTTCCATCTCTTCTCATTACTTATTTATTTATCATTACTATATTAGCTCTGTTAGTTAGTTACCATACAATTGTTCATATAGTGCAAGTATTGAGTTCACATAAACTAGAATCGAAGTTTTTAAAAACAAACTTGTGTTTATAAATTTAAAAAGGACGTAAAACTATTCAACCCCCCCCCCCTTCTAGTTTTCCACAAAGTGTAAAAATGGGAAAAGGACAAGGACTAAACATAATCTATTTGACATTCTTATTTATTTTCTATTTTCGTAAATTTATTCCGTATTGCATTTAAACTTTTGTTTATATATATATATATATATATATATATATATATATATATATATATATATATATATATATATATATATCCCAACGTATATAATAGAGGAACTTGCCAACTAATATTTGCCACTAGGCATGCAAAAACGACATGCTGACAACATAATGACATGGCTAATCCACCTGGCAACATAACACACGCCTATCTCACTCCTATCTCATCTAAAACTACTCCCCTGATTTTCAGTATCAAATCAATTGCAATCCACAATCAATTTCATTCATATCACCCAAAAATAACCTACATAATCGTTCAACTGAAAATATCAATCTTAATTCAAAAAACGTTAGATTCATAACCTCAAAATCACCAAATCATTTTAAACTATTATTCAAATTAACCTAAAAATTATCCCCAAATCAAGATTCATGATTCAAAATCATAATAAACCGATCGATTTCACACACAACACTAAAGCACGACAATAGTTCACTCATAAAATCATCAATTACGGTGTCTGATGGTGTTGAAACAAAAACAATCAGGTATGCATAATTTATATTTTATGTTTAATTTTAAAATAATAGATTATCCAATTTAAAACAAAAATGAAAAATTGATCAATTTTTGGGGTAATTGTAATTAAAATCGTGTATTTTGTTATTTATATATATATATATATATATATATATATATATATATATATATATATATATATATATATATATATATATATATATATATATTTCATGAAGGGGTCATCAGTTGTTTGTTAACATAAACCTTCAAAAAGATTTCTTTCCCAGAAAATTAGCAGACCAATTCTACATGAGGATTATTATCATGTATTTTTTGGGTGTTTGTTAATATGATTAGTCATGTATGTTATTTCTTTAAGGCATTATTAGTAGGCATGTTTCTATGCAAGTTTTAATTCAGTTATTTGATAAAATATAATGACTTGGTGCCGCTTTAATGAACGGCTAGAGATATGTGTATCGTTGAAGTAGTGCCAGAATTTTTGATCAGGTTGTAGAGTAGTGGCAAAAGACTAAATTATAATGTTACTGTTTCAGGTACGCTTGGTGCAATTGTTTATGACAGCCTGCCCAAAAGTGAATTTGACTTTCACATAATCATACGTTCTAAGGATATGAGGCCTTAATGGATCAGTTAGTTACGTCCCTCATATATGTTGTTACAATTCTGTTTTCAGTTTTTGTTCGATGGGCATGGGTAAGTCAATTAATTAACAATTTACCATTTTGCCTAAAATAAGACTTGTGTATATTAAATGTGTGATAATTGAATCAGGAACAAGAGATTCGCAAACTGAAACGGCAACTCAATGATGTACTTGAAGAAAGAGACAGGTGACTTAGATTTTGTAACAGATTCATTTTGGAAATACATCCGATATCAGCAGATATATTTGACAGTAACATGAAGTTCGTGCAGCTACAAGGGCTTGACCAGATGCTGACAACACAAAACGAAATGCTAAAGGTAAGGTTATCCTTCTATTTATATATAATAATCATAATAATATCTTTGTGCACCAGCTTTATATCTCATTGTTTATGTCTTCATGCAGGCTTACAAAACCAATTTACATGGTCAAGAAGAGAAGCTACTGGAAACACAACCACCAAATCAGCAAGTGAATCAGATATTAAAAACCTCTAGCATCGAGTTTGGTAAGAGACTGGCCACCTCAGATAAGTTCCTTCTACGTGTAAATAATTAACTTCCTCAGTATTGTAGATTGAATAGCCCTTAGTTACAACATCTTCCTTGATATCCCTCGATTTATTACACAAGAGTGTGATAAATATTCTACTTTGAGCACTTGGCCCAGGTTCTATAGAAGTCATTTCCACCCATCTAGAGATACAAAATAACCTGTAGTGACCCATTTTGATGTAAATAGGTTGAACAGGCCACCTATTAGTAATTTTACTATCAATTTTCTTGATTGGATCTTGATTTGTGAACAAGAACAATAAAGTACAAAAGTAGCACTTGGATTGACAAAAAAATGGTGACAGGAATAGTATAAGATGTATTTCCGTTGATTTTAAAGATTTGGATGATATTTACCACCATATATGAAATTATGTGGGCCTGTGCCCAATAGCCCTTGGTGTTGATGCCGGAGGTAAATACATTATTTACTAACCACCATAAGTGTTGATTTCAAAACACAAGATGATTTGGTTTCCTTGTGCAGGATCTGTGAGGATGCCTACTGCTGTTTGTGGTGTTATTGGTTTAAAACCATCATTTGGGGCAAACCACACTGTCGGTAAGTTTTACACTGCCAACTTACCTTTCTTTATTAGTAAACATATTAATTAATCAATATTTTGTTATCAATTCTTTTTCTCAGGGTTAGTCCTTGGAACTGGACAGTTGGAATGGTTGGGATACTAGCCAGGACAGTTGAGGATTCTCTAATCACGTGAGTACCCTCTATTTAAAAATAAAAACTTTGTCATATAGTTGTTTAGAAAGCAAAGGTCATATACTTCAATCTACAATACTGTTATACTGCAATAAACGGGGAAGGTGAAACACGCCAACCAACTATTCAGCCCAATAAACTTCTTGAAATACATTAAGGTTTTGAATATAAGTGTATAAGATCATAGGTTTGTACTCTTACATACTGTTTGTAATACAACCATGGTTTTGTCTTTATCCTATTATGAGTCGGTAAACTTATGGAGCTAATCTTGAATTTAATAACCATTTCTTAAACCGAGTCAGGTGGTCCAGCAAGACTACTGTCTCTGATAGATTGATGCTAGAATGTTGACACTGGCAATAGACCTTCATTTGATGATATAATCACAGAACTTGATCTCACAATTATGGATAATAAAAGATTCAGAGGTAATGAATGTTGTCGCTGAATAGAGAGTACTAATGTAGTCTAACCTTTCAAGCGCTTATTATGTTGCACCTGAAGTGTTGCTGCGAAAGTATGGAAAGGAAATAGTCATATGGACTGCAGTGGTGATTCTCTATATCTTACTCAGTGGTTTGCCTCCTTTTCTGGGCAGGTAATTAAGTAAACTTGCGTTTTGCCATCTTACAAGGTTTTGATGTATTTCAGATGTTCAATTAGATTATATAAGTAATAACCCAATAACGCCTATTTCAGATGTGTATTGGAAAGATATATTGATTTTGAAAGCGATCCATGGCCATCTATTTCCAAAAGTGCCAAAGACCTTGTCTGAAGGATGCTTACACAGGACCCTAAGAGACGTATAACTTCTGCTCAAGTTCTCGGTGCGTATATATGTAAAAGTCACATAACCTTATATGCAACAACAACAACAACAACACAATACCCAATCCCACCAGAGCGAGGTATGGGGTTACAAAAACTTATATGCAAAAACACAGAAAGGCCAACATATGATATGGGTATATGGTCATAAATTCATGACATGAATGTTTTCAAATGCGTGCAGAGCATCCATGGATAAGAGAAGATGGTGAATCATCGGACAAGCTAATCGACAGTGCAGTCCTTTCTAGGATGAAGCAATTCCGAGCTATGAGCAAGCTCAAGAAAATTGCTCTCAAGGTAATAAACTAGGAATCAGTACTTATGAATGGGTATTTCCTTGTGCTTTCATATTCAAAGTATTTGAACATGACATTCCCCACACAAACCAATAGATGTATAATGATGCAAATTAAAAGGTTTATCAAACATTATTTAGGAATTTGCAAGGACTAATCAACGAAAGCCTCAAAAATGATTTCGGCGAGGCCTAAAATTGTCCATAAATATGTATTGAAACTTAAGGATAATATGTTAGAAACTTAAGGGCCACAATATATTGACAGTTAACTACAAAATGATAATTGCAACATGGATCACTTCGAAGTTATAACATCTTATTATGGATTCGAGATACTTTGTGTTACTCAACTTATATAAATTGCAATGCAGAGATGCATCTTACAAAAAAAGGATAAATGTTTGGGAAGAAGAATTTTTGTCATAAGTCAGTATGGTGATGCTTATGGAACATAATCAGCAAGTTCTGGTACTTACTCTTTACTATGTTTTTGTTATTTGTATGCTATATTCGTATGGGCAATTGATACACCATTTGATTTCTTGCTATAAAAACCTGCTTTTCACACTTAAATTGTCAGTAGTATGTTCCAATTCATAAAGGAATTCATGGACAGAACTTTTAAGAAAACTAATTTATGTTTTCACAAGAGTTAAAAAGTGTTCCTAATTGTAACAAGTTAAGGTTAAACATGATTTATGAGTTAATAGGACTCATGCCGTTAAACGAATTGATAATAGGAATGATTGTTCAAGACACGAGTATAATGTGTATGCATAAGAATTGCAAGCAAGTATCTGATTCAAGCAAAGCGCATTTGAATTGCAAGCAAAAAGTGTCCTGACAAACGTGAGCCGTTAGAGCATCTCGTGGATGCAAGCATGATCTTGCTCAACATTTTTTTATATTTGGTCGTTAGTTTGCTTTTACTATAGTTAAAGTACTTTACTTACGCTCGACGTCCGACTATTAGTTTACTCAGAACATTTACGTTTGTTTGATTTCTCAAGTGGTGTCAATAATGGATACATGAATTACATATCAGAAAAGAGAATAGATTACTAGATGCACTATTTCGATTAAAAGGACGTCACCAGAAAACATGCAATCAATTAAAAGTTAATATGTAAGCCCCTTTTTATAGCTAAATAAGTTAATCTTAAATCACCAATAATATGTAATATTCTTTTCAAAACTTATATATCATTAGTAAGTTATCTAAACATTAAAACCGATTATGGCAGCTTAGTAACAATTTAAGTAGTTCAGAAAGGAAAACTAAACAACCCCTCATACCAGCTTTCTCATAACATGTCAAATAAACTTGGCAACATATACCATGACTACTAAAAATTAGGCTTTTTGTTTACATCTTATTATATAGATTATGTCATGCATATCATTACCAAACTTAAAATTGCGTTACCCGAGTTTGTTTTTTAAATAGGAAAATAGAAGATAATGTTTTGACATTTTGTCAAATGAGTTATATTTACTGAAGCTGTATTTTTATCTAATTTTACCACCTTGCAGCCTCTAACAAGATATGCAGTAGCTAAAGTTCTTGATTATGGCAATGCAAACTTTTAGAAAGGTGACGTTATTAGAGGATTTACGGGATGGGAGTACAACATTATCAATGCTCCAGAGGGACTATTCAAGATTGAACATACCGATGCGCCTCTTTCTTATTATGCAAGAATTCTTGATATGATTTATGTTTATGGTTGTTTTATCTCTGTTTGCTTTTATTTGTTTCTTTCATTTTGCTATTGGTACTTTAATAACAAATATAAAGTTTCAACATATCCTTTCATCTGTTTCTATATCAATAGTTTCGTTCTATCTAATATCGAACAACACTAAGATTCAATTACAATGCTAATATAAAAATCTTTATGTCGTGTATGTGTTTCTATTTTATTTACTGTTTTCTTAAGTTTGCATATGTATTGTTCAACTTTTAAAAGGCTAATTACACATCTTGTGAAACGTTAATAAACTAATACGTATTTAGGGTGGTATTAACATTATACCAAGTTATAAACAAACTGAAATTCACATACTAAAAGTGTCAAATTAAAATGATTTATACATATTTCATTTTAATGAATATGGTGTGTTCCATTTATAAATATCATAAATATTGATTCTAATCAGTATTTACATCCTAAGTATTGTTTTTATCAAATTTACATGACGCTCGCCCGTCCATCGAACGGGACATGACGCTCGCACTGGTGCACGTGCCGGAGGTCTCACTGGAAGCAGTCTCTCTACTCCTAGGTTTTACCTGGGGTAGGGGTAGGACCTGTCTACATTTCTACCTCCCCCATACCTCGCCTTCGCGGGATTGGGTATGTTGTTGTTGTTGTTGTTGTGTGTATATATATATATATATATATATATATATATATATATATATATATATATATATATATATATATATATATATATATATATATAAAATAGTTAACGTAACGTAAATAATATATATAACGATATTTCAAAAATTAATAATTTTTACTTACGATTAAAAAGGTAAAACTTCGATGGATAATTTAAATAAAGTATTTTATCATATCATGCATGGCATAATAATTACACTGCACATCATCTATTCGTCATAAGGAATAAATTATTATTCGTTATTCGTTTGTATTTACCAAATAGTATTTGATTATATTCTCAGATAAATTTATTTATCAGGTTCCGTATCAAAGACGTTTCCATAATCATTCTCATAAATCTCATCCTACTTTACTTTTCATCATTCCCGTATCAATCAAGGTGAGTCATAGCCCCATTTCCAATACTTGTTTTTAACTCATTGGGGGAGATACATGCTTACATATACTTTGATAATTTGATAAGTATATGAATAAATTACATGATTCAAATCAATTTCCTTATTAATAATTATCCGATATGGTTTATAATTTAAAATGTGACATATACAATACTTGACGAAATACTTAATTGAGATACTGATACTCATATGATAATGCTTCCAATTTGATTATTGTGGTATGTGATATATATATTTTACTGATGAATTACTTGACTGAAATACTGATACTCATATGATAATGTTTCCAATTCGATTATTGTGGTATGTGATATACATAAGTTACTGGCGAAATACTTAATCTGAATTACTGATTCTCAGACGATAATATTCCCAAATTGATTACTGTGGTATGATACTTGATTTTATGATGCTATCCTGAATGATCCCATTATTACCTTGATATTGCCTAAGTTACCTTATCGCCATAAAGTCCCTCAATCATGAGCCATTAATCACTGTTATGTGAGCGCGAATATAGTGAACAGCTTCAAAACCTGTTAAGGATTGACCTCCTGTCCCACTAATACTTGACGGAATGCCATTTGCAAATGGTTAGTCGTATTAGTCGTGATACACTATATTTGAGTAAAAATAGGAATTGGCAAATCACCTATTACACGAGGGCGAAATTTATCATTGATTTGATAAAACACCCCTTTTGTTAACGTCTTGCGTGTCATGAGGCTTGGGGCAATATCTATAAGGAAATGTATGTCTTCAACATATATTTAGATACAGCTGTATAGGTTTGACCATACTTGAATTGTATATCTGATTAAATTAGCATTATGAGTTTCCAGCTCATGTTAGGATTATTGATCCCTTATTTGAATTTGATTGAATATCTATATGATTTATTCTGTGATTAAAATCAATATTACCAAATACTTGTTCCATCAATGTTTGTATTTATCATTACCAAATATTCCTGAAATCTATCAAAATAAATGGTTTTCCATAAAACTTTATGAACTCAGCAACCTTTGTGTTGACACTTTTAAGCATGTGTATCTCAGGTAATTTAACGGAGCAGGACAAGACACGGAGTGGGCATTTATTACTCTGATAAATTAAAATGATGAAAAAATCAAATATGTCATTCTTTCAAGCCTTTACATCTTTTAAAAAGATTTTAAATCAAGTGATTCATCTTTTATCAAAAATATTATTTGAATGACAAATAACTTTTAAAACGCTTCTTTTAAGTCGTTTTATGAGATTAAAACTTCGATCCTCCCCGTAACACCTAAATTACTTTTCCGCTGCGACAAACTTAAATTTGGGGGTGTTACAGATTGGCATCAGAGATACAGTTATAGAGAATTAAATGTTTTCAAACATTAAAACTATAACTACATTTTCAAAATAATGATTTTACACCATAACATTTTATGCCCTCCGTGTCTGCAGACTGCCGTGCTCAATACTTTATCTGTTGAGATTATCTTACATGTTTAGAAATTACTCTTACACAATAATTATTTCATCTGTACTGTTATATTCTTAACATACAAAATCCTCATAAAATATTATTCTCGGTTACTACTGTAACATGTCTTCAGGAACTCCCATGAATATCAAAACTACTCTCCATAATACTAATACCTCATCTATCAATAAAAATTCTCCGAATACTGAAGATCCTTACGTACAAATATCACAACCCCAACCGAATATAGAATTCACTCAGAGATCACCTCCATCGTCAACTATTCGTTCACCTTTACGTCAAAGACTCAGGAGAGCTACTGAATCATATGAAGATTTGATTGGTGGCCAGGCAACATTCGAAGTTGGACAAGGTTCAAGCCAAGGGATATCATGGAAGAATGTTGAGCTAAATTCTCCGTTACCTTATACTTCAGATTCCACAATACCAGATTCTCCAAATAATTTATCCTCACCTAACTCTCCCGACTACAATATAAGCACTCCTGAAACAATATGGAATCTTATTTATCGACAAGCCAGCATATTGGATGCTCACACTGAACAGCTAAAAGGGTTACGACCAACTCAATTTGAATGGTACGACCGTAACCTTGACGCATTGTTCAAAAGGGTGGATGCTGAGAGACGAACAATGTGTGAGTTAGGAATAAAGATTAATGAGATAAAGGACAACACCAACCAGGAGCTTGGAAGTTTGGCCTCCAGGGTCCGTTGTGCAAGAAGAGAACACGGTCATACACATGGAAGAATTGAAGATATTGAAAGAACCCTATGGATGGCCAGAGATGCAGCCAGAAACCAGGGTCAAAAGATTGCCGCATTAGAGACTATGTTGGCAAATCAAATGAACATGTGTCAAGAACGTTTCTCAAACATGGAAGCTGCACAACTTGAACTTGAGAAAGAAGTTAGATATTTACGTCAGAGGCGTAACTAATCTTAAGTTTACAAGTTTCCTTGTTGTTCCTACTAAACCAAATAGTTTTGATTAGTATTTCATGTAATGTTCAATACATCTGAAACTTCAGGACTTGTAATCAAAACATATTGTATAATAACATCCTTTATGTTATATCTTTATGTTATGAATCGATCTTTTCTTTCGTATCAATCATGCATGCAATGAATCCTCATATCTCCATGCAAAAATTTCATCATTTGTTATTTTCTTTGATAACCAAATGATTCTACACAGATCAATGGAGTATTAATAAAAGATCTTGTATCGTTTATCATGCAAAAACAATCAGACAAGTTATTAATATTCTGTTTATCTCTGTAATATTATTCAAATCTACCGTAAGATTTCTTACAAATTGTTAAGATTTCTTAAACTTACCATAATTAACCTAAAACTTTAAGAATCGTCTAAATACCAATTTTTGAAAGGGGATTTAAAGAATGAAGAAAAGATAATTGAACTTCAGTTTTAGTAGACAAGTCGGTTTGTTCCTTAGTAATCCCATATCAAGAGTTGATCATTGATAAATGATACAACAAAGACATATCTTGAAATTAGATTACAGTAGGGAGTCAATTCAGTCTATCATCAATGAAATAATTAACTTCATTATTTAAATTATTCTGATATTATATGGATTCTAATGTTGAGTTTCATTTATGATTTCAGAAAAATGGACAACATGAACAATGCATATCAATCATCATCAGAAATCACCATGACTCCTGGAGCTATCCAGAAATTGGTAAAAGACATAGTGTCGGTGGTATTAGAAGGGACTACTGTAGTTTATCCGAGAAGAGAGACGGATATACTTGGTAATCAACACCCTGCAAATTTCATAAAGTATAGGCCACCTCACTTAAAGATTCAAGAAGGAATGATCAATCCTACCATCAACTATCATCAAGGAATTAGGCACGGGGTTATACCAAATGGAAATAATCAAAAGAGGAAACTCCCCGAAATAGGAACCGTCAATCCCATATACTGCAACATCATCAATGCTCAAGACCGTTATCGTAAACATCTAGAAGATCGTATGGATTATCAACGTCAGCTGGAAAACAATCAGAAAGCTAATAGAAATTGCCTCGTCACACCTATTACTGGAAGTGGTAATCGTGGAAATTTACCCTGGTGTCAAAAATGCAACCAGCATCACACCTGAATCTGCAGGGTTAAATGCACGAAATGTCAAAAAACATGTCACCAGGCAATTATCTGCAGGACTAAGGACAGGAAAGGACAACCAACAACAGTAGTATGCCACGGATGTGGTGGAAAAGGGCATTATATGAGTCGATGTCCAAACTACAATGTTAATTGGAAAGCCAAGACCTTTACAAGAAAATGAAGAATCTTTAAAGACCTTGATAGTATCGAGGGAATGGCAACTAGATTTGAACAGATGAATAAATTCCTGTTGTAGATAAATAAAATCTAGTTTAAAATTTCCTAAGTTGTATCTCTTTCCTGTATTTCACTTCAAGTTACGATGGATGTAACTTAAACAATAATCTTTCTACCTTATCGAAAAATCTCCTTTGTAATATTTCCATAATAATGATAATCTAAGTTAATTTCAATTTCTGTCTCATTTACCAAATGACAATATACCATATTTACTCCAAAAATTTTTGATTTATAGTATGAATCCTAAATTTTTTTACTTTATTTTAAAAGGAATTACGTGTTATATGATAAAAACAACACGTTGAACACCATCTAAAATAATTTATAGAAATATATGATTGAACCAAACATCACATCATTTGGTCCTCAATTATACATAGCCTGATCAACTATGTCTAATTTAGGAAGAATTATGTTATGAAAGGAACAGTGATATTTTCAAATTTTTAAATAACAATCTTCATTCCAAAGCAAAATATAGAGCTAAAATAAACTGTTCATAAACAATACATTGAACAACCTACAATAAATACCTATCTTATCTTATCACTATTACGATAAGAAATCAACAAAAGTACAAGCAAGAGAAACACAAATAATTCACAAAAAAACTGATAAAAGACTCCAATAGCGAAAATTTTATTAAAATCCATAAAAATTAATACATAAACAAATAATTAGCATCGGAAGTGCTACCGTTATAATTATTACAATATACACCAAGGAATCTTCAATAGGTTGATCCGCTATGATAAATAAGACTCCCACCAACAAAACAATAGCAAGAGCCACGACAGGATGAATCACCTTAATTATGCTGAAAAATAAATATAAACAATTCATTAAAAACAATACAGAGACAAATTCTTAGACATAAGAACAAAACGAGTTTTATTCCTTATTCGTTACAAGTACATAGAAACATAACAAGAACTTAATTTAAAACAACCCTAGCTCAAGATTTTATCCCCAGATCTTGTCGACGGTAATGGCTAGGATAGTGAGGGGTACGACGAACATCAAGATCGCGACCAAGAATCCAAAGTCTTCATCCGGAATATACGCTAAGTAGATAGCGGCAAGGACGACATACACAATCGCTAAGATGGTGATGAGGTGCGGCATTTTTAGATGGAAAATGAGAGGAAAATGGTTGATGGAAGAAGTGGAAATTGGAAGTGGTATATATAGGCTAGAATATAGCCGTTGGGCACTATTCCCGACCGTTGGACACTACACACTAGCCGTTATTTTACTATTCATGACCACTATTTTCAATATTCACAACCCTTAAATACGTCAGTTATCTTGTCTTGTTTGGTACAAGTAAATCTAACTGAATCACGTTTCCTTAATCTTAGGAATAAAAATCTCTCCACAAACCTCTGTTCAAAAATTCTTTACTCAAGTAATCACATTAAATTTGAATTTCGGGAGGAAATTCAGAATGACATGTGGGTACTGTAAAACCTCGCGAAAATCTTTATAATTAATAACGATTAATTATATATTAATCTCTGTCATAATTGTAATCACCATTTTTACGGGGAAATTTAAAATTTTCTTATTATATTAAAATGGTCACGATTACGATATTGCAAAATTCACCAAACGACAAAACAAGTTCTCGACACGATTAACAAAATATTAACAAATCACTAATCCTAATTAATATAACTAATACAAACCAAACGGGCCCTTAATAAACTCAGCCCAATCCTCATGTACTATTCATCGGCCCAAGGTCAAAAGCCCAATTTTCCTTTTATTTTCCAAAACAGTCGACCAAACTAGCTTCAAAACGCCTCGCGTATTCCAAATTTTTACACACGGCACATATATATTTTTACACCATCTCGTTAACCAGCTAGCCAACTATTAGTGTGTCAAATCCCAAGTTCATTGGACGACGTTTGATACGTTTTTCAAGGGCAAAGTGTTTGACGAATATTCATGTCAATCGATTCATAATTTTCTCAAAACTTAACTGTTTTGATTCCCGTTTGTTCCTACGTGTTCCTAATAATATTTCTAACATGTTTTCATGTTTAAATGTTAATGATGATCAACTATGTTCAAGTTGTACAAGATTATGCAAATCGTACACATGGATATATTGTTGGTCGACATGAGCATGAATCACCAAACCAAATTCCTTGTTTCATGTACTCACAACTAAATATAATATGATAAAAAGTCGATCAAGAAGTCTATGGTACTGACAATGCATAGTTACTATGGTTTCCTTTGATGATTTCACATATATATATATATATATATATATATATATATATATATATATATATATATATATATATATATATATATATATATATATATATATATATATATATATATATATATATATATATATATATATATACACACACACGTTATATGCATGCATCCTTTCCATCATTCATCGTACACTTTCACAACTTTCTTTCTTCCTAATAATTCTTCCTTGGAGGCCAGAAGTGGATTTCATTCACGTTTGAACGCAAGAAAGGGTATCGGGTTAAAGTTATACGATTAATACTTTGGGTATTAATCGAACTTGATTATTTCTTGTGATTTCCTTCCTCCCTCTCGACTCTCTACCACCTTTGAAGGTGTAGTAAGTTATTCCAAGCTCTTGCCAATTCATTTCATACGTTAAACATGTCTCATGCATAATACTTATGTTTTAGAAATCGTATATAGCTTTATGTATATATTTACGTACATATATATTTGTAGCAACACAAACGTGGCTAGCCTCTATCTTGGAAGGCCTAGGAGTCACGCAACACACATATTTCACGTTGGTTTCACTCGACATGCATCAAACAAACTCATTTTTGAACCATGTTTCCATCGTATGAAATTTCATTAAAACACTTAGAAAATATTCTAAGTTTTTCACAAATATATAAACGTTCCATGTAACCCAAGAAACACACGTATAAATTGAAATATTACTTAACGAGCACCCAATATTTTTACACGACTCAATAGACCACCTAGAAAATTATCAATTTCATTTAGATAACATGTAAAAATAATCGCGTTTCGACACATAAAATGATTCATTTTGATTCGACAAACCACAAGATTTTCAAAACTTATTTAGTTAAAAACTTATTATTTTCGTGTGGGCTTATTCAAGGCCCAACAAGAAATAACGAACCACAAGCCCACTGGGCCCATATGAAACATTTTTGGAATCACAAAAGTAGCCCAAGTTCAGGCCCAAAACAATTTCCATGCCCTCGCCTCCAAATTTTCTAAATGGGTTTTGGTTTGGCTCATTAAGGCCCATAAGATGGAAAATAAGCTCTTTTATCAAATAAGCAGTTGAAATAAGCTTTAATAAACTTAAATAAGCTACAGAAATTTTTCTATAATTTTTCCCACTTTTTATTTCACGTTTGGACTAAAAATGTAACGCGACGACACTTAGGAGGACTAAAACTGTCAAGGACTGAAAGTAGGGACTGAAACTGTAAAAACATATTCTATAGGATAAAACTTGATATTATTTAATATTCCAAGCTTAGAATGTTATTTTGGACAAGTAGTGGACTATAATTGTAAATTAGATACGAAAAGGACTAACGGTGTAACGCTAACACCGTTAGTATAAAAAGTGTAAAAATGGGAAAAGGACAAGGACTAAACACAATCTATTTGACATTCTTATTTATTTTCTATTTTCGTAAATTTATTCCGTATTGCATTTAAACTTTCGTTTTATATATATATATATATATATATATATATATATATATACTAGATTTCGAAGCCCGCCCGATGGGCAGGCATGACTTATAATTATTCTTTTAATGGTGTTACTTAACGAATATTTGTTTTTAAAGTACGGTGTTTTTTTTTATTATTGTTAAAATGTATTAGTTTACATTAATTATTTTTTATTTAATGTTTAGATTTTGATGGTGTAACTTAACGGAATTTTGGTTCTTAAAGACATTGTGGTTTTGTTTGGCTTTTTTTTTAAACTGTATTAGTTGTGGTGTTAGTTTACGGAAAATCATTTTTAATGAATGTATTAAGAACGAAAAGAATTAAATATTTATTGAATATGAGAGGAAAAAAGTTAAAAAGTGATACGCAAAAATAAAATATACAACCAAATAAACTCAGATGCAAAATAAAACTTTTTTCCTATAACATGTTGCACCAAGCACTCTAAGTTGTTGGTTTTTATCTTGGAATGCTACAAATGGATTACATTTATAATAGTGTATATTGAATATCCACTAACACAACATGAATTAGTGGTCCCAATTTTATCTTGGAATGCATTTATAATAGTGTATTTGGTTTTTCGGGAATTTCCCGATTTGGTACCGGTCCCGTATCGAATTAGTGGCCTCAATTTTTTTCACCTTATTTCGTAGTCCCGGTATCGTACCATATATCGGGATCGGTACTGTTTATCATGAATACAACCTATTAACTCGTTTCGTTAAAAGAACTAAAAGAACTAATAACAACTATACTGATTGCTTTATAACTAATCATTATTATTCTTCTATGACAAAACATGAATGAATATAAAGGGATTATTGCAATTCTTTTTTTTTGTTAATGACAACAACATTGTACTAACACAACATGAGTTGTTTCTTCAAGTAAAAGCATATTTCATGAAAAGCTTATGTCATGTTCAGAAACACACCAAAAAATATAAAGAAATAAAATTCATACACTAATTAACCACTTATATGGGGGAGATAAAGATCAAGATCATGATCAAATACAGGTATGTAATAAAAAAAAATTACCTCGCAAATAATGAAATGTTTTGAAACTGAAATCTCCACTCCACTGCCAGAATTTCCATTTCCATATATTGTATCTACACAAACTCATGGGTCAAGGTTCACTTTGCTTTTGTAGAAAAGATTCAGCTAAACCCACGAGTGGTCTTTCCAGGTGTAGGGTTCGATGATGATGAATACGATGATTCTGATTTAGTGGGTCGATGTTTTGAGGTTTTTGAACTGATGGGTGATCTCAATAGATTGTTTGCTTCAGAATCAAAAAGACTAAAGTGGTAGTTGTCTGATTGAATAGGATACTCATTTCCAAGTTGCAAATTCATGCCACTACTGGTGTTTGGCATTGCAAATAATTTTCAGAGTACATTTTTGTATTCACTAAAAGATGTAAATGACGTATCTCCAGATTATTTATGATATGAATACGTAGCTACAATTCTACAACAAATACTTATACGTCAAACTTTCTTAAAATTCAATCAAGTCAAGTAACATAACATAAAGTCCAACAACAAAAACGAACTAACCTTGAGACTGAACTTATCCTTAGGTCTATTTCTCGATCTCTGCAAACTATATATTCTTTTCAAAATTGCTAGCCAGTTAGAAAATTGTCAACGCCTTTATTAGCTGTCAACAATTCACATCGAAAGCCTGCGCATTGCATAAGACCACAAACATTTGACGTTGGGACATAGGGTATATTGAATATCCTTTATGAAACTTTTATAATATTAGTACAGCAGCACCCGAGCGCTAACTGTTGGAATATCATACGACTTAGAAAAGCTGACAACAACAGTTGAAACAAATGATACGATAGCTTTTTGAGAGAAATGAGATAACTCACCGGGTATCGTTTACTAACTTGATTGCGTCTTCTTCTGGTGAAAATGTTTTTTCACCATGGATGTACTGTTGTCAATAATGATGCTGGCTCGATAAAAAAAATCCCTTTTTCAAATGTTGGAGACGTTGCCCTCCTGACAATATGGTAGCACCTTCACTTCTGGATGTCTCAACAAACTTCAAAACCTTCTCAGACTAAAATATTTAAATGTTTAAAATTAATCATATGGATATTTTTTATTAAGCAACATACAAATAACAAAAACTCAGATAAGCATAATATAAACCTATATCAAAAGTAAAAGCTAGGACAATATAACAATCAGCTCTAAATTTCTAAACTGTGATAGCAAATCAAAACGTTGTCTTGGATCGGAAATGATAGTATTAGGAACAATATAGATGCTACTTTGTTTATATGCTTGTTACAAAGTCTTAAATAATCAAATTAACCCTAAACACACAAAAGTGTCAATGTTTATGGAGATTTAAACACGATAACATAAGGGTGTTTGGGATTGCTTATTTTCTGCTTAAAAAAAACTTTTTTATTTGCTTAATTTGTGAAAGATATGACAATGAGCATATCATTACCCTTAAATAAGCAATTCCTTTCACCCACTATATAAGATATAAACAAAAAAGATATTCAGCTTTTGATGGACGTAACAGATGTAAACTACAAAAGCAATACAAACTCCAAATCATTCTAGTTAAGGGGGTGTTTGTATACGCTTATAAGTGGCTAATGAGCTTATTTGTGTCCAGTCCACTACTAACCACAGTCCAAGCCTACAACCTTCCTCCAGCGGGTCTCAAATCTTGATATTTGGGTGTTCCGAAGTGGATATCTGCATCTTTTTTAGACCTGCACACAAACCCATTGCACGTTTATAAAAAATACAATCAGGACCTAACTGTAATGTGCAACAAATAAAAATATATGGCTCATCGACAACATATGGATCTGACAAAATTATGACCCATCGACCCACATATTGATTTGACCCATGACCCAAGTGAGTCATGCTTTGACCAACTTATGACCCAGATCGACCCGCATATTGCTCAATCACGTTCGCGTCCTGTGCATCCACATTGGCCATATAACAACAATCCATTTAACTAATGTCTAGTGGTATTCAACTACCATATAAAATAAGTGCAACACAGCTCAAATGACCTTTTAACAGTTTTCAAAAATCTTCTTGCGTCTCCGTTTTCAAAGTTTGACAAATTCACATTTTAGGCAAATATTTTGGCTCTTTATTGGTAGTGATGATAACCACACAGTACGTTAGAGGTATGATACAAAGAAAACTGGCATATACACTACAATAAACACCAACTACACACTAAAGAGTTTCTGAATGTGACAAAGACTTTATTTTTAAGTGCATCACATGGTGTTCATATACAAAGCTGCTTATATAGATAAAATACAAAAGTATACCAACCAATTTTTTGAATTTTTGTCCTTGGAAATATGCATGTACAAACAAAGATCATCTACAATGTGCATAGCAGCATAACTGATAGAATGTGAACATGACACCTCCAAGCATTCTAGTTAAATCCTTCAACAACCAACGCAAGAATTCAAGAATGACAAAAACGATTATACGTAAACTGGATAAAAGTTCATAGCCACAAATATATATTTCCTGAACTTTTAACGTAATTTTATTTGATGATAATGTTTATGGCTTCTAGCATAGAATAGGCAAAGCAAGTAAATTTCTAAATAAGCCTAACACCAAAATTTTAGTTTCTAATAAGTAGTATGTAGTGCAGAGGTACATTACATAAAGAATTTAGGTAATACTAATATGAATTTAAACTTTTTAGCCACCTATCATAAAGCAATTAAGTAGTCGGATGTTTATTTCTATCTACTTTATCAGCAAATATAATCAAAAGTATACACAATATCACATCGACCATTTTTAATAGCATCTTTTGGTATCATTTCTTTCTGCTATTCGTTATGTACATGTACATTGCCACTCCTAGGTGATGCCTAAGTGGATCAAAACAGTAAACGTGCATAGTAGGACAGCAGGGCGGCTAATAGTCATAAAAATAAAGTGAAGAATCACAAAATGATTGTTAGCATATTATCATTTTCACCATTGTGAAAAAGTATCAATAATAAATCAGGACTTAAAATGGTTGTTGTAAGGGGATGTTTGGTAAGGGGTCTAATGGAAGATGTTCCACGATCTGGCATAGTTTGGAACATTTACCATTAGATAACGTAATGAGAAACATTGACATAAACATTATTGAATAACCAAAGCTGAAATTCATTTTGTACTAATCAGAAGAAATTCTTGTAAAGAGATAGTACCAATTGTTTTCCTAATTAAGGTGAATGAAGGTGAAGGGCTGAAGGTGCGGTTACAATGTCGTCAAAACCATCAGGACCACGAATGATTCCCGCAAAAAATCTAGTGTGAGTGGCCCAGGCTCACAGTCTGTAATTATCATCACAACAGTGTCATTAGAAACTTACAATAACACATGATCTGTTATTTCCCTCCATTGATCATAGGAGGTCTGTACTGACAATATGAAGAGTTACAACTAAGCCATGGTAGCCTAAACTTATAAGCCCACAACCCGTAAGTGGTTATTATATAGAGCGAAAACTAAAATATAATAATATACAGAAACTATATACTTAACAATGCTTACCAAAATGTTCCTAGCCGGACGGCACACCATCCCATGCAATCTCTTGTTTGTCAAAAATGCATGAAGAATCAGCATCAAAGACCTTTATATTCCTCTCAGATCACTCATCTTTGACAGACTTACTTTAACCATGAATGGCGATGCATATCTCATATATTTTCTTTCCCATTTTTGATTGGACCATTTCTTGCTTGAAGCACCTATAAATCATTGATATGTCTGATGACATATGTTCTGTCGTTCTTCACATGCGTTGCAATAATCCTCCTCTGTCTGCAATACTATTCAAGTTGCGAATGAATGACGGTTCTAGTAGAGTTGAATGATCAAAAGAAAAATAGATAATGACCTTTCTCTACCCATGCTAGTGCCCATTGTTCGGAATACTCTGTATCATAAATCTTTATTGGTCATAGACTACTCCCTTAGCTTATAATTAGATAAATGATAAACTTTACAGTCAGTTAAACCAACGACAGAGTAATGCAGCAATTAGCAATACAACTGATTTACTTACATCAATTATGGGAAGCATGACAGCATACCCATGCTCCAGATGATTAAGGGCGAACATTGCTGGAATTTCAGATTGGTTAGAATAAATATTGCAACAAAGTTCAAGTTAAAAAAATTGCATGAAAGACAATATCCAAAACGTACCTGGTATTGAATTTCAAGTCTGTCTCGGGTGTGTTCCGTAACACGCTGAGTATTGCAAGTTAAAAACAAAATACATGGAGAATGTTGTAATTATAATTATAATAAATACGTAGGAGTATACGATTGAAGTAAAAAAAAGAGAATAGAAAGTTTGAAGAAGGTGGGTACTTACTACTCTTTCGGGAATCAGAAAGAGACATAAGCTAAAATCAGGTGCAAGTATTGCCATAAGAGCCTACAAATCAAATTTAACAACTAACTAATTACAGTAATATATAATGAAAGCATGTATGTTGCTTTGCTTTGGATAACAATTAATTAAAAGAACATGCCAGCATATAAGAGAAAAGTTGGAACACAACAGAAAAAGCAACGGATGTAACTCAACACTTACTTCATCATTAGTAGCATGTGACTATGGCAGAGGCATGTCCAATATTGTGTTGCACTCGTTGTCCCAAACAAATTAAAGGAGAATATAATGGATATGAGCATTTTGTTCAGTGATCTTCTTTTAGATGATGGGCATAGTTGAGCTCGTTGGGATCAAGCTGTGACCGTCCTATCATTTACCACTGGTAAACGCCTGCTTAGCAGCATGTCGAGTTGTAAAATACACAGGCTGAGTACTTGATTGTTCCGGGATCATTATTACCATTGATAATGTCGGGTTACAGGCATTTGATTCATCAGATCTACACACACAAAAACGATAACGGGTGCAAATTAGGGTCAAATGCATGCACTAAAAAAATTATCTACATGTTAACAAAAGTACATGCTTGTTTATACTCAAAAGTACATGCAAGGTATTCATCTGGTTTTTTTTCAACGTTTCCGAGTTGAACAATAAGTATATTGGCTGGTTCAAGCAGTCCATCAACAATCTTATCAGGTACCATAAAAGGCTATCTTGTAAAATTGTGCTAAAATTCTCGGGTTTCATATCAAAATAACCTTGTTGCAGCAGCTATGAAACTACTTTGATTTGGATTTCTTCTTTGGATCACAGAAAAGAAGGAGTATCATGAAGATCATGATATTATGATGATAATATAATGATGATGATTATGATAAATGCCTTTTCTTGAAAAAGATTATACAGTATGAAGCTCTATGGAGGCACGACTTGCCATCTGAAATTCCTATGCCGATAATTTAGATCTGACAATAAATAAATGAAAGCAAGCAATGAACATTTAACATTAAATATACACGATCTGAGTTCCTATATATTAGACAGTATTTTCATTCCTTGTTGTTCATGTGTTTAAATACAATAAAATGCAAAATTATCAAGGGTAGTTGACATCTGATAATAAAGAAAGTATCATTGATGCATAATTTATTCTTAGCATTCTTAGGCAAATGTCTTAGAGCCACTTTTCACAATATTAGCCCATGTCACGTCTTGTACATGTGCTAATAAACTATACAAACTCAAAAGCAAATGTTAGTCAAGAACATCAAAACCTGCACAAAAACACATTAACATATGCATACACAATAACATAGTTTCATCATTAGGGTAAAAAATTCTTGAAACAATAACTTTTTTACATCTTCGATTTGAGATGAAAGAGAATACTGTTTCATATGAGAGTGAGGAATGAAAGTTTTTAGGTTACAGAATGATATTAGGGTTAGGTTTTCTTGTGTAAAAATATCCGTATGTTTTTTCTAATAAACCGACTAAATTTTATCCAACTAAATTGTAGGGTTATTTAATTACATGCCTTTATCAATAATAAGCTGCAAGATAAATCCCAAAAATTGTGTTGGTACAGTGGTAAAGATGTATGGCAGTTTTACAACCCATGTTCGAATCCTGCTAGCTACATTTTTTTGGGATATAAATTCCGAAATTTATTATTTATTTAATGATGACATAGAAAAAAATTTTAAAAAATTGCTTACATGGACACAATGTGATGACATGTCAGATAATGAATTACATGGCAATGAGGTGGCGTTTACGTGGCATTATCTACGTGTAACGCCTCCTGTTATATATAATATAGAGATATATATATATATATAATAGGAGGCGTTACACGCGTATTGCCACCTCATTGCCCAGTCATTGCCATGTAATTCAATTTCTGCCACGTCATCAGCCATGTCATCACATTCAATTTTTATAATTTATTGATTTTACGTTTTTATTTTATTTTTTAAGTAAAATTCAGTTTTGATTTATTTTATTTTTGGTAAAATTCGTTTTTAAAAAATTATGGTCTTCACAAGATTTGAACCTTAGACCTTTATATTATTATGAAAGCCCCTAACCACTAGACTAATCAATTTTTTTGAATTATATGTTACAAATTAACATATATAAGGACATGTGAAAATCTGTTTTCCTAATTTCTTTTATTTTAAATTCGACATATAATTTTAATGTAGTTTTTAGTTGGTTTTTTATAATATACGGAAAACAAATTAGGATATACGTAAATCATTAGGTTTTGTTATTAGGGTTCCAGATTAGAAGAGGTTTTTGCGGTTGCATTATCTATTCACCACTTCCTGGTGAGACACAGTGGTTCTACTGCATAATTTTGTTAAAGTGTGTTTGGCATTATGTTACAAGTTTCATAACCAGGTTTGTGAATTCATGATTTCATTTAAATAAACTGATTGATTTGTTTTCATTGGTGATTAGGCACGTCCAAGAGAGCACCTATCATCTTGGTACTCGACAAGAATATTAAGGTAATCTATTCAATGTGAAATCATCAAAATATAGGCTGTCTTATTTTACAGATGTAATCACAATGCTTGGTTTTTTTTTTATTCCAATTTGAGATTCAAACTACCGGTAGGATGCATCAACCGACGCTGCAGGAGGAAAGAAAGCATTCATTGTTTATTAGGTACTACTTAAAATTTCTTCTTCTCGTTAACCTGTATCTATTTTCCGAATGTACACCATGACAATGCTACTCAAGAAATATTTGAGCAAAACAAAATGGTGATCCAAGCGATTCAGTTTTAAAAAACGCAAGTTTATTTGTGGTGCATTCCAAGCAAATTCAATTGAATTCTTGATGTCGCTAATAGTGAAGTTGCTTGATTAGTTATAGTACGCATGATTTATGTGATAACTGATTTTCTTTTTTGTGTTTTCCACTGGTTTATGCAGAAGCTACAGGAGAGCCACGACATTGGTTGAACGTTGATTTAACGGTGTTTTTGAAAGCATTGCACCTGGACAAGTCTTAAATAAGTAAGCACCCAAAACTTTCGTTTAAAACATATTCTTTTAACATAGAATAATTGTTGGAGTTCACAACATTGATGCCTACTTGTGGCTTCAGTAAAAAAGAGAAATTATAATTGCACCACTGAATTAAGAGCAGCTTCCACCTAAAGCTTAACAGACATGACTGAGGACACAACTCCACATACTAATAAAAAAACTTCTGCTGTAACAAGATCAATGAAGAGAGAAAAGCCGACGACAGGTCTTCGAAGCAATGATCAAAATGTAAAGCCTTTTAAGAAATTAAAAGTCAGTGTTACTTTTGATGATCAAAGCCCATCGGAAGGGGGCAAGGTAAAGAAGCAAACAACACCCCTGTTTATCCATCTGGACGCGTGACAAGAGCTAAAGCTGGTGGTGAAACCAGTGAGGCAACCAAGAATATTTCTGATGATCGAAGCCCATCGGAAGCGGGGCAAAGTAAAGAAGCAAACAAAAACCCTGTTTATCCATCTGGACGCGTGACAATATCTAAAGTTGGTGGTAAAACCAGTGAGGCAACTAAGAATATTTCTGATGATCGAATCCCATTGGAAGCGTTGCAAATTGAAGAAGCAAACAACACCCCTGTTTATCCATCTGGACACGTGACAAGAGCTAAAGTTGGTGGTAAAACCAGTGAGACAACTAAGACTATTTCTAATGGAAAGAAAACGGTAGATTATTTCTTATAGCAGGCATTAGTTTACTTATCAACCACAAACATATAGTAATGACGCAGAATAAATATAATATATTTTTTCAATATTTTACTTTGCAGTCTGGTAAGCGAGAAAAAGCAGTTGAACTAAAAAGTTTGATTGGTTACATTAATAAACTGGGGAAATATCAGCTGATAATAAAGGCCAGAAAACTTTACCCGAAGGTGTGAATAATTACTACAATTTTAGTTCTGATTGGTTATGTTATTTTACGTGCTTATATTCATGACACAAATAATAAGTTAATAACAACCCCAGATATTGCTGAGGAAGGAGTGACATTATTAATGCATCTGTCCAGTGAAAATGATCCACTAAATCTAAAAGCTGAGACACCGTAATCTTTCGCTCTATTATCCCCCGAGACTACAGGCAATCAGGTAGTACATTACAACGACTCTCATCTCCTTTCGTGCCCATAACATTTTTATCTTCTTTCTTTGCATTTTATGAAGAGAGAATTATAAATTTTTACGTTGAATGGAGTAATGAATCAGATGTGTTATAACATTGCTTCTCATATAGACGGACATGGAAGCAAATGCTGACACAACTGTGAGAAGGAAGACGGGAACACCAATTAAAAGATAGGAACACCAATTAAAAGACAAGCCAAACTTCCCAAAACTCCTTTGGCAATGGGAGGTATAGTTTTAAATTTGTTTTGTAACTTTTTTCAGTTGTTGATGTGACATCTGTGTAGATATAATCTGATTAACCAAAATTTATATGATTATTGCAGTAAGTAATGAAAACGGTGATGCAATCCCAGCTGCAGTTGATGCATCAAAGCAGAAAAACACATCATCAACCGTGGTAGTGATAAGATCCTACATCAAGGTTCTGAGCGAGAACTAGCTTTCCGACAGGATGCTTATAAAACGGTAAAAGGAAAACGCGGATATGGACGTAGCATAAGTAGCCTAGAGACCGAGGTTCCAACTCAAGGTAAATACATGATTCTTAATAGTAACTTATGAGGTTTGCAGGTGAAGGGTTTGGGAATAGCAATGATATAAGTTGTCTGTTAATTTTTTAATTTAAGTGCTTGGTTGAATATATGTTACACTACATTTGTAAGCAAAAGTTATTCTAAGGTACTGATATTCTAGCCTTGGTGATTAGGTTCTTACTCCCTATGCGCCCGATATAACAGTTGTTAAGACGCCCGCCTTAGAAAAGTAATTGATAAAATGGCTCTTTACATTCTTGATGGAGGTTGTGCTTTCGAGCAAGTTGTAATGGAGAGGGTCCGTGGGAATCCTCTTTTTAGTTTTTTGTTTGAAATTGGCTCTAAGGAGCATACTTATTATGTTTGGAGGCTTTATTCCTTTGCTCAGGTACATGGCTAACAAGCAGCACTTATACTAGATCATAGGGACGGTGGTTTGGGGATGCTTGATCAGAGAGTTGTGGTTGGAGGATGGGTTAAGTCGTTGAGAAAAGTGAGGAACAGCTGCAAAATACTTTTTTTATCACGTATGATCAACGAAAATAAAGTATTATTCAAAGTTTCATATTTGATTTACTAACACACTCAGCACATATACGTACGTATGCCATCTAATCTTTAAATAAACGGTTTTCTTGCAGTGGGGAAACACTAGAGTGCAATATATGGGTGAAATGGCTGATGGATACGATGTTGAAGCATATAATAATATGCCAAAACCTGTGCTCTTGCAAAGTGGCACTATACAACAGTTAGCTTCTTTTCTCTTAATAGTTCACAACAAAGAAACATTGACTAAATTATAAATTTCACTCTAATTACATCATCAATTTTATACACAGAGAATGTGCAGCTAACAACTACCCCATGCACTCATTATTATCTCAATCCAGATATCGAAAATGAGTAATTCTAATAATCTGCATGTTACTCCTTAATTATATCATGGCTTCTGAATTTTATTTCTAACGCTTAATCATTATAGATACCAAGCAAAGTATGATACGAGCCCACCTACTTAGGCCCGCCCTCATCACGTCACATATAAACATCGAGGATTTGGAAGCATTTAATCACAAGAAGCTTTATTTTGCATTTGAGTTTATTTGGTAGTATACGTTGTTCTTGTGGACCACTTTGTAACTTCTTAGTAGTTTTATAATATCGATGTACTACTTCATTATAAAATTAATAGCTCATATATTATGATTACACCAAGATTGAAATACCTTTGTCGATAGTATGTTTAAGGTCAAATAGTAATTAAAAACATTCTTTGAACATGCATACTTTTCATAAAAAAATTAACACACTCATTTCGCTATACAAAAATAAGACAACGATATGTATGTTATAAAAAATACACCGAATATAAGTATCATAACCTATTAATATGTATGCAAAAATATATCAAGCACAAGAAGGTATTAAGCACAAAAAAACTCAGATCGTTTAAAACAATAACATCAAATTTATCATTCACTTACAAAGACCAAATAAAAAACACACCACCTACATAATGCTTAAAAAAAAAAAAAAAAAAAAAAGAAAAAAAAAATCTATCCGATTTATTATTCACTTACAAAGACCAAATAAAAAACAGATCACCTACATAACGCTAAAAAATACCATTAACAATTTAAATGCACATCAAGCACAACATTCTTATAAAATAAATACCATAAACTAATACCATCAAAATATTAGATAAGCTCACCATTCTAAAAAAATAATTTCCGTTAACTAACACCATCAAAAGAAAAATTATAAGTCATGCCCGCCCATCGGGCGGGCTTCGAAATCTAGTATATATATATATATATATATATATATATATATATATATATATATATATATATATATATATATATATATATATATATATATATATATATATATATATAGTTAACGTAACGTAAATAATATATATAACGATATTTCAAAAATTAATAATTTTTACTTACGATTAAAAAGGTAAAACTTCGATAGATAATTTAAATAAAGTATTTTATCATATCATGCATGGCATAATAATTACACTGCACATCATCTATTCGTTATAATGAATAAATTATTATTCGTTATTCGTTCGTATTTACCAAATAGTATTTGATTATATTTTCAGATAAATTTATTTATCAGGTTCCGTATCAAAGACGTTTCCATAATCATTCTCATAAATCTCATCCTACTTTACTTTTCATCATTCCCGTATCAATCAAGGTGAGTCATAGCCCCATTTCCAATACTTGTTTTTAACTCATTGGGGGAGATACATGCTTACATATACTTTGATAATTTGATAAGTATATGAATAAATTACATGATTCAAATCAATTTCCTTATTAATAATTATCTGATATGGTTTATAATTTAAAATGTGATATATACAATACTTGACGAAATACTTAATTGAGATACTGATACTCATATGATAATGCTTCCAATTTGATTATTGTGGTATGTGATATATATATTTTACTGATGAATTACTTGACTGAAATACTGATACTCATATGATAATGTTTCTAATTCGATTATTGTGGTATGTGATATACATATGTTACTGGCGAAATACTTAAACTGAATTACTGATACTCAGACGATAATATTCCCAAATTGATTACTGTGGTATGATACTTGATTTTATGATATTTAATCTAAACATTCTCTTCATGTTTTGATGATGACAAAGATGTAAGTTACAACATATAACGTAAAGTGCTTAAGTTACTTCTGATCACAATTTATCTTTGCATTCTTACGTCAACAAGCCTCGACATCTCAACGTCTCGAGTTTGCCTCAACAATCACTTAAGGTATGTACAAACAAATGTCTAATACATTTTATAATCAAAGGGATTTTATTTAAACATTACAAAGTTTATAAAATGATATAAACATGTTATATATTTTTTGAAAAACAATTTTGGTAATTAAAGGAAAATGTTTAATTCATAACAAATATATGAATTCAAATTTTTAACCAAAATCAGTTAGTTTTTCACCAAATAAACTTTCACCAGAAAAGACAAAGATTTCTGGCCGTTTCAGTAGGGCGGCCCCCTTAATTATGGGCGGCCCCCTTAATAATTAAGGGGACCGGCCATACAATTAAGGGGACCGGCACGCTCCTCTGTCAGAAATCTTCTCCTATAAATACCACCTCAAACCTGGTATTTTTCTCACCTTTTGCACAAAGATTTTCAGATCCAATTCTCTCTAAACATCCTTCTAAAACCCTTTGATCATAAGATTATTAATCTTTGTTTCAAGTGATCCAATCTCTCATACTCAATCACACTAGATTGATATGAAAATAGTTACATCCTTTGTAGATGAAAAGAGTGTGCATTGGATCATAACTCACACTTGTGTTGATAATGTCATATTGAATCTACTTGTCCAATAATTGTGTTCCAAATATTAGAATAACATTTTAAACACATTTATAAAATATACAATGAAGTAGGATTGACGACTTGGATGTTTCATCCGAAATATTCAAGCAATTTACATTGCAATGCAATGGATAAATGTGTCATATCTGAAAAATCAAACATGAGCAAACTAACAACATATGTAAACTTTGCTCACACTACTTAAAATCGTCACTTCAAGATAAAATACATATTTAAGAATAATACACACTATATATTCTATGTATTTCATTTTCTTTGTAGCATGAATGGTTGTGTTACAAGATAATGCACTACACTTTCCTTTTTGAAATAATATAAGTTATTAGAAGTGAAAAATAACTTGTCACAATCCATAAACAAATAATTTTTTTTCCAAATACTTGTTAAAGTATGATATATAACATTGGCAAAAATCATAGAAAATAATATTTGTTTAATAATATATTAATGTCTAGTTTTGATATCATTTGAGAATCACAAACTCATTTAAGATAAATAATCTTAATGAGATTCATTTTACAAGAGATGCTAAGGTGCACTCTTAAGTTTAGCACAGTTATTAAATCAAGTAATATGTCATCAAAACCAAACAACCGGTAAATCATGAAGAAAAGATTAAAACTTTTTGTTTACTCTTATCTAAACATTCAACACGTCTCTATTAGGATCGTGAATAAAATATATCATCTAGATTTACCTTCATTAAAACATGATGTTTGAGTCACATTAAGCCAAGTATTAGTGAATCAAGCAAACTTCATGTTTGGTAATCTTCGATAGGTAAATTTAGGAACTCAATTTATTCTAAAAAGAGAATGACTACTGGAGAATCTATTGACTAGAAATTCAATTTAACCTAACGGTTGAATTGCTTCTATGTGAGAAGTTGGGTGTGTGTAACCCGTAAAAATGGTCGTGTTTAGTCTGAATTGAGCACCACTAGTAATAGTCTCATACTCATTCTCCAACTTGATTAAATTGCTCTTCCTATATATACCTAACGCTAGTTTACTTTTATAAACTTTGTTTCTCATTAGATTATTTCATTCCTAGATTTATGGCATATCGCATATATGTTGTTTCTAGATGTTTATTTGCTCCTATGTGATTTGATTGTATGCCTTTACATGCTTAACTCTATGTTCGGATGAGCACGAATTTAATGGGAAGGGAAAACACACTCACTCACATATATTCCTCTACCTTACACCCAAACATGTCATCTCCCAACAACCAAAAACATAAGATTTCAAGAACCGCAAGGATCTCCGTCAAACCCGTTTGGAGGAGGAAACTTGATTCTTGTCATAACTCAAGTGATGTTGTTCCAAGTCAACCAACTACTAAACCTCAAACCCACAATAATGACTCATCTCACAACCTATCACCCACTCATTCCCTCATTCATGCTTCTTCTTATGATGAGCATGCTCAATCCCAAAACAACAATCCCAATCTCTCAATCAATACTTCACATGTTGCTCATTCAACAAAAACACCACCCACTCTTGGAGAACCTCTTCCACCCATTTCATGTTTTCATGACTACCCAAGCTCAACCATGTCTCCACCACCAAGAGTACCACCACCACATCCTACAACCTCACATGCCATTCCTATGTTGCATGTTCAAACCTTCACCCAAGACAACCATCATGTTCCACCATCATCACCTTCCTCCGAACACTTGAAGTTCGTTGAGGAGCTAAAAGAGGCTCATGAGCTTAGTGCTCTTTTACCATTACATCTTGCGCAACGCAATTTGGATCCAACCCAATCAAGCTCACCATCATCACCACACAACATCAACCAAGTTGAGAAGCATGTCAACAATTGCCCTTGTTGCATCTTCCTTCAACAACAAACCATTACCTTGAATGAGCACTTCACTTGGATTGAGTATCTTCTTACAAGATCTCAACAAACATCATCACTTGAACAACATCCAATCTCAATCAACCTCTTCCGCTCCTAAATCTACATCCCTAAAAGTCAAGCGAATTTCTTTATGAAATGCATCTTTTCCACTTCCTAGCAAGTGAAGAACACAAAGAAGATATCCATGCTTCAAGTGTTGTCAAGCCATCACCACCTCATTCACATATCCATTTTCGGTCGTCAACCAACAAAACACCTAAAAATCCCTTGATTCCAAATCATCCACCCTTGTCAAATGTTATATTAATCTAAACCATATTTGTCAACCTTTTGTCATTACCTTCCCTTTTCATTCACGCTCATCCTTCTTTATTTTTCTACGTCTTTAAAAGAAGGCATCATTATCATTTTTTCTCCCTTTTAGAATATATATTTTGGTATCTTTTGCCAAAATATGTCGGTAGAATCTTTGCATTAGGTTCCAATCATTATCATGTCTTAAGCTTTGGTCATGGTAATTTTTTTTGGGAAGTTAGGTTATTGTTTTTAAAACAATAATTACATGTGTCATATTTTTAGTGCATATACCTATTACGTCCATATATTGTTCCCCTATTAGTATCATGCATATACCTATCATCATCATTATATATATTTGCACTTGTCTACTAACTTTGTTTTGAAGGATTACTTCATCGCTCGATTCTTTGGTAGCCAAAACTAGTTTTGAGCATACACCAAGGGGGAGTATACACCAAGGGGGAGCATACACCAAAGGGGAGCATTAAGGTTGATTGGATCAAGGCTTCACTTACGATGATGCAAGCTAGCCTTTTACATTCTTTCTCAAGGGTTCAAGCGTAGTTGAAGTCTCGTCTAAGTGTCCACCTTTTTGCTTCGACAAAAAGGGGAGAAGAAGTGTAAACAAGTAACTTATACATTTTACTATGAGTTACAGTTTACATAGTTTGTCATCATCAAAAAGGGGGAGATTTTTGGCATGCATATTACGATATTTAATCTAAACATTCTCTTCATGTTTTGATGATGACAAAGATGTAAGTTACAACATATAACGTAAAGTGCTTAAGTTACTTGTGATCACAATTCATCTTTGCATTCTTACGTCAACAAGCCTCGACATCTCAACGTCTCGAGTTTGCCTCAACAATCACTTAAGGTATGTACAAACAAATGTCTAATACATTTTATGATCAAAGGGATTTTATTTAAACATTACAAAGTTTATAAAATGATATAAACATGTTATATATTTTTTGAAAAACAATTTTGGTAATTAAAGGAAAATGTTTAATTCAAAACAAATATATGAATTCAAATTTTTAACCAAAATCAGTTAGTTTTTCACCAAATAAACTTTCACCAGAAAAGACAAAGATTTCTGGCCGTTTCAGTAGGGCGGCCCCCTTAATAATTAAGGGGACCGGCCATACAATTAAGGGGATCGGCACGCTCCTCTGTCGGAAATCTTCTCCTATAAATACCACCTCAAACCTGGTATTTTTCTCACCTTTTGCACAAAGATTTTCAGATCCAATTCTCTCTAAACATCCTTCTAAAACCCTTTGATCATAAGATTATTAATCTTTGTTTCAAGTGATCCAATCTCTCATAACTTAAAGTGCAAGAGAAGAATCCTCCCCATCATAAAGCCAAAGATGTAGTTAGTGCTTATGTAAAGTTGTGAGCTTTGTATATGTAATAAGTAGATCAAGATGATCTTACTTAGTAGTGAGTTTATGAGTGAGTTAGAAGTAGTGTGAAGAAGTAGTAGTGTGGAGAAGTTATGTAGTTGTGAAGTAATAGATGTGTGAGTATGTAGTGGAGTATAGAAGAAGTTGTGAAGTAGTGAAGAAGTCGTGAAGTTGTGAAGCCATGAAGAAGTCGTGAAGCCATGAAGAAATAGGTGTGTTGTGAAGAAGGTGTGTTGTGGTGTGAGATTGGTTCTAGCTACTATTAGAACTCGACATTTAGCTTAGTGTCGTTAAATGGTGTAAGCAAAAGTTGTGTAAGGTTTTCTCCGCCAAAAGGGAGCTTGTTGAGTAGTGAAGAAAACTCTCGAGTAGGTGACTCGGGGAGTGGAGTAGGGCAAGGAAGGTGTCCTTGTAGCCGAACCACTATAAATCATCGTGTCCGGTTTGCATCCTCTTTCTCCTATCTTTTTACTTTCATTCTTGCATTTATCGCGTTATATCTATGCTTGCAAATATGTGTTGATTGTTGCTTATATTGTCATGATGATTGATTGTGGTGTAGTTACAAGTTAATATTGTGCTAGGATATATAATTGTATGATACTATCTAACGGACTTATATATTATTAACACTTTTCATATCAAGTTTAACTTAATCAATAATTTGATACAAAACGTTTTAAGATTTCAAAAGGAAAACGTATTCACATAAAGATCGACCAAAGCTTCATTCATAAAACTAAGTTTCCAAAACTAATTCATAAGCGTACATATATAAACGATCATATTGATTATATGTTGTTTTCACACTAAACTCTAATTGAAGGTTTTTCAAACAAACAATTGAATAAATTTGAATCAACATTTTGAAACCAAGTTTTTATAAAATTAAAAAGAGGCGAAAACTATTCAACCCCCCCTTTTAGTTTTCCACAGTCTTGCGTGTCATGAGGCTTGGGGAAATATCTATAAGGAAATGTATGTCTTCTACATATATTTAGATACAGCTGTATAGGTTTGACCATACTTGAATTGTATATCTGATTAAATTAGCATCATGAGTTTCCAACTCATGTTAGGATTATTGATCCCTTATTTGAATTTGATTGAATATCTATATGATTTATTCTGTGATTAAAATCAATATTACCAAATACTTGTTCCATCAATGTTTGTATTTATCATTACCAAATATTCCTGAAATTTATCAAAATAAATGATTTTTCATAAAACTCTATGAACTCACCAACCTTTGTGTTGACACTTTTAAGCATGTGTATTGATGAGGCGAAAAATGATCCGTTTTTAGGGGGTCATTTAAGCCCGAATCCGAATTTATTTGATCAAATATTACCCTAAATCGTTCCTTTTGTGATTTTAGGTGTTTGGAGAGTGAATTCTGGAAAAGAGGCTATTTTGGACGTTTTTGGAGCATAAAGTGAAGAAAACGACAAAGTACCAAAAATCCAAGCTGGAAATACAAGGTGACGGCGTCAAGGGTTTGCTCTTGACGGCGTCAGACATGAAGAATAATTTATCGTAGATGGTGACGGCGTCAGATGGAGTTATGACGGCGTCAAAGTGGCCAAGATTAATTTACCGAAGGTGGTGACGGCGTCACATAGGCCGTCACGATTGGATCTAGGGCGTCCGAGGAAGTGTATGGCGGCGAGTTGACGGCGTCAGATTTTACTCTTGACGCCGTCAGGACGATTTTCCTATATATAGTTTTCTAGTTTTTTCAAAAAAAAAAGAGAAGTTTTGGTGAAACCCTAAAGACGATTTTGGTGCCTCTTTTACAGGTTTTTCAAGGGTTCCAAACCCTTGAGACCTTGCATTGTAATTGAGATAAGTATACTCTTAATTCAATCAATATGTCTATGTGTTGGTTGTTTATCTTTTGTTCTTATCTTAATTCTACTATGCTAGGCTAGATCTCTCTTGTGTTTGCTTAGATCTAATGAAACCTAGATGTTGATTATGTGTTGATTACTTGTCTATTCTTGTTTTGAATGAATGATTTTATATGTTAGGCTTAAGAAAACTGGCAGATCTCCAAATGGTAACATGCTTGAACGTCTTAAGAAACATGAACCGAGGCGTACTAGGTCTTTATTGGTTGTATTTAATGCATGAGCCACTGTTTACAATCCCTATAGTTGTGCTGGGTCATGGTGTAGGAGGAGATAAGAGCTCATAGAGTTGGGGAGTTATGTATGCCACTCCACGAATGGTATTAAGGAATACAACCCGTCATTCATACAAGTGTAACAAGTAATTAACATGTAAAAGATATCTAGGGAGTAATGAAGTCTAAGTAAACACAATTTCTCCAATTACTGCTCACAACCTTAGTTTAATATTAGTTTAATTTCATTTTCATTAGTTTAATTAGTTATATAGTAGTTTTTGGGTTAGTTGAATAACAACTAATTCCGCCCACTCTTCTAAAAACCCGAGATTTTAATTGCTTTCATAAAATATAAAAACACAAAAATAATCATCTTTCATCTCTAGAACTTTTAATTAGGTTTTCTAATCCTAGCGACACTATTCCTAAGCTGAACGATCAATCCCCCGGTACTTGTCACTATACTATACTACAACGATCAGGTACACTGCCTGGTGGGGGTTGTAAGCCTCGCGAGATCCCTCGAGAGGTAAAGCAAGGTGCGATTCCCACGCATCAAGTTTTTGGCGCCGTTGCCGGGGAATAGTTATTGTCTAGGTTAGGATTTCTTTTTATTAGGTCTACTTGCTAGATTCCTTTCTAGTAAGATTTTTATTTTTATTTTTAGGTCTTCTTTAGTCTATCTTATTTCTTCGTGCTTTTGTTCGTAACTCTTTACCATCCGACATCATGGAAGGTGGTAACATCTTTGAACCCATCATCCCGCCACAACAAAACCCACCATTAGAACCCCTTAGGCCCCGAACCTTAGGAGAGTATTCCCGACCTAGCCACCAAGGCTACCGAAACACCATTGAGCTCACCGGAGCCAATGTGACCCCCTTGCGATCCGACACCATCCGGTTGGTGCAAAGCGGATGTGCATTCCATGGACTTCGTTCCGAAGATCCAAACCAACACCTTAAGGACTTCCTCAAAATCGTAGATTCCATAGACCTAGGTGTTGAAACTAGAGAGACTACCCATTTACGCCTATTCCAATTCTCTCTACGGGATCAAGCTAGTCAATGGCTTGAGCGTTTACCCGCGGGATCCATCACCACATGGGATGATCTCACCACTCGTTTCCTTGCTCAATTTTTCCCACCGGGGAGAACTACTAAGCTTAGGAATGACATCTTGATGTTCCAACAACGTCAAAATGAATCTCTTTATGAAGCATGGACTCGTTTCAAGGACTTACTCCAAAAAGTCCCTCATCATGGCATAGATTTGTGGCTCCAAGTCCAAATTTTTTATGACCATATCGACATCTCCACGAGGCGAACCATTGACCAATCGGCCGGTGGTAAGCTACGTGATCTTAGTGCGGAACAATCATGGGAACTCATAGAAGATCTTGCTCTCTATGACAACGAAAGTTGGAATGATCCCCGTGATTTGAACAAAACGGTCAAGGCAATATCTTTGCCTTCGAATAATTCAAGCACTCCCGACCATAGGATCATGGAACTTGAAGGTCGAGTCAAGTCTCTCATGAAATCTTACGAAATTCATAAGCCTTCAAGCCAAGTAAGCAGAATCGCTTCTACATGCAAACTTTGCAATGGCCCTCATGAGACCTACAACTGCATGGAACTTCCAAAACGTGCTTATAACGAATTCACATCATCACACTTAGGGCAAGGTCCTCGAACTTCTGCCGAAGCATATGAGGCATGGAAGGATAAACCTAATTTTAGAGGGTACCAAACACGAAGTGTATCATTTAATGATTCCTCACCCCTCACTTGGTCCGAACATTTTCCATCACAAGATACCTCTAGGCAAAGCTGTGAAGATGATTTAAAAAAATTCATTCTTTCTCAAGAACTACAGCTTACGACACTCGAGGCAAAATTCAAACAACAGCAGGCTAACGTGAACAACAAGATTTGTAATCTGTTGACGGCTATCAAAGAGCATATTGATAATAAGCCCATTCACGTTGATGAGGTTAAGTCTGCTACCGTCATGAGTCCACCAGCCTCCCCTGTAAAGATAAAAAGTCCTAGCAAGCTATTCAAACATCTATCCCCTGACAAGAAAGGACCTATCAACCCCTCTGGACCAATCCACTTTGTAAACACCATCACCACAATTTCAGCTGCTGCATCCAAACCAACCCAACAACAAACTGACAACCTTAGTCAGACAACGAATGATGAGACACCAAAGGTTGACCACGCTTCGGCAAGGAAACCTGCCAACTCACCCGAGCAGTGCACCGCGCAGAAATCCGACAAACTGGATGATTGGAACGAGACATCGGAGGAACAGGAGAAAGACCCAACCATTTTGAGCAAATCGGTTATAAAAGAATCCGAAAAAGAGGATGCTATAAGTTGGGATAGCAATCAACCCGAGGGGAACGACCCTAAGCTTTTCAAAATCCCCTGTACCATTGAGGGAAAGGTCTTAATTAATAGCCGTATAGATCCTAGCTTCCCGGTCAGCGTAATCCCACTTTCTCTATACCGCAAAACCTTCCCAGAGGACGTCGTATGCAAGAAAGTAATAGAGAATGTATCAATTAGGATTGGAGAATTTGATTACGATACTGAGCTCACTGTGGTTGATGACGTGGACCCTCTCGCCAATCAAGCATTGACCAACCTCGTCCTTGGGATACCATTTATCAATGAATCGGGAGCAATCCTTGACGAGAAGGATGGTAGTGTATTATTCACCAATGGTGTTAGAACGGTAGTTTTTCGTGGGGATGGTGAGGAAGTTTATGAGTATCGTCCCTCCCTTGAGGGGAATCCATACGGGTCAAAGGGAGGAGAGTTGAAAAAGATCAAACGACGTAATCCGAATAACCTAAAAATCCCCTGCATGATCGGTCACAAACACTTCGAGAACGTGTACATTAATGTATTCCTGCCAAAGAATTTCATGTCATTGTTTCACTATAACAATATCTGCAGATGGGGGATGATTTACAAGGAAGAGAAAGTGGTTGGTAAGGATCATGAAATCCAAGTGTTCATAGGAAATATGGCATTCACTATGGAGTTCACAATTGTGGACAACATAGAGGACTTTGTTGACCCTAGGTAATCGCAAGTTGTATTTGGAGCGCCCTTTTGTGAAATCACTAAGTTGATGGTGGATGACTTGAACGGAATCATGACTTTCACTGACGGGATTAGGAGGATTTCATACCAAACGCCATACAAAAGAAGAGACCTTAGGGAGATAGATTGCGACGGGCTTGATGTTATGAGCTCCCAACTTGTCTTGTGTGATGACGATGTTAGAAGAGGTTGTAGAAATGTTTCTGATTTATCTTGTGGGTTCTTTAAGGATGTTAGTGAGCTTGGCTCTAAGTATCGAAGGGATGTTTTCGAATTTGAAGATCCAAAGTACTTACACTATGAGAGCGACACTAGTTTAGAAGATGACCTAGGTAGTGGAACCAATGATGAGATCACGTAGTAACCCACGACTTTGAGTCTAGCTACAAGACTCGTAAATAAAGAAAAGCGCTTCTTAGGAGGCAACCCATGTTTTGTGTGATTTTTAATTGTTTGATTGTTATTTGCTTCCGTATGCATGTTTTATTTTTATTGTTGGTTGATCATGTCTCTCAATTAAAATGTGAAATACTTTATTATGTTGTTTAGCCTAGTCTTAACTCCAACCTAAATGTATTTTTGCAAAAGATAAGTGTAAGGGGAAACCCCAAATATGTTTTTAAGAAACAAACCGATCATGATTCTCCACAATATTTAATGAACATGTATATTCGTATTTGTTAGAGTCAAATGCTTGTATTGAGTCATAATGAAGTTTTGCAGGATTTTCCAGGAAGTAGGACAAAGTTTTTCCAGAAATTTTCCGGAAACTTAACATAAGGATTTCTGCAGGTCCATTCTGACGGCGTCAGGCAATTGCTCTTGACGGCGTCAGGAGTCAAAAATCTGGAAATTTTACCGGTTTTGTTTTTCTAACGGAGTCTTATGGTTTTTGTGAATTATTAAGTTTTATAATCTCCAGGAAATCTGCAAACTTCATTCCACAAGCATTATATCTTATTTTGTTTTCTAGGATTTAGTAACTTATATAGGATACCGCCGATTTTACGCGAGGTTGCCTTGTCTACTTTTGTCAGGATTTACAGGTTATTTGAGACAAGAAGATGATTTATATTCTGGAAGGGAAGCTTTGATTGTTCATTTTCTTGGAAGAAGATTTAACCTGGCCAACTAAAATCCATACCGAGCGAATCAGGGGAGTATTTGATTTCATTCTCTTTACTTTTTAACTTTTACATTCTTTACTTGAACATTGGGGACAATGTTCATCTTAAGTGTAAGGGGAGGGTAAAAAGATGATACCTTACATATGCACTTTCGCTTGAGTTTGTTTTGTTTGATAGTAGATGAGTAATAAAACTATGAGAAATACTTGTTAGTGTAATTTTAGCGCCAAATTTAAAATTTTTTACAACATTTAGGAGTGAAACTTTAGCCATAGCAAGCGTCTCATGGATAGGAGATTGTATGACTAGCACAAAACCGTATATTCAGAAAAATTTTCCACCCAAAATTGTGAGGTTCGCCTTTAGATTTGATAGGAAAAGCATTTACTATTAGTGCTTATGAGTGTACCGGTAGCATTTAGATTCTAGAACTTGCGTTAGTGATGCATCCCGAGACCGCTAGTGAGACTACATTCGTGTAGTAGGATTTACTACATGATAAGAGGCATTAGGATCACCCTTGTGTTAAACCCGTATTATAATTACTTGACCATTTAAGTCATATTACTTGGCTAGTTAAGTCAACTAATTTTTCCCACACCCTTAGCGTTGTACTCATTTTTAGTACACGATACCCCTAGTACACCCCTCCGAGCCTATCTTTTCGTTTCTAACTTTAAGCATTTTACTTAAAGGAAGAATTTGTTACACCCCACTTAAATGTACAACCAAATCGCCTTAGCCTTCCGTGTATGCGCTCATTTTTAGTGCATTATTGTTATTTGTTAAACCCTAAGTTAACTTTCTAATTGATTACATGGTTGCTAAGTCGAGTCATATCCTTGTACATATTGTTTTGGGACGATTGAGACTCATGGGTAAGTACTTATTTTATGGAGTAATGGGGAAGAACATCACTTATTACCCCCATATGTACGTTAATTTTAAAAGTGCTCCAAGTGTTTTGATTTTCTTAATTCGAGTCATTAGAATAGTTAAATGTAAAGTATGTAAAGATTCAAGTGTAAGGGGAATTCTCATCCCCTATGATGTATTATTTTGGATGGTAGGGTAAGAGTGTATGCAAAAAAAAAAAAAAAAAAAAAAAAAAAAAAAAAAAGAAGAGAAAAAACATACGGACTACCATCCCGTTTTTATTTTATGTTCATTTTATGTTTTTGTTATTTTTTCATTTATTAGCTTAAGTCGAGTCTAGTCTTGGCTTAGCAACGCCATCTTGTACATGTAATTTACTAAGATTGTTAACTCGCCACCAGTAAAATTCCCTTTATCCAACAAAACCGTGTAATTCATATCCCTACACCTAACGATATAACCCTTTAAAAAGACCTCTTTGATAGTTTATCCTAGGTGCTTACGCCATGTGGTGGAGGTTTGATCCTTTCCCAAGCCTATGGTAATCTATTTTGCTATGACAGGTAGTGAGAGATATCTTCCATTTCCATAATGTTATATTACTTTATTACACACGAGAGATGTGAGTATCTAAACACTATTTGTGAGGTGCTTGTGTATGACCTCCGTGCTTGTCTATTGGTCTTTAGTGGAACGATTATTTGTTGTAATTACTTTTATATTAGTGTTAAATGACCCCTAACTTGTCTTTTGAGTAGAATAAAAGCTCATTTGCTTGAGGACAAGCAAATCTCAAGTGTAAGGGTATATGATGAGGCGAAAAATGATCCGTTTTTAGGGGGTCATTTAAGCCCGAATCCGAATTTATTTGATCAAATATTGCCCTAAATCGTTCCTTTTGTGATTTTAGGTGTTTGGAGAGTGAATTCTGGAAAAGAGGCTATTTTGGACGTTTTTGGAGCATAAAGTGAAAAAAACGACAAAGTACCAAAAATCCAAGCTGGAAATACAAGGTGACGGCGTCAAGGGTTTGCTCTTGACGGCGTCAGACATGAAGAATAATTTACCGTAGATGGTGACGGCGTCAGATGGAGTTATGACGGCGTCAAAGTGGCCAAGATTAATTTACCGAAGGTGGTGACGGCGTCACATAGGCCGTCACGATTGGATCTAGGGCGTCCGAGGAAGTGTATGGCGGCGAGTTGACGGCGTCAGATTTTACTCTTGACGCCGTCAGGACGATTTTCCTATATATAGTTTTCTAGTTTTTTCAAAAAAAAAAGAGAAGTTTTGGTGAAACCCTAAAGACGATTTTGGTGCCTCTTTTACAGGTTTTTCAAGGGTTCCAAACCCTTGAGACCTTGCATTGTAATTGAGATAAGTATACTCTTAATTCAATCAATATGTCTATGTGTTGGTTGTTTATCTTTTGTTCTTATCTTAATTCTACTATGCTAGGCTAGATCTCTCTTGTGTTTGCTTAGATCTAATGAAACCTAGATGTTGATTATGTGTTGATTACTTGTCTATTCTTGTTTTGAATGAATGATTTTATATGTTAGGCTTAAGAAAACTGGCAGATCTCCAAATGGTAACATGCTTGAACGTCTTAAGAAACATGAACCGAGGCGTACTAGGTCTTTATTGGTTGTATTTAATGCATGAGCCACTGTTTACAATCCCTATAGTTGTGCTGGGTCATGGTGTAGGAGGAGATAAGAGCTCATAGAGTTGGGGAGTTATGTATGCCACTCCACGAATGGTATTAAGGAATACAACCCGTCATTCATACAAGTGTAACAAGTAATTAACATGTAAAAAATATCTAGGGAGTAATGAAGTCTAAGTAAACACAATTTCTCCAATTACTGCTCACAACCTTAGTTTAATATTAGTTTAATTTCATTTTCATTAGTTTAATTAGTTATATAGTAGTTTTTGGGTTAGTTGAATAACAACTAATTCTGCCCACTCTTCTAAAAACCCGAGATTTTAATTGCTTTCATAAAATATAAAAACATAAAAATAATCATCTTTCATCTCTAGAACTTTTAATTAGGTTTTCTAATCCTAGCGACACTATTCCTAAGCTGAACGATCAATCCCCCGGTACTTGTCACTATACTATACTACAACGATCAGGTACACTGCCTGGTGGGGGTTGTAAGCCTCGCGAGATCCCTCGAGAGGTAAAGCAAGGTGCGATTCCCACGCATCATGTATCTCAGGTAATTTAACGGAGCAGGACAAGACACGGAGTGAGCATTTATTACTCTGATAAATTAAAATGGTGAAAAAAATCAAATATGTCATTCTTTCAAGCCTTTACATCTTTTAAAAAGATTTTAAATCAAATGGTTCATCTTTTATCAAAAATATTATTTGAATGACAAATAACTTTCAAAACATTTCTTTTAAGCCTTTACATATTTTAAAAAGATTTTAAATCAAATGGTTCATCTTTTATCAAAAATATTATTTGAATGACAAATAACTTTCAAAACATTTCTTTTAAGCCGTTTTATGAGATTAAAACTTCGATCCTCCCCGTAACACCTAAATTACTTTTCCGCTGCGATAAACTTAAATTTGGGGGTGTTACAGAAATAATCTAACTACATAGTACACTACTCGTACAAACTAACTTAAGTTTAAGATATTAAAAACTCATCACCAGCATATAGAAACGTTAGTTACATGACATCATTTTCCTCCATCAATATTTTTAATTTTTATTGCTAAACCCACTGGGTGACTTTAAAGCTTGACCATCAACAATACCTTCGAGAAAGAAACTAAATTAAAACAGAGTTCGGACAAGTTGTTCCCTACTCAAGACATTGTGACACAACCATCTTCCTCCACCACCGCTAGGTGTGCGTGAGTACAAAAGCGTCGCTACACCTGCAACTTCAATGTCACATCACCACATATAAATACAAATATGAAGACCTAAAGTATAAAAGAAACAGAAATAGGAAGACTAACCTTAGCTTGAAGAAGTCATGAGAGTCAGGGAAAACTTGGATGAAAGAGATAGTTATGAGGCTGAAGGTAAACTTGAGTGAGAGAGAGCGAGGGCATCAATGAAATGAAAGATGACTAAATGCTATAAAAGAGTAACTATGTCGTGACGTGTCATCTTTTGAGGGTTTGACGTGTCATCCTTTGAGGGGCTTACGTGTCTCCTTCTGAATAAAAATGCCTTTCTTATATAATAAGTAGATATTCTACTAAATAGCTCATACACACTAACAAACAAAATAAAAACAATAAAACAAAACACATAGGCTCACTTCACACTGTATAACTTATGGTGATTTGGTCACTCTTTCTTTGATTTGTTTCCTTCTCTCATCCGTGAGTTTTGGTTGAGGACATGGTATCACTAACACTCACTATTTGTGAATCACTCCCTTAGCCTTCAGTCTTTGAACATAAGGTTTTTTTTTTTTTTTTTTTTTTTTTTTTTTTTTATCAAAATTAAACTTGAGAACCTAATAGAAAACATTATTATTTTTTACTTTAGTATCCACTTCTCTTCTAAGACTATGTTTATCAAATGGGTTGGCAACCTGATTGAAGAGTATACGGTACTAAAATAATATTTTTTTTAATGAAACCAACCAATCTTCCCATCCAACCAAGATTATATATATAACAACCCAAATTGTCAACCATCAATCTATCACATGGCACCCACAAATGGCTAGTTGTTATATTTCTTTTTCTTTTTCTTTTTTCTTTTTAATACTTATTTATTTTTTATTATTAAGTTGAGTTGTTGATAAATGGTAAAAAAATATATATTGGTTGTGTAGGCGAAAGAAAAAAAATAATATTTTAATCAAAAATTGAGTTGCGATAGATTGTTGATAAAGATAGTCTAAGAAATTGGGAACAGTTAAAAGTTAAAACCTCACAAATTACAGTATTACACTAGTAAATTACCACATTATTCTATTTCCCAAAGTAGCTCTTTTAAAACTCGCGCTTACATCATTTATCACAAACACTCCCAAACACCACCACTGTGTGTGTAGGGTTTAATCAAACCAAAACAAACCAAACCAAACAAGAAGAAGAAGATGATACTCAATCCAATAAACCAAACACTCAACAACAACAACAAATTCATAAACGATTCACCTCAGAATCGACTACTCGAAATCGTCAAATCATCTCTCATCAACATCTTCGTCTATCCATACGCCACTGTATGTAATAAACACAATTCGTATTTATTTAATTATTTTTTATGGCTAAATTATGTTTATAATAATTTATTAGGTGTGTGATTTGTATTGTGGAAGAGTACCGGACGAACAGAGATGGGATGATGCTCAAATTGGACATTTCATTGGAATTGGTAATTTTGTATTCCGTCTGGCTGTCTCAAAATAATTGTCCACTTTGAAAATCGCGCTAATTACACTCTCAACCAAGCTTTAGCGTGAGCCATTGCGTCATAGCGTTTTTAAGGCGTGATTCGAAGCGGCAAAAAATCTTTATAGAGTTGTCAATATTTGTTAGCTAATAGGCTTAAAACTCAGTTATGGATTTACTAAGCCCGAATAAATACTTGTAAATAAGCTCAAGTCCAATAAATCTCTTTAAAAAAATCTAAAAAAAGAAAAAAAAAAATCTTAAAAGCTTAAAAAAAGGCGCCATGCCTTGCGCTATAGCGCGCCTTATCACGCCTTATCACGCTTTATTGCACGCTACGCCTAGAGACGACGCCTTGGCCTGTTTTGTAACGTGGAGGCCACGCCTCGCGCTATTTAGAACCCTGGTTCTAGTAAATAATACGTTTATCGAGTTTTAGTTGATTTATATACGAATACGGATGACTAGTTATATACTACGAGTTAAGTATTTCATGTTTTACTAGTTTGTTTTGTTTGCTCTATTGAGTTTTTTGAAGTGGAGGATCCGAGGGTGATTTAATGTTGATTATGTGTTGGCAGATGAAGCGTCGTCTGGAGTAAGTGAAGTTCGAGAAGCATGGGAGAGTCCACGCAAGACTTACACTTCCGAGTTTTATGAACTTGATCCTTGCATTGTGAGTCGGTTATTTTTCGTTTATATAGAAAATTAAGTAAATTTCGTCGTTTTGATTTTGTTTAATACGAGTCCAAAACTGCTTTGAAAGCATTTATGGTTGGAAAATAAGTTGCAGCGTAAGGTCGTGTAATTGCATTGTATCTTGACTATGTCACGTGTTCAAGCATTTTTCGATTGTTGACCTTCTGTAGGATAACTTGGAAGCTAATTTGGGGGACAAAGGGAATACTGCTGATATTGTTTGTTGCATGCAGCGTTTGCAGGTACGACTCCATTGTTTGTGCTAATATCTAAATCTCGCTTTTGTATAACTGGAATATCTATTTTGACTGCAGTTCTGCTTCGAAACTGAGGAGAAAGTACAAAGACTTCTGCATAATGTGTCAGCTTTGTTGAAACCAGGGGGTTTTCTTATCGGTATCACCCTGGACTCATCTACCATATGGTAAGGTACACCGTTTTTGTCAGTCATTTTGTCAGATTATGTTTATCATTGTTTTGTGGGTTTTAGTTTGAATAATTCGATGCATCGGGGTTGATAAATTTTTGCCCTTACTTAGCTTAAATGATTCGGCATCGTATAAAAATTACTACGTAATAATTTCTATAAATGTGTTGGCAGAGGGGACGTGCCTTAGCCTCGTTTTATGCTTGCAGTGTGAAACCAAAATTTACACTTATGAAAGATAGCAGTAGGGGTAGTACATTTCTATTCACTATAAAAGATACCATGTGGATCTGGCCTTTGAAATCACATCAACTGAGTAGGATATGATATCATTACTAACTATGAAATGTATTGCAATAGTTATAAGCTTTTTTTGGCTTATTGCTCTGAATCCATTTAATAGAAACTGGCGTCTTGTTTGTAGTGTGATTAACAAATTATCTTAAGCAGCATGTTAAATTTTAGTTTTGGAGAATAGCAAGTTTGCCATATTCTGCTTTTCTTATGCCTGAAATGGTAACTTATTTGATGGCAGTTTATTTTGATACAATTTTCAGCTAGTCGGAGAATAACACATCATATATATTATAAAGTTTTAGTTTTACTAGCTTTCACCAGATCCGACATTTTAACATTACTCATATATTCGTTGAATCATTGTGCAGTGAAAATTGTAATGTTGGGGTTATTTACCCGTTTTCTACGTTTATGGGACATATATACTTTACTATATCTGGGCTGTTATATTAATAAAAATCTGATTGGGAAAACACGGATCAAGCTGTCCTATAATATTTATTGAAGCATTTGACTAGAAAAATTGTAATTTCATCTTTGTATTATAATTCATCGGTGTATCTGTTATACATTTGTAAATATGTGAATTGGTTGACTCTTTTCAACCACCGCTTTTGGCCTAGCGGCATCTGAATGACCCGTCAACCAAGATGTGGTGGTTGGTGGGCTCAAGTATTAGTTGAGACACGTGTGAGGTATTACTGTATTAAGTGGTTTATAGGTGTGTGAATAATCTGCCTTTCCAAAATACAAACATTTAATTACTTTTTTACCTTTTTACTGTTCTTACCAAATACTTAGTTATTAATTACAGTATATAGTTTAAAAATATAATATACTCTTAATGTTTTTGTAACTCCTGCAACTAAATTGACAACAAATACAAGAATTATAAACCGCAGTGTAGCGCGAATAGTTTTCCTTGGTTCATATAAATGGTATTGTATATAATTATATATGCTAATGATGTCAATGCGAGGTAGTCATTATTTATTATTAGTTACAATGGCCACATAAGATCTATTCACCTAGCAGAATCTGTTGGCAATCATGACCATATCCAGATCAGAAAGTGTCCAATCATCATGGTTGAAAATTTCTCATGGAAAATATATTTTTGATATAATAACTCCTGCTTTACGCACTTAATGATGTATACATATATGCATACATAAACTGTCTTCTTGTTTTAACTTTTAAGTATCTTGCAACTCAATGACCTTGCAGGGCTAAGTATCAGAAAAATGTTGAAGCATACCATAACCGGAGCGGTGGCATGAAGCCCAATCTTGTTCCGAATTGCATCCGCTCAGAGAACTATATGATCACTTTTGAAGTTGATGAAGAAAAGTACAGTAAAACATTCATCACAATACATTTCATGTTAAACATAATTAAACACCTGAAATTATCTTTATTACATGGCAAATTGCAGGTTTCCTTTTTTTGGGAAAAAGTACCAGTTTAAGTTTGCAAACGACGCCTCTCCTGAAACACATTGCTTGGTACATTTCCCAAGCTTGATTAGGTTGGGTTTTTGACTTTTCAGCCTACATTTAAGTTGGTCATATTGTTCTTGTCCGAATCATGTGTTTTTAGATTCACAAACTTTAATAGATTCAGTTCATGTTACAAACCTGATTTGGCATTGTTAAAAATGTCGAATGGATGCATTCTTAGGATATAGGGTGTTTTATAAGTAGAATGATGGCGAATCTGATTGCCCTATAAGGCGTGGTTGTGGTACTGGTAGGTGTTACAATAGTGAAGGGTCTAAGTGCAAGTTAAGGTGTATCGAATTCTTGAAGTGTTCAGAGAAGTTATCGGGGGTCAAAGTGAGATAATGCCACAATACGGGGTCTGGCTGTGATGTACATATATTGACCCGTGTTTTTTAATCAAGCTGTCAATACTTAGAACTTGAAATGACTTTTTTCACAGTTTATGTTGTCTGTAATGACTTTTCTAAGAAGAAATGCTTTTAATGTAATTGGGCCATACTTAGAACTTGAAATGGTAGCTACATAATTGACCTGTGTTTCTGAAACAAGCTGTTAATACTTGTAAATTTTGCAAGCTGGCAGTTTGAAGTATCCATGATTAATGTTTATAATATGTAACCAGGTTGGCCAGGGAAGCTGGTCTTGAATACGTGGAGATACAAAATTTGCTTGAGTTTTATGACGATAATAGGTGAGTAGATCTTGAATACATGGATAACTATGATACAAAAATCTGTTGATACTAGTACTCTGATAAGTGTTTTCCAAGGGTGATTGTTTCTCTTTTTACTCTGTTGAATCAGAGCACAGTTTTCTGGGACGCTGCTAGAATCTGGTCATGGTCTTGTGGATCCGAGAGGGAGGCTCTTACCGAAATTCTATGATATACTAGGTTGTGTTCATTGTCCTTTTATCTTGTAGTTCTGAAACTGGACACATGTCCCAAATCTAAATGTTGGGTTATTTTCTTCCCGTATATCTTTTTATGTCTGTTCTGAACTATACTCACTAATTTTTGCAGGTTTATATACAACGTTCATATTTCAAAAGCCTGATCCCGATGTTGCCCCTCCGCTTATGACCCCATTATTGCATGATGGAAGTCATGGAACCCAAATCATCGATGAGGTCAGTTTTAGTAAGCATATGACGTGTACACTAGTTTGATGCTTTGATCGTCAAAAATTAAAAAAATGATTTTATTAGCTAGGAGTCTATAAGGTGTTTTATATCTGAATCCGAACAGTTCCGATCTTCAAATCTGAAATTCCACAATGTCTCAAACTCTGACTCGGAACCTATGACCTTCCTGACTTTCTGTCAAGTATTGACTAGTAATTGAAATTAAAATTTGAGGATCTATTATCTGGGCATGAGTTCCACATTGTAATTTTAGATTTAAAAAAAGTAAAAAAAAAAAAAAAAAAAAAAAAAAATAGTGGAATGTAAGTTTTAAGCTAGCAAGTGGGTGCTTAACTGCTTATACATTTTGATGCAGCATCCATGAAATTGACATGCAGCAACACCACGCGAGTGCTAGAAAGGATTCTAGAGAAATTTTAACTTCGATCTAGCCATGATACTTTTATGTTTTCCACTTCATAGAACTTCTAGCCATGTTATTTCTTTGTCTTCCACTTCATACACTTGTTAATGAAGATAATAATGTATTAGTTTTCCATCAGAGACTTCTAGTAATGATCTTATTTTATTTAAAACTGTTGGATACTTTCATGGTCTCATAATAGAATTCATTGTCGGTGTTGAAAATTCAGATCTAACTCTCCCAGCTTACTTAAACAATGCTTTTAGTTTTTTTTCTTTTCTTATTACCTTTTTGTCAATAGCTCAATCTTTTTGTGTAGTGTATTTGATTGTTCGTAATTCAGTTCTTACGAATGTTATAATAGCAGTAATGTATTGTGATTTTGTGACTTGCAGTATGTCTAGGGATTTACTATTTATTTTATTCTGTATAAGTTAAGAGATGTATATTATTGGTCTACTGCGACATATTTATGCTAACTGATGTGCCATATACAATCCTTGATGTCTGCACTTAGTAAATCACAGAAAGTTGGTTTTGTTCTTTTTGTAACTTACTATTTTCCCCATTACATGGTTTTGTTCCAGAGAGAGTGGCAAGGTGGCGCGTGGAGGGAGGATGATAACATTGGACCATTACATACTGAATCAACTTTCGGTTTGGGCAAGATATCCGAACAGAAAGGAATTTTAGGTCCTGGACCTCCAGAGTTGCGTTTCTCAGATGGTATCTAACATTCTTCATAATGCTTATTGTAACTGTTTCATCTATTTGTTATTGATTAAAACTGAATGGGAAAATAGCATATTGTTAACTTGTATAATATTTGATGTATAAAATAGAGCATCACATTTTATTTTATTTTTTAAATGCAAAGCTTTAAAAAGAAGCCATAACCCAAAAAGGAAGAGGACCAACCAAACAAGAAAGCGAAAGAATCCAAAAATGACCCAGGCAAAAACGAGGCACCACTGAGCTCCAAAAACACATCACATTCTATGTTATGCATTGGCATTTGATACATGTGTTGCAACTGGGTGACAGAGGGACGATCTTAACATAAAGTTTCTTGTAACTCTCTCTCAAAATGGTTGATATGAGAGACAAGCCATTCTATAAATGAACTGCATTTTTATTTTCTTTTGAGTTGAAATTTTGGAGGTATATAAAAGAGTTCAAACTTGATATTTTCTTTTGGACCGATTGCTTTGGCAAGTTCATGTGATGGTTTTAATTTGTCACCTCTGTTAAGACCAAATTCAGTCTCACTAACAGGGGCTTGGCTTTCGGCTATCAACACCTATACTTTGTGCGTGAATTCTAATACGTTTGTGATATGAGTCTTGAACTATTTATGGTGAGTGAGCCACTCCCTTACAAGGAAAATTTGTTATTTCATGTAGGCGAAAACGCGTTGCATCAGTCACTGCAAACTTGAAAGGGCAAAAAAAGAGACAACATCGCTACCTACCTGGTTTTTGTCAACTCAGAAAAATCATCAGTTTGAACTATATCGTAAAGTTTTAAAATACATAAAAGTCTAAATAAGATTTCAGATGTTGTCATTCATCAATAACTACGAGGGTGTAATGAGATGAGCTACTTCCTCAAAATGTTTAAATTGGCGGAAAATACTTCCTCAAAAGGTTTAAATCGGCTAAAAAACCACACCGATGCACCTTTTCAGATGCCGACTGACTCTTTCCTAAGGACATTGCCTCAGACGATGAGATGTTCGAGTAATCTTAATGACCTTGGCTGGTTAGCGGCCGTGAGGGAATGATACCATTGCTATAGTGCCCAATCGTAATGAGCTACTTGTGAGTTACTTGAGCACTTTTCGTCAAAATATCAACCTGAACCCGAGCTTAACTTGGAACTTGTTTAGACGAGCTTTATCCACATTTTAAAACTCGAGCTCGGTTAGGTTAAGTAACAACGTATATGAAATTAATCAAAATATCCAAAAAGCCAGTTACTCTTAGAGCACACGGTACAGGCGCCGTCCTATGGCACGAGACCATACCAGACCCCACGTTATAGGACTCGGTGCCAAATTCACCGGCTAAGCCATCACGCTTTTTACTTGTTTTTTGTGTGTGCGTTTTATTTTAAAAACTGTAAATGAAATGAAATTAATCTTTCTTCAAAAAAAAAAAAAAAAAAAAGAAATGTTCTCTAACTTGAGTGATGGGAGGAATAGTGTTTTTATTAGGGACAAAACAGTTGTTTAAACTTTGAAACCCAAAAGCAAGTTTGAAATACACACACCATCAAGAAACTGCAAGATGAGCGATGTTATTGAAACCCTTGTGGAATCAGCACTACGTGTGCTGAATACAGCAGACCCAGTTGAAAAAGCTAAACTTGGAGATGAAATAGCTAACAATTGGCTTAATGGTCTTATTCCGGATCCTTACCATTCATCTCAACCCGATTTAAACGTCCCTGACCGACCCGCTAGACTCACTAATGTTAGTTTTATATGTTTTTTTTTTCTTCTTAATATGCATACCAAGTGTTCGATAGAATGTCTAGCTGAGTGTTTTTTTTTTTTTATCATTTACATGGGCTGTTGGTTTTACTGTAGCTTATTTTACCTTGTATCAGCTTATGTGATTTTGCCTTATGTTTTATAAGCTTATTTTCAAACTTGTATAAGTTTATCATGTCATAATTAGCTTATATAGGCCCGTAAGTTTCAAAAGAAGCCGTAAAGAACCATTAAAGCTTTAGTCCAATGGGTGGAGCACTTGTGCACGAGTCAATAGACCCAGGTTCAAGTCCCACTCTTGTCCTAAAGTTCTCAATGGTACCATCCCCTCACCGCAAATGCTCAGATTGACTGGTGTACGAGGAGCCTATTGGAGAAAATGGCCGGTGTTCAAAGCCCACCTCCTGATAAGTACAGTCACCTGAACAGACAGGTGCTCATTGCCTGGGGTCGGGTCCTTGGGGGAGGGTCTGGTTGGCATCCTTATAATTTTTTTTTTACATGAGCTCATAATCCTGACAAATAAGCTAAAATACTCTGTACAATCACATGGTCAATACAAGTTTAATGACTTAGGGTGTAGATAAACAAAGATTTTTACATTACATAAATTGGTGCATTCGTGTAAGTAAGGTGCTAGTCATGTTATTGGCTCTTTAATGTAGGTAATAGTTGATGAAATTTTGTTGCGCAGGTGCAGTTAGTGGCGCCCAGTCTTATGCCGAAGCTTGGGAAAGCTGGGAGCTTACAGAGCAGACAGGCGATTGTGCACAGCCTTGTGCATACCGAAAGTTGGGCTATTGATTTATCTTGGGTATACTCTGTCGATTTCAATATGGATATTTGCTTTTGCTGGTTATAGATAAATTTCTGTTCTAAGTTTTAGAATTGATAGTGATTGCTAATTTAAATGAAATAGAGGTTATGTTTAATATCATGCGGTAAACTAGAGGTCACAAGTGGAGCCCTTTAACTTATATATGAGCTGATTTGGGTTATGTATTTGTTCTAGCTGTCAAATGGGTTAAATCGAATAGTGAAGCCTAAAATGACACATGTAAAATGGGTCAAAGTGGTTGAAAGTTAACTAAAGTTATACAACCTCCTAAATCTATTTGTTCAAATAGTTTATGTATTATCGTAATATTGCAGCTTATTGGTTATGTATGTTTATTTTTCAAAATTGACGAACGAGTACTGATCTCTCTAGATTTTCTTTAGATGTCATTCATTTGATCCTCTCCATATATAATTCAAACAGGACATAATTGCACGTTTTGGTAAGCAAGAGTCGATGCCAAGAGAGTTCTTTGATGATTTTGTAAGAGTTGCACAAGATGAAGGCCGTCACTTCACACTCCTTGCCGCCCGGCTTGAGGAATTGGGTTCTTTCTATGGAGCTCTCCCAGCTCATGATGGTTTGTGGGACTCAGCTGTTGCTACATCGAAAGACTTATATGCACGTCTTGCAGTGGAGCATTGTGTTCATGAGGTGTGCCTAACGTTAATAATCTTACATTGTCTTTCTTTCACAGTAATACATTAACCTCCTTTCTCTTCTTTATACTTTGTTGTTAACGGGTCAACTGTAACGATCGGCTAAACAAGAAACGGGTCAAATTTGTTGAATGGATGAAATTAGTAAAAAAGGTGTAACTTCATTCAAATGCTTACAACTTACCAAATCTTATTATTCATAAGAAGTTTCAGTAATATTTTGATATTATAGTTTTTATAATCAAGTTTTATGCATTAGTTGTTTGTCGATTGCAACTAACAGAATAGAACTGTTGGTGGTTGGGTGGTCCATCCGAACCCGGTTTTGACTAAACACATACAATTACCTGCTTTTATCAATTTTCATTTTCACATGCCACTAAATCCCGTCTAATTAGAAATTACTTCATTAACCTCATAAAGTTGATTAAAATCACAGGCAAGAGGACTGGATGTGCTGCCTACCACCATCTCTCGTTTCCGAAACGGAGGTGACAACCAAACTGCTGATTTACTGGAGAAAGTGATTTACCCTGAAGAAATCACTCATTGTGCTGCTGGAGTGAAGTGGTTCAAGTATTTGTGCTCACGATCTAAAACCGTGGTATCATGTGAAAATGTGGAAGATAATGGAGAAGAAGAAAGTAATGAAGTAATTAAGAAGTTCCATGAGGTTGTGAGGGCTTATTTCAGGGGACCGTTAAAGCCTCCTTTCAATGAGGCAGCTAGAAAAACTGCCGGATTTGGTCCTCAATGGTATGAGCCTCTTGCTGTCAAAGATTTTGCCCAATAATACTTTCATTTTACAGTTATTGTATGTTATATGACGTGCTATGACATGTAGATCATCTATGAACCAAAATGTTTGGTTTCGGGACATGCTGTATCTTTGTTGTTTTGGTTTTGCAACTCAAGTTGTTAGAATAGTTGAAATTTGAAGTATGATAACTTAGAAGTCTGGCAACAAACACATTTTTTATGATGCCCTTTTTTTCCTTTGCTAATGAAGCAAAATCTATATATTTTTTGTCAAACATTTTGATACGTATCAGAACACTTATCAATCATAAATTTCCAATGGAGGGGCAATAATAACCGTATGCAGTGAAATGAGTTTATTTGAGTTATATGTTAGTTTAACAGTTCAAAAGTGAAACTAGATCAAGGAAATGTGGAAAGGACAGAGATGACTAAACGGTTTGATCATTTCAGTACGAGTTTCACTCAAAACTACAACATCCTAAAATTACTAGAAAATTATTCTACTACAGAATAATTCTTTGTCTATTACTCGAATATTCTCTACCAGGAATTTAACACACAACAAAAAAGATTCATTTACTGCATAAATGCAAAAGGATCAAGCTTGGAAGCTGAAAGTCAAATATGCAAGTAACATGCTTGCCATAGGAACAGAGATATTGTCATCTACACCTCCTTTAGTCGGCAGTGACTCCACCAGTGTTGCAACCAATGCCACCAGTGCCACTCGCCCAATTGTCGGATACCAGTCTAGCTTAAAGTACCCGAACATTGAAAAGTAGAATAGCATCCTGGATATGGGTAAACTAGCCCCATTATCACAATTTGCAGAAAGCCAACGCAAATTAAACATGAGCAACATCCAATGATGGATGCAGAATATTCAAGCAGTATGTGCATCTTGGAGGATACGGATTTTATTTTTCTTTCTAACGGATCAAAACGTAATTTATTTTATCAAAAAATTAGATTATTGTTAAAATATTTGACTTTAGCAATTATATTTGACACATTATGTATCTAAAATTTATCAATTTTTTGGCTCAAATCAACCCGCAAGACGCGCATATTTTGCTACCTCTAGGTCAAAAGAGTATTTTCCCATACTTGAAAATGGAAACAATATTGAATATGAGGCCACGTACCCAATTGAGACTAAGAAACCGACTATAAACATAGAGATGCTACCACACCAACTCTTCTGTAAGTTGTACGGAATTTTACGTACTCCAAATCTTCTACCCATGATATCTGCAATGCCTGTAATTATTATGTTAGAAATAAGCCTAAGAAGCGAACGATAAAAACACAAGACTTAGAGAAGATACCATCGCCACCACACATCATCGAGAGTGCAACAACACCGATTGGTGACTCACGCCAGAAGAAAAGAGAACAAACAAGCAACACTAAAACATAATATAAAGGTCCTCTAAGCAATTCCCTGTAGAGATGGCAAACATTGACAACAAGATAAGTTTTTATGAATAGAATGATTTGGTATGCTTTATGCATTATAACTATGAATCCTACGACCTTTGACTCATTAGGTCCATTTCTTTTGATCTTTTTATTTTATCCATTTGACGCATTAGAGATATACATAATCCGAATAGACCCATAAATAGATGGGTCGAAACTGCCACGTGTATTTTGGATTTTGGGAACTTATGAATGTAAAACAAATCATCGAGAATAGTGCTACAATAACTTACTCTGGTTTCCCTTCTCGGGTGACTGATTTTATGAGATCTTCATTGGTTACCAGTGAAAGACCATGAACAAGAAGCCTTGCACAGTTCAATAAGGGCACTAAAGCAGCAAAATAGCGAGCATCTGTTGATGTACTAATCTAGGATTGAGATATCAACTGTAAGAATTTGGTTGATATCTGTACGGCGTGGCGGTAAAACTTCACTTATAACAAAACAAAAACAAATGACAGGCAATTGAAAAATACCTGAAAAGTGGCCAGCTACCCATATACAGCAATCCAGATAATATATGAACCAGCTTTCTGCTTAGACTCTGATAGGAGAAGGGATGACAATAAGTACATGTGGTTATTTTGACCCATTTACTTACAATGTAGATTTATGTTTTGTTTATCTCTAACGGGCCAAATGTGTAAAATAAAATTAATAGCTTAAAAGGAAATGGGTGTCAAAAATCGTCCAAGTGTACTGTAAATGCACAAAACCTCCTATACCATTATTAAAAGAACATAAGTTTGTATTTTGTAATCATACTTAACAGTTGACACAATAATAATATAATGACAATCTTGATTCTTGCACAAAAGAAGTGGGTGAACTCGACTCATCCAGAATATTTGCATGTTTTGACCTGAACTCTTTTTGAACAATTGGCCAACCGCCCTACTCGCCAAAATTTCCACCCTTAATAACAAGGAATTACATTGGCAACCTAAGTTATACTCTATGTTACTCAAAGAGGCCAAGTTTGACTTATTGAAATTGTGGTACTTTCAAACATCAAATTTATGTATAATCAGTCCATCACTTTAACACCAAAGACAAAAGTTTCCTATTGGTGGTGCTCCTGATACGGTTTGATGTGCTTATTGATATTTTCCAAACAAATAGATCATCTTTACCAATTCTGAAGGTGCATGAATCATGATATCTACCAGAAGGGAGTAGGATGCACATGTAAGCATGTGCATGCATATATTATTTCATTGTGGATCCGTGAAACATATCAAGTCACTCTACAAATTTCACCAAACATGAACCATGAATTGGAAAGTATCATAGATCCCCTTCCACTTTTTTCTAGACCAAAGTTATATTACTCCGTGGTTTATATGAAAAGTAATCACCAAACCTTAGCATTGTCCCTTTACACATTTATTACGATTGCACGATGTACTGAAAACATCTTTACTTCTGGCAGGATTCAAATAAACTCAGTCAATATGCTATGCACACAAAATCTACAACACCTACATATATAAGTATACAAAAACTAACTTATATAGAATTGCATGGGTAGCCAGTAGATCCATGTTATAGGATGGGTGGTCTAAGAAAAAAAAAAGGAGTTGAATAACACCAACTACGGGGATGTTTGGAATTTCTTATTCAAACAACGTATGCTTATACTATAAGGGGTAAGGATCTAGTGACAAGAAAACTTATAATGAGAATGATGAGAAATAACTATAACTACATATTTGAGATGCGTTGATTTGAATTAGATGCATCTCTATTCATTTAGATGCATCCCAATTAGTTTCGAAAGTAATTTTGAAGTAAAAATTGATGCAAAGTAGTACTTGCAACAAATTTGACCTGCAAAGGACGAAAAATACATAGGATTTTTCTAACTTGCTAAAATGCATCTAATATATGTATATGCATCTAATTTTTAGCTAGAAAATATATTATGGTGCATCTAAAAGATTAGGGATGCATCTAATTCAAGTCGATGCATCTCTAATATGTGGTTATAGTCATTTCTCATCCTTCTCATTTTAAGATTTCTTCTCAATTAATCCTAAGTCTATAAGCATAAACAAATAATCCAATTAACAAGAACAATTTATTTCACCCCAAGGATAAACTTAGAAACTTCGAATCCACCCAGAATAATCATTTTGAAATTAGCAATCTCAAAAAAAACAACTCACTTACCCTTAAATAAGTATAAGCATTTTTCTTCATCCAAACACTAAAAGTTGGTCATTTGTTTTTTTGTTAGGCATAGGATATATTGACCATCCCTAATCCGATATACTAACCCTCCCTACTTAGTAGGGAGGTACTTTTTGTACTTTTGTACCCTTTTTTTATATATATATATTTTTTATAATATATTTTAGGGTGTATGATTTATAATGTTTATTTATTATATTTATATAATTGACGTCTAATGTACTTTATTTAAGTAACAACAACAACAATAGCACGTTAAACATTACCACATTAAATAATTACACCAACTATTATTATTCAATTAAACAACATCGTTAACACATTATTTAAAGGTACAACATCTACGACATATGAAGATTATTCATTTCATTTAAAAGATCATGGAGCCGGCCACTTGACTGACAAGCGTGATCCTTAGGATTTCTTACCATTTCTAACTCCATCTCCAGCGTCTTTATTCTTGTCCTCAACAGATTATTTTGACACTCAAGCTGGTCAATCTTACTAGCTTTAGCAACGCAGTTTGAGCACTGCGTTGAAGAAGAGGCTTGATTATAATACCTCATTTGAAATTCGGATTTCCACATGAAGTATCCACATCCAAACTGTGTTTAAAAAAGCGCGCATCAGGCGCGCCTGATGCGTGATGCGATGCGATGCGAGCCTCTGTTGCATCAGACACCCTGATGCGTTGCGTTTACGAGATGCGAGGTGATGCGAGCGCATCAGACACGCATCAGCTGATGCACGCATCGGCGCTTTTTTGCGCATCATGTACTTTGACCTGATATAATAAAATTGGACTTATTAAAAAGTAATGGGCCTACTTCTAATGGGCTGTACTTTTGAATATGGGTCCAATTTCACATATAACTAACAAAAATATACAGAAACTACCTAATTCTCATTCCCCCCAATAACTGAACACCTCCTGCTACCTTCTTCATCTCAATCTTCATCAATTGGTGAGTTCTTCAATTTCTTCTTTCTACACTTTTAATTTCTACTTTCTAAACTCTTATTTTCTACGTTCTAAACTTTCTTTATCTATAATCTTCTTGTAATTTCTGATTAATATCATCAAAATTACAATTCTAAAATTCTAACCTTAATTTTAGAATGGATGCCCGAAACGTTTCGGGTTCAACCAACCACAACCCCTCTTGTGCATCAACTGATTCTAAGGACATAACTCACCAATTTGCACTTCAAGATCCTAAAAATAGAAACAACTTTACATGTAACTTCTGTGGTAAAGTAACAATTTACATGTAACTTCTGTGGTAAAGTAACTAAAGGAGGAGCATTTCGGTTAAAGGGACATTTGGTTTATGTATTTTAGCGATATGGAATCGTGAACAATGAAAATGCATGGTATCTTTTGATATAAAAGCCTAAATGGTGGTATGAATGTGTTTTGTGCTCTATATATAATTTAAGTATTTTTTTATAAAATTGTCGCCTCGGGTACGTGATGCGCGCGCTTTCGCCTCGGCTTTTTGACCCTTATCGCATCGGCACACATCGCGCTTTTTAAAACCCAGCATCCAAAGTCATATGTACCTGGCTGTTACATGTTAAGAAAATTATAAGAAATATTATTTTTAACAAACAAATTATTTACATAACTAAACAAACGTATGATTATTTACCACTGAATAAGGACATGCATAATACAGTTGCCCTTTAGACTTTTGTCTGGTTGATTTACGTTCTATAATAAGTCCTCTGTCACATCGACACAAGAAAGGATTTATTCGTTCCACCTGACCAAAGAATTTGCATAATAATTTACAACATCAATCAATAATGTTATTACTAATTTAAACAAAGTAATTTTCTGAAATAAAAAAAAAAAAAAAAAAAAAAAAAAAAAAAAACCATTCGAATTACATAAATAAACATTTGAGTTCAAAGGTTTGTCAAATAACATACATATTGAAAATAAAGACATACAAAGGTAAACTACTATCAAGATACTAACTACTATCACTGTCCACCTGCTCCAGCAACTTCTTTATCTCTTTCATCCTCTTCTCAAAAGACTCTAACTGCTCTCGAAACTCTACAGCCGCTTTCTCTAAATCACTCAACCTAGATGCATGCTCATTCAACGTAACATACACATCACCTATATCTCTCCTATCATGCTTAACTTCCCTCCTCAATCCTTTGACATCAGATTGTCGCTCACACAACCTCCTCGACATCGACACATAGCGACCCCGACACCAAGAGATGTCCTCCCTCAAACGACTCAACTCTGCCCTAAGTTCGGCAGGGGAAACTCGTGGTGTGGTCGAATACTCGCCAACCTCAAAAGTAGATCTCACTCTACAAAAAAACAGACTTTTAAGTTTCAAACAATTAACATTTAAATAAATCAATAATCATTTTCAAACAATTTACATTTAAATAAATGAATAATCATTTACAACATTTTCAAACAATTTACATTTAAATAAATGAATAATCATTTACAATATTTACAAAATTTGTCGATGGTTATATATTGTTTCCCATTCGGTTGCAACTGGCTGTTTGAACCACCTCCAATTTGGTTGGTTATGCGAAAGTAGAGAATCTCTGTCTAGAGTGAGACAAAGGTTTGACCCCATTGTGATTGCGCGTGTGCGGGATAACAGTGGTGCTCATTACATTTGTCTCACTCTAGACAGAGATTCTCCACTTCCGCATAACCACCTACAATGGAGGTGGTTCAAACAGCCAGTTGCAACCGAATGGGAAACAATATATAACCATCGACAAATTTTGTAAATGTTGTAAACGATTATTCATTTATTTAAATGTAAATTGTTTGAAAATGTTGTAAATGATTATTCATTTATTTAAATGTAAATTGTTTGAAAATGTTGTAAATGATTATTGATTTATTAAAATGTTAATTGTTTGAAACTTAAAAGTCTGCTTTTTTGTAGAGTGAGATATACTTTTGAGGTTGGCGAGTCTTCGACCATACCACGAGTTTCTCCTGCCGAACTTAGGGCAGAGTTGAGTCGTTTGAGGGAGGACATCTCTTGGTGTCGGGGTCGCTATGTGTCGATGTCGAGGAGGTTGTGTGAGCGACAATCTGATGTCAAAGGATTGAGGAGGGAAGTTAAGCATGATAGGAGAGATATAGGTGATGTGTATGTTACGTTGAATGAGCATGCATCTAGGTTGAGTGATTTAGAGAAAGCGGCTGTAGAGTTTCGAGAGCAGTTAGAGTCTTTTAAGAAGAGGATGAAAGAGATAGAGAAGTTGCTGGAGCAGGTAGACAGTGATAGTAGTTAGTATCATAGTTAGTATCTTGATAGTAGTTACCTTTGTACGTCTTTATTTTCAATATGTATGTTATTTGACAAACCTTTGAACTCAAATGTTTATTTATGTAATTCGAATGATTTTTTTTTTTTATTATTGCAGAAAATTACTTTGTTTAAATTAGTAATAACATTATTGATTGATGTTGTAAATTATTATGCAAATTCTTTGGTCAGGTGGAACGAACAAATCATTTCTTGTGTCGATGTGACAGAGGACTTATTATAGAACGTAAATCAACCAGACAAAAGTCTAAAGGGCGACTGTATTATGCATGTCCTTATTCAGTGGTAAATAATCATACGTTTGCTTAGTTATGTAAATAATTTGTTTGTTAAAAATAATATTTCGTATAATTTTCTTAACATGTAACAGCCAGATACATATGACTTTGGATATGGATACTTCATGTGAAAATCCGAATTTCAAATGAGGTATTATAATCAAGCCTCTTCTTCAACGCAGTGCTCAAACTGCGTTGCTAAAGCTAGTAAGATTGACCAGCTTGAGTGTCAAAACAAGCTGTTGATGACAAGAATAAAGACGCTGGAGATGAAGTTAGAAATTGCAAGAAATCCTAAGGATCACGCTTGTCAGTCAAGTGCCCGGCTCCATGATCTTTTAAATGAAATTAATAATCTTCATATGTTGTACCTTTAAATAATGTGTTAACGATGTTGTTTAATTGAATAATAACAGTTGTTGTTGTAATTATTTAATGTGGTAATGTTTAACGTGCTATTGTTGTTGTTGTTACTTAAATAAAGTAAATTAAACGTCAATTATATAAATATAATAAATAAAAATTATACAAAATACATTATATAAAATATATCATATACCCTAAAATATATTATACAAAATACTATATATATAGAAAAAAAAAAGTACAAAAGTACAAAAAAGAAAAATAACTCCCTGCTAAGTAGAGAGGGCTGGTATATCAAATTAGGGAGGGTCAACATATACTAGGACTCTTGTTAACTCAGTAATAAAAGTTAAAAGGGAAATAGTACGCAATCTTTATGGGAGGAGGTCCCCACCCATCTGCTCTAATGTAGAAACTGTCTTCTACTTTTTATATCAATGTATATAACTCACCCCAACAAGTCACATGCTTATAACCAATGTTATAAATGGCGTGAGGCGTGACATGGTGGTAATGTCACGTCTCAAGCCTTACGCGTCATGGCGAAGCCATGGCGTTTTTTGCGGCGTGACTAAGGCGGCGAAAAAATATTTATATATTTATCATTTATGTTATAATATCATATTTTATATGCATATCGAGTTTACAAAAGGTGAGTTTACAAAAGGTGAGCTTACAAAAGGTGAGCTTACAAAAAGTGATATGCATAAGAAATAAAGTGAAAATTTGAACTATGTTTAGAAATTACTAGGCCCAAAATTTAAGCCCGCATCATCCCTTTCTAAAAATGGCGCCACGCCATACGATAAGGCGCGCCTTGACACGCCTTTTCGCGCCTTATTCCACGCCTTTTCACACGACGCCTAGACTTCACGCCTTGGTCTATTTTGTGGCGCCGAGGCCACGCCTCGCGCCTTGGCGCGCCTTTTAGAACACTGCTTATAACTCAATAATAAACTTTGAAGGGTACCATACAACACCAAACAAAAGTTATGGCAAACTATACACCTAAGTTGCTTTTGATAAAACCACACATAAGAACAAATGAGGCCAAAAAATTGGGCTATGAATATATGCAATTACTACAAGCAATATCCACTTCTTTTTTCTTTTTACAAATTTATTCCAGTTTACCCCTGCAACCTTGGAAGATCAAAAAATTGTAGAGTGACCAATATACAAGTTACGAAATAATTTATTAATAGCCATAAATTGAATAAATGACTAGTTAGTAGTGAGCTATTCTTTTTGGGCTATGTATATATCTCTCTATATTATCACATCAGCAATATTTTGTCCAACCGTGTAACCCACGATACACACTGTACAAACCGATGATGCACCCGATGATTGTATAATCTCCTATCTCCTATCAGAGGGTGACCTTCTTTTTGCATGTCAAATAGAGCGAATGGATATGCCTCAATATGTTTGTACATGTCAGAGCCATAAAAGCAGGTACTGTTAAAGTGAATAGTGTTCATAGTACAATTATACTACTGTACTATTTATTGATGCATTTAATGGCTATCCCAAGATAATATCCTTGATCTCTAACCTTATCTATGCTACTGTATATAAAATCTAAAACCACCTTTCACACTCCACAATTTAGATCATGCAGTCACAAATAAAGAGCGACTTTTCCTCGCTAAAAATTAGTGAGTGTCAGTAGACAAAAAAATAAAAATAAAAAAATAAGTACATTATCAAACTGGTAACTGAAAAACAATAAGGTTGAGGGAGTTGCTTATCTTTTCGGCTTGCAAATAAGCACTAGGGTGTTTAGGGTTGCTTATTTTTCTGCCTAAAAAAAAGTACTTACAGAAATAGTGTTAGGAGTTGCTTATTTTGTAAAAGGTGCAATAAACACTCATAAAAACATTTTTTGTATAGAAGTTTTTAATCAAATTTATTTACCAAAGGTTAAAGGTTAAATATGAGAGTAAAAACCAATTTTCATTTAATATCAAATAAGCAGTTAATTGCTTGTAAAAAAAATTGTTTGTATGCTTAAAAATAAGCAGATATGTAGAAAGTGTGTTTGACAACATGTTATTGGTATCTGTAAGTCTCACAAAATACCCCCACCAAATATATTCACTCACTCACCTCAAAAAAAAAGAAAGAACAAATGGCATAAGCCATTGCATTGGCTGAAAACCAATGGCACAAAAAAAGGTGCATTTGACGTGTGATTCGTTCCCATACTGTGCCCTCTTACAAGGTGCGTAGAAATTATAACTTCAAAAAAATAGTGCTAATAAGCCATTAAAACAAAACTCCTAGCATTTCCAATGCTCAACTTCGTCAATAGTCGTTATCACTTTCATATTATACTCTCTTACTTTTTAAATATCAACAACCTATTATTATAAAACACTTGAATGGTAAAACTTCTTACAAAAGTTTCTTTTGAAGACAAAATTGGATTATAAGACGAGTTAAAGCCTTAAAGAGTATACGTTGTTAAAAATATATTAATATGGTACAAAGCTTCAAAGGATCGGAGGCAATGGCGGACCTTAATGGAGGCAAGGGAGGGTTCCGGCCCTCCCAAATTTCAGGGTTATTAACGTAAAACAAGTAAAAGTTCAAGGGTAATTTATGAAATATCAATTATCATCTCACAAAAACCTTAGAAACTAAATGATCAGTTGTATTTTTCTAGCTATTTGTGATAAGTTACTACTGGTTTTTTTACGGTTTATATAGTTGGATATTCTTTATACATATAAAGAAACTTTCGGCCCTCCCAACGAAAGTTCTCAAGTTCCACCACTGATCGGAGAATTCGAAACCTCACTTTTTGGGATAACAAGATTTTGAAAGAAAAAAATGCGCTGTGCATACTCTAAAAAGCAAGGTTGCAAAAATCGCTAGGCCGAGTACCGCCTAGTGATTAATCGGATTGGATTTTTTATATATAAAATTATAAAAATTTGAAATTATATGCCCCATTTGGTTGTTCTAGCCGATTTTTTTTCCAATTTGGCCGATTTTTATCCGTAACGGAGTTGGTCGATTTATCCGATATTTGTCCGATTTGGCGAGATATGCCCGATTTGGCTGATTTTTATCTGATTAATCGATATGTTGACTAATTTTTGACCAAATCAATTAATAAGGCCGATAAGTGAAAATCAAGGCAGTTAACCCTCGCCTAGCGATTAATCACCGATTAATGGGCCGATTAATCGGTCGATTAATCACTGATTAATTGGCCAACCAGGCCGATTTTTGCAACACTGCTAAAAAGTTAGTAACACATAAGCAAGCGTCTGGAAATCACTGTCATATCATATATAGTAATTTTTTTCAAAAATATGGATTTCTCCAAAATGAATATTGTCCCAAAATCTTGTTTAATTACACGCGCAAAACGACGATGGTTTATAGTAACATTAATTTATGTGTGCAATTTTTTTTATGTATATATTGGTTTGGAGTAAGTGAAAATTAAGAAAATTATTGGTTTAAATTATAGTTAAGTATTTAAATTTTTAAGAATTATTACATTGCCGTTTATAAGTAGGGTTAGCAGCATTACTAGTGTATTATACTACTAGTAATTGAGTGTGCATGTTTAAACATGAAAATCTATAAACAAGAAAGATTGAGATAAATAAAAACCTGTTCAATAATGTTCCGCTTTGTAAGAGTATCAAACCCAGAAACCAATCCATAAGCACCAGCAACCACAAGAAAAGTAGCTCCAGCGTCCTGTAGAAGAGTACCTGACGACATATCCACGGTTAAAGCACGCGCTGGTGGGATATCTAAAAGACGCCTTTGATTATAATAGATATCTTCAGCAGGACTACAAGTATTTGGAAAAGATGTTATTGGGTTAAATGAGTGTCTCGCTGGGCAGATGTAATGACGAAATAGCGACAGTTTTATGGTCGTTGCGACAACGGAGCGTGGGTAGTTGGCCATATGGATGATGATTTGTTTTTTGTTTGTGTGTTATTTAAAGTAAAAAATGAAGTAGTATGCGGGTGTGTTTGTCTTGTGATGTATGTGGGGCCTAGGTATCTACAGTGTGCCTGATTGTTCGTACATCAATTATTTACGAATTATTTAGCCGATTCGTACTCTGTATTTGCCAAGACGTGAAAGTACGAGGGTTGTCAACACTCCCCTCACCTCAAATCCCTTCACTCACAAACAACCAATCCTCTTATGCTACATCACCCTCCACTTTTCACTTCACTCACTTACTTTTTGTTGGCATCACACCCCTCACCCTTCACTCATTTTTTTTTTTTTTTTTTTTCTTCTTCTAATATATCATTTCTTCTTCTCTGTCACCTACTCCCAAATACATTTTTCAAACTCATACATCACCATGCCATTAACTAAGTTTAGCATTTTGACCCTTTGACTTGACAGGCTAAAACCCAAATCACACTCCCACCCATATTTGTGCCTCTTCTTCTTGTTTGTCCCTTACCCTTCTTCTTCGTTCTCTTTATACTCACAGATCAAGAAAAAAAAATAAAAACAAAGCCCAACGTTCCAATCTAACGGTAATAAAGCCCTAACGTTCGAATTTTTCTCCCCTCCCCGTGCGTGAAGACTTGCCGTGCGTGAAGGCTACCGCGCGGTGTGGAGGCACCGGCGGCAGTGTTCCCGCAGGGGAAGGGCACCGTGCCGTGCCGTCCCGCACCCTCTACCAATCCCCTGAACAAAGGTTATGATAGTAATTTTGGGTCAAACCTTAACATTTACTTCCTCCGTTTCAATATTACTGTCATGAGATAAAACTCATGTAATTTAATAAAAATTGGGTCACTTTAATTTTTAACTACTAAAATAAAGTATTTCTCTTTTAAATTCTCTTGCTTTTATTTAAAAAAAATAAACAATTATTTTGAAAAGAAAATATGAACTACTCCGTATTATTTTGAGATGGAAAGAGTATTATTTGTACCAATGACCTAAATTAATATTTCATCAATTTATTTATTTACTTATTCTTTTCAAATGACTTTATATTTTGTAGTAAAGACATTTACGGTGCGTTTAGCTAGAGAAAAAATTCTCTAGTTTTGTAAAAATGAGGAAAGGAAATTTATCTCTACAAAAGTCAAGTGAATTTCATTTAGGGTGCACGGGTATTATAACTAGTAACAGTATCAAGGAAATCCATTCGGTATCACAATTAAAAACTTGGTTTCTTTTGTTTCGCTTAAAAAAGGTGGAAACCGAGCATTGAGAATCTGATATAGATTGCATTGTAGAAATTTTGTTGAAAATATTAAGGATGCGTTTAGTTAGGGGAAAACATCTTGTTTATTATAAAATATTTTGTGGAAAATAAAGAAAATAGATATTGCGTTCAAATCAGTGTTTTCCAACAAAATGTTTACAAAACACAAAATACCCTATTTCCTAAAATAACAAGGAAAATTGCAAAACAAATTTTATTTGTTTTCCTTGTTTTCCATTATAACCACCAACCCTCATTCCTTTTCTTCAAAATAGAAAATACAAACATCAATTAAACGCATTTTCAACAAAATTTGTCTATGTCGTCAAAAGTCAAGTGAATTTCATTATGAAATGCGTCTTTTCCACTTTCTAGCAAGTGAAGAACACAATGAAGATATCCAAGCTTCAAGTGTTGTCAAGCAATCACCACCTCATTTCACATATCCACTCTCGGTCGTCAACCATACTTTACCACCTATAGGATTAGAACCTTCACCATCAAATGAGCATGAAGCACACATTCAATTACACTAGGTTTAAGTAGTATCACTTTGACAAGTTATTAAAGTATTAGCAATACTTTTAACTTCTGTATATGTCTCATTAAACCTCAAATCAACATCTGCAAGTTCTAGGATCTAGAGCCTCATCATCATCTCGTCATTCTTGTTTTCATAAGCATGGTGACTTTATTCCACGTGATAACCCTACTTATTGAAAGACACCATATGTGTCTATTTCCTTTCAAGCGTTCATCATAACCAAATCTTGCTCATAACCCAATTCAAACCCTATGCCTATTCTACTCATCTCTATAACACACACAAGATCTATTGAATTTAGTAATTTCACTTAGATTCCTGTTCCAAAGAGCTTTCTTGAGAACGTTCTTAACATATTCCATTATCACACACAAACACATCTCTTGGTCTTTGATGATCAAATCACTCTCATAACACATACTCAAACTCAACATAAAAGATGTCTCTCTTTAGATCATTCAAACATAGATTCTAAACACAAAGATTAAAATCTTTTTGCATTACACATACATGTGTCGATTACATGTTATTTGCTTGATATGATTGGACATAACATAACCATGATAACTATTTGATTGATTCATGTGTAAATCTTGGTTATATCTTTATGATGCCTGCATGCTTATATGTTTCGTGTTACTATATATCAACATGATTTGTATGATATTTTCATTCTTTATTTATATGATATTTTGCATGATTAACATGTTACTTGTTAACTCATGATATGTCATTTTGGTACATGATACTTTTATATGATATTCATATATTTGAAAGCTTGTGTATGTTGTTGTCATTTATTAGATCCATGCTTAGGATGATCTATATAATACTTGCTCTAAAATGTTATCTTTTAAACATGGGTTGCATAAATTTTTCGTCTTGTCTCTTTCGTAACTTTGTCACACTATTTGTTCACTTCGTGTGAACTTATTATTTGTAGAAGTACTCTTGGTATGATAAACATTTAGAAGACGTTTTATCATACAAATTTATCACATAGATTGTTATATGCTTAAGTGTCTAAGTTTAACAACAAAACAATTTCACAATGAAGTGTTTTAAATAATGTCATGCTATTGCTTAGTATAATTATTTGTTGCTATGTGGTAACTTTATGTCTAGTAGTCGAATGCGTTGTTTGTATTAGATAATGTCTTTAGATTTTTATCTTGTTGACATCTTTTGTCACTAACAAATGTGTTTTAGTGGATTGAGAACTAATCACTTGCCATCTTACTTCGTTCTAGCTTTTATATGCTCATCTCGCATAACTATAATCCCTTTATTGCTACGTGGATTAGTAATATGTTTTATGGAACCCCTACACTTGCATATAGTTTTATAGCTAATAGGATTGAGTCTTAGAGATTTGAAATTTGTGTTTGGATATCTTTCAATCAACCTCTTTCTAATTCGCATTAGTGCTTCCGCTTTCCAAAATCACCTCGATAACAATACTCTAATCCTTTCCACCTCCTTTGAGAAAACCACATGCCTCGTCATACGATCATCTCGAATTGATAGAGAAGAGCTACATAACTTTAAGGATAAAGTTCTTTGTATGCTAACCAACATCCGCAAAAACATTACCAAGCTCATCATTTTCATTAACCTACAACCTCCTAAACACTTCATCATCATTCTTTATACAATGCACTAGACAATATGTTGGATGTCCACCTATTGAGGAGGAGAGAAATTCATTCACATATTTGTATTTTGTCAAATTGTATTTAAAGAACATCTACTCATGTTTCTTACAGCCTAAAATACCAACACATAGGTACACTCCATTTAGTTAAAGTCGGTTCACAAAACCACAAGTGCTTCATGCCTTTGACCTTTTCTCTTTTTTTAATAGTTCAAGCCTCTTTCACCCTCAATATCTCATCAAGTGAAAAACACATCATGTGTTTGAAAAAGTTATTCACTTCCACAACCAAAAACTAAACCAAATGGAGTCTAGGATTCTTCTCTCAAAACTAGGACTTCAAAACCTCATTTTCAAGAACACCATCATAGGATCTCATCATCTTCTTCCTCGACACATATCATGCACGTCATTGTCAGCACAAATGATATATTAATCAAAGCCATCATTCCCAACACTTTCTCAACACGTTGGTCTAACCAACACTCTCGCATCATATGATGTCATTCTCATCCTCATATAGGTATTTAGCATTTTTTTTACTTTTTTCATATGGAATTCTTGTTCCTAGGTGCCTATTGTCCACACTTCCTTTCAATTCCATTCAAGCATGTATTATGGCAAGATACATCATCTTTGGTAGATGATATAATCATATTCGTTGTTAATCCCTCGAGTTGTGAATTTTAGGATTGCACGAGTCGATATGTTCTATCTTTATCTTTCGTTAGAACATTTGCTATACACACGAGCTTCTAATTCTTTAAATAGTTGTCTACCTATAACCATCATTAGCACCATCCTCTTTAAGTATTTCAACCTCATGTCTTCCTTCTAGGCTTTTCTTAGTAGGTTCCTATCATATTATATTCACGTTTTTCTTATGATTGCATTTCTTTTTAGAAGCATACACCTCATGAGATTTCTGGTTTCATGGTTCTCTACTTTGAGTCGCTTATATCATTTATATATTTACATCTTACTTTTCTTTGAGATGAAATATATTGCACTAACTCTTTCATTGTAGGTTCACCATTATATACGCTCGATCATATATAGCATAATCATCTAAGGATAATGTTTGCATCGAATATTTTCCTTCTTTCATTATAGGTGCTTCTTGACATAGGAGGAATATCCATCAAGCACTCATATTGCATCTTCTATACACGTTGTTGTAGAGGACATGCTTGTCTAAAGACAAAACTTCCACTATACTAACTTTTATTTTGTAGGTTCATATTGACGCCCTAAAACAAGGGGAGCTTCCGTCAAGCATAGGAAAATTATTATATTATACTAACCTTTATTTTGTAGGATTCTTCATCCTTGCATCATATACGTTGGTACCCTAGCAACGGGGAGTATTGATCAAGGGGGAGTCGATCATACACTAACCTTTGTTTCTTTTGTTGCTTTCTTATCCTTGCATCATATACGTTGGTACCCTAGCAACGGGGAGTATTGATCAAAGGGGAGCTAATCATGCACTAACCTTTGTTTTTGTAGCTTTCTTATTTCTTGTGTCATATACGTTGGGACCCTAGCAACGAGGATTATTGATCAAGGGGGAGCTACAATCTAGGGGAAGCATGCACGCATTCATCTTTATTCTTATTCTTCTACACATTTTTGTGTTTTGACAAAAAGAAAGAGATAAGTCAACATAGTCCAACATACATTTCATTCATCATGCATTTTTCGTATAATTTTTATGTTGCACAACTCTAACCTTGATGTAGGTCAAGGAACTTAATTTGATCCATGGATCCGCTAACAACCTTAGGAAATTGGAGTTGAAGAATTAACTTCACTAGGGATGATGCAAGCTCGCCATTTAGGGGAGAAATTAAGTTAACTCCAAGGACACACCCCTTTTTGTTTCGACAAAAGGGGGAGAAGAGTGTAAACGGAGAAGGAAATGTAGAAGGTGTTGCGGATACAAGTAAGTTATACGGACACAAGTAACTTTTTACATTTTGCATTCTATCACGTTTACATTCTTTGTCATCATAAAAAAGGGGGAGATTGTTAGTGCAAATATTACGATATTTAATCTATACAGTCTCGTTTGTTTTGATTGATGACAAACGTATAACTTGATACATAGCGTAAAATGTACAAGTTACTTGTAACCATAGTTTGTCTCAACAAACATTCAACACCTCTCAACGTCTCGAGTCATCGTATGCTACAACACAGGTTCGTACATGTTTGTTATGTAGCATTATGATCAAACCTCTTGACCAACCATTTAGAATGACTAAAATACTTTTAGGGTCTTTAAGTATTTTAGGTGTCAAATAGAATAAGTGTCACTTTAGGTGTTAAAGTAATATTAGTAAGTTTTACAAATGATAAAAATGTGATGACATTAGGAATCAAACATTTTTAGTAACTCATTAACTTACTATAACAACATTACTTAGGTAATATATACAAGTTTACTTTCATATATATATCTTAATCTTAAAATAGAAATATATATACATCACATCATGTGCATTTATGGAAAGGTTGAGTGTTTGACTTTCCATAAGACCTCTTACATATTTTGGATTTATCTATTGTGTGTTTGACTAGAAGTAACTTGATGTGACATTGTGAAAGATATGGAAAGATTTTGAATAGTGTTTGTAAGTTTGCTGTCAGGTCCCCAAGGAACCCTCGGGCATAACGGAAGGAACCCTTCTGAGGGTTCCGCCGTATCCGCGGGGCGATAAAATTGTTTTTCTATTAATAGTAGCCCATTATTTCACCCATGGTTTTGAACCTACAAGAACATAAATACTCTCTACCCTTTAAGGAACAACTTAGAGTAGTAGAAAGCAATGTAGAAAACACACATGAGTCACCCTTTCAACAATGATCATAATGCTTCTAACATTCATCTTTGTTGTAAGCATATCATACTTCATGATCCACCAAGAAGGCTACAAGATCTTGAAGTCATCATTCATTAAAGCATTCCAACATATGAAGATTCAAGGGCACTTGACATCCTCAATGATTGAAGACTTCTTATTTAAGAAGTTCATGTAGATTGGTCATTCATATCCATTAGACTTTTATGTCTTGGATCATCATTGTATCGTCACAATATAGTTTAGATGGTTTATGTGTTTGTGCCATAAAATACAAGGTTTTTATGTTGGGCCATAAAACATAGCGGGAGTGGTTGTACCCTTGGTAAAGAACTCGACATCTAGCTTAGTGTCGGAAATATTGTGTAAGCGACGATAGGAGTGGTTGTACCTTGTAAAAGAACTCGGTATCTAGCTTTGTATCGGATAAAGTGTAAGCGACGATTGTAAGGTTTTCTCCGCTGAGAAGGGAGGTTATTGATCTAGTGAAGTAACTCTCGAGTTGGGTACTCGGGGAGTTGAGTAGGGCGGAAAGGAGATCCGTGACCGAACCACTATAAATCCTCGTGTTCGGTTTGCACTTTCCTTTTACTTATTGCTTTACTTTAATATTTGCATTATGTGATTGTTTGTGTTGTGACTTGTTGATTGTACTTGTGTGATAACATGTTTTAAGTCATAAACTACAAGTAACATCTTTCATATTAGAACAAGCTAAAAATGGACATTTGATACAACAAGTTTAAAGTTTTTAAATGGTAAACTATTCAACCCCCTTCTAATTTTCCACAGATTGTTTTGTAAAAAAAACTCCGAAATGATGTAATTCCTTTAATATATAAATAAAAGATGTTTTCAATATCAGATTGGATCTTGACTTGAAACTATTGAAACCGAAAAATGCAAACTATTAAAACCGCTTTGATGAACAGTAAAAAGTTAGATTTAAATTATATTAAACAAATAATATTGCACCTGATTAAGTAAAATTGCAACCTGTAAAAAGTATTAAATACTTTTTGCTATAATAATATGTTATATGTCAAAATAGAGAGTCACGTGCATCGCACGTGACAAGTCAATGAACTGATAACAAACCCACATAACAGATTTTCCCGCCTTTTTGTATCTTTAAATACTTTCACTTGTAGCATTTGTAAATAGTTTTGATGATTGATTCTCTTTCACTACTTTGTAACAAACTCATTTCTGAATAACAAATCCTTTTGATCATTTCACTTCGAGTTACTATTCTTATTCAAGTAATTATTGTGTTTGATTGTGTTAACCTTCAATCTTGCTATAAGATTCTGGTTAAGTACGTTTCAATTGGTATCCAGAGCCCTTTCTTGGCACCATTATTTTTCAAGAAGTGTTACATTGACAATTCTTGATATTCCGTTATCTTCTCCGGCGAAATTCCGGCAACAAAAACAAGATTCCGGTCAAGAAATCAGCCACCACTGATTTCACTGTTTTGATTACATTTGGTTAGTGTCAATCCACTGTACGGCCACAAGATAAGCCGAAATTCTCGTTAAATTTTCTTATCTTGAACAAGCTGGCAAGCAGCAGTGGGATTGAGTAACCCAGAACAGTACCAGTTTTCATTATCCCAGTGGGTCAGTGATTAGTCATTATTTCAGTGATTAATCATTGTTGATGAGTGATAATAATTCTGGTCCAATGGTGGAAACACGAAATACAACTAGAAATCAAGATCCCACAATGGAATCACTTCAACAAGCAATGGGTGAAATGCAAAGAATGATGCAAGAGATGAATCTTGAAATGGCCAGGTTGAGATCTGGTGAAGGAACCAGTAATGGGGGTCATAATCATGGTGGTTCTAATGGTGGTTCAAATGGACATCAATATGGGAGACTGACAAAAGTAGAATTTCCAAGATTTGATGGTGAGGATGTTAATGGATGGTTGTATAGAGTGAATCAATTCTTTGTCATGGATCATGTAACTGATGATGAACAGAAGATTAGATTGGTGTCAATGCATTTAATGGACTAAGCCCTCAATTGGCATAAACAGTTCATGAAAAGATATGGGGAAGTAGCTACTTGGGATGTGTATGAGAGACAAATCAAGAAGAGGTTTGACTCTGTGTTTGAAGATCCAATGATGGAATTGAAGAATCTCAGGCATACAACTTCAGTGCAGGTATATCAAGATACTTTTGAAAGCTTGTTGAATAAAGTTGAATTAACTGAAAAGCAAGCAATTAGTATGTACATTGGTGGTTTGAAAGAGGAGATTGGAATGTTGATGAGAATGCTTAATGCCACAAGTTTGTCTGATGTGTTTGCTTGGTCAAAAATGGAAGAGGCTAGATTAGCAGTGATGAAAAAGAATACTCCATTGTTGCCAAATCATAGAAATTTTGGTAATAATTGGAATATTAATAGGAATGTCAATTACCCTGCTGCTAGGAATGTTACTAATACACTAGCTATACCTGCAAATCAATTTGTGAATCAAAAATGTAGCCAAACAACCTGTTAATACTGAAGCTATGCCTAGAAAACAATTAAGTCAAAAGGAGTTGGCTGAAAAGAGAGCTAAAAACCTCTGTTTCTATTGTGATAAGAAGTATTTGCTAGGACATAAGTGTGAGGGTCAAATGTTTACCTTAGAAATACGAGGTGGAGATGACAATGAGTTTGGGGAGTGTTTGGAAAATGAAGGTATGGATAGTGAAGTGAATGAGTATTTGTTGGAGGAAGAAGACCAGCAAAATATTCCTCATATTTCACTAAATGCTTTGTCAGGAGTGCCTACTCATAATACCATGAGGGTTAAGGGTCATGTTTTAAGACAGTTGTTGCACATCTTAATGGATTCAGGAAGCACACACAATTTTTTAGACATTTATACAGCTAAAAATTTGGGGTGTAGACTCAGAAGCACTTGTCCTCTTCAAGTTTCAGTGGCTGGGGGTACAAAATTAGTGAGTCAATATATGGTGAAGGGTTTTCAATGGAAGATTCAGGGTGTATTGTTTGAAACTGATGTGATGTTATTACCCTTGGGAGGTTGTGAATTGGTTCTTGGGGTTCAATGGTTGTCTACATTGGGCACTATTTTGTGGAACTTTCAAGAACTCAGAATGCAATTTGAGCATGAAGGTAAGAAAGTGGTGTTAAGGGGTACTCATCAGTCAGAGTTGGCTTGGATGTCTGGCAAGCAAATGTCTAAAATGGTGTCTCAAATTAGTGATTATCAGTTTCCAGCTATGTGTTACATGGGGTCTGCTAGTTTGAATTTGATGCAATGTCCAGATGTGGTAGATGATGATTCAATGGCACAGTTAGAACCATTAATAGAAGAGTTTGCAGATGTGTTTGAAATGCCAAAAGAGCTACCACCACATAGGAAATTTGACCACAAAATTCCACTCAATTCAAAAGATGTGAGTGTTAATGTCAGACCCTATAGGTATCCTCCTGCACAAAAGGATACCATTGAAGCAATGATTAAAGAATTGTTGGAATCAGGAGTTATTAGGCCAAGCAGTAGTCCTTTTTCTTCTCCAATAGTGATGGTTAAAAAGAAGGATGGATCTTGGAGAATGTGTATTGATTACAGGCAACTTAACAAGCAAACTGTTAAAGATAAGTTCCCTATTCCAGTTATTGAGCAGCTTATTGATGAATTGCAAGGAGCACAGGTATTCTCTAAACTGGATCTTAGATCAGGATACCATCAAATAAGGATGTGTGATGAGGATGTTTATAAAACTGCTTTCAAATCACATGAGGGTCATTATGAGTTTGTAGTTATGCCTTTTGGCCTAACCAATGCTCCTTCCACTTTTCAAGCTCTAATGAACTATGTGTTCCAGCCTTTTTTGAGGAAATTTACTCTAGTATTTTTTGATGACATACTAGTTTATAGTCCTTATATAACCGAGCATCTCACACACCTTAGAATGGTCTTACAAGTCATGAGGCAGAATACACTGTTTGCAAAAAGGTCTGAATGTGTGTTTGGGACAAAACAAGTTGAATACTTTGGGCATGTAATTTCTGCACAAGGAGTGGCTACAGACCCTAGTAAGATACAAGCAATGAAAGAATGGCCAGTTCCTGTCAATTTGAAACAGTTAAGAAGTTTTTTGGGTTTAACGGGTTATTATAGAAGATTTATTAAAGGATATGCAAGTATTAGTCAACCCTTGACTATACTACTTAAGAAGAATGCATTTCAATGGTGCCCACAAGCTCAGTTAGCTTTTGAGGAGTTGAAACAAGCTATGATTGAGTCACCAGTTTTAGCTTTGCCTAATTTCAATGAAGAATTCATAATAGAAACTGATGCTTCAGGGTTTGGTATAGGAGCAGTTTTGCAACAAAATGGGCATCCAATAGCTTATTTGAGTAAGACCTTGGCTCCCAAACATCAGGCTTTATCCACTTATGAAAAAGAACTGTTGGCTGTGGTACTTGCTTTGCAAAAATGGAGGGGTTATTTGTTGGACAGACACTTCAAAATTAAGACAGACCATTTCAGCTTGAAGTATGTTTTGGATCAAAGGTTTACTACTCCTTTTCAATCCAAGTGGTTGCCAAAATTACTTGGATTTGATTATGAAATAGAGTACAAAAAAGGAAAAGACAATGCAGCAGCTGATGCTTTGTCTAGAATTGAAAGACAAGGTATGTTATTCTCTTTGCTGATTATGGGTACTTCCAATGAGTTGTTTGATGTTGTTGTGGCTACATGGTCAAATGATTCTAGATTGAAGGAAGTAATAGCAGATTTGCAAGATGGTAGTCTGTCAAATAGCAAGTATGTTTGGCATAATGGTCAGTTGAGAAGGAAAGATAAGTGGGTGGTGGGTCAAGATATTGATTTAAGAAAGAAGTTAGTCAAGCACTTCCATGAGTCAGCTGTGGGAGGCCATTATGGTGTTCAAGCCACAACCAAGAGATTGACTACTTATTTCTATTGGAAAGGATTGAGGAAAATGGTCAAAGAGTGGGTCAGAAGTTGTGATGTGTGTCAGAGAAACAAATCAGATTTGGCAGCTTATCCTGGTTTACTTCAACCATTACCCATTCCAGAACAGATTTGGCAGGATATATCCATGGATTTTATTGAATCTTTGCCTTTTTCTTATGGCAAGAGTGCACTATTGGTAGTGGTGGACAGACTTTCTAAGTATGCTCATTTTTTGCCTATTCCTCATCCTTATACAGCTTCACAAGTTGCTCAGTTGTTCCTTGATAATGTCTACAAGTTACATGGTCTCCCTAAAACAATTGTAAGTGATAGAGATAAGATTTTTATGAGCTCCTTTTGGCAGTCACTTTTCAAGATGTTGCAAGTACAGTTAAAGATGTCAACAGCTTATCACCCTCAAAGTGATGGTCAGACTGAGATTGTTAACAAGTGTGTGGAGACATATCTCAGGTGCATGACTGGTGAGAGGCCAAAGGATTGGGTCAAATGGGTATCACTAGCTGAATATTGGTACAATACCAATTATCACTCCTCCATTGATACCACTCCATATGAAGTTGTTTATGGTCAGAAGCCTCCTTTACACATTCCTTACATGGCAAAAGATAGCCCAGTAGAAGCTGTTGACAGAACATTACAAGCTAGAGAGCAAGTGGTGCAATTACTCAAGTTTAATTTGAAGAAAGCCCAAGATAGAATGAAATCACAAGCTGACAAAAGAAGGTCTGATAGAGAGTTTCAATTGGGTGAATGGGTCTATTTGAAGCTGCAACCTTATAGACAATTAACTGTGAGACAAGGGAAGCAACATAAACTCTCAGCAAAATTTTTTGGTCCTTTTCAAGTGATTGAGAGGATTGGTAAGGTAGCATACAAATTGAAACTTCTAGATTATGCTAAAGTTCACAATATGTTTCATGTATCCCAACTTAAACATTGTCATGTGGATTCTGCTACAATGGGAGTATTTCCTCAATGTGATGAAGATGGATTGATAGCTGCTAGTCCATGGAAGCTGTTGGATAGAAAGATAGTTAAGTAGAATAATCGAATGGTGGTGTTTGGTTTAATTCAGTGGTCCAATGGCACAGAAGAGGATGCAGCATGGGAGAAATTAGAAGATATTGTTCAAAGGTTTCCTGAATTTGTCTTAGATCCTTGAGGACAAGGAAGCTTTGAAGAGGGATGGATTGTTATATGTCAAAACAGAGAGTCACGTGCATCGCACGTGACAAGTCAATGAACTGATAACAAACCCACATAACAGATTTTCCCGCCTTTTTGTATCTTTAAATACTTTCACTTGTAGCATTTGTAAATAGTTTTGATGATTGATTCTCTTTCACTACTTTGTAACAAACTCATTTCTGAATAACAAATCCTTTTGATCATTTCACTTCGAGTTACTATTCTTATTCAAGTAATTCTTGTGTTTGATTGTGTTAACCTTCAATCTTGCTATAAGATTCTGGTTAAGTACGTTTCATAATATGAAGTTGTTTAATAAGAAAATGGTGAAACCGATGAAAACGTAATCTGCTTATTAATACACATGATTAATGTTTTTGGTTACTTAAATTGGATAATATTTTCGATACTTCTACATTATGAAAAACACTTTTTTGAAACACTACCAGATGGTTAAAACTCAGTAATTTTTTTATTTTAGTTCGGTGGAAATAAAATACTTTTTCTTAGGATCTTCTCAAATAGAAATAGAGAACGAAGTAACTAGAAAGATTGTTAGAATCGTCTTCTTTAAAGGGATCATCTAGAAAGTGTGTCGTATTGAATAAATCTAAACAAAAAGCTGACATAGATGTCATAGATATTATGGTTATCGTTTTTTGTAAGATTATTTATTTATTTATTTATTTATTTATTTTTATTTTTATTTTTAAGTTGGTTCACATCTTAAATCTAGCAATTTCTCCATTTTCCATAAAGGAGCCGAATGAAACCAAAGTTTCATGTTCGGTTTTGAATTAGAGACGTTAAAAATGATGAATCGATGTCGACGTGTGCGGGTGAAAATGGTATGTATCATTTTGCATCTTTTACTACTTTAGTTGCGAAAAAAATAAGTTCGTCGTATATAAAGACTACTTTTGAAGAGAATTATTATTTTATATACCAAACTTTTATCATATACTAAGGGATTCATTATCACCATCTATCTAAAAAAATCAATGACTGATATTAAAATCATTTTAATATTTCACATATGTTTTTATAATTTAAATATCTCATGAACAGGCAATTTTTAGACAAAACAAATTATACTGCTACGACCAGCATTTTATTATCTTTATTTAAACGGTCACTTTGATATACTTTCGACACTTTTCTTTATCCTTTTTTTCACGTTTTTTTTCTTGTTTTTTTACGTTTTTTCATTTTTTTTCATTGTTGAGACTTGCATGAGAAATCACATGTGATTAAACACTAATTTGAATATTCGAATAAAATCACATATAATATTAGTATTAAATCACATATGATATGTAATAAAATCATATGTGATTTAACATCAATATAACATGTGATTTTATTAGTATATTCAAATTAGTATTTAATCATATGTGATTTCTTCATGCAAACTTTAACAACTAAAAAAAGTGAAAAAAAAAAAAAAAAAAAAAAATCGAAAGTATATCAAAGTGTCAATCTATAAAAAGATAATTAAATTCTCATTATAATATGTTTTTTTTCCGCTTAACGATTAACGGTTTAGATATTAATTTTTGAAAAAAAATTGATAAAAGTGAGGTTTTTTTAAATATTGTGTTTAATCATCCATCGGATCAAATAGAGATAGAGAGTGGGAATTAGTCCTTTGGCATCCAAATAAAGTTTGATATGTAAATGATCTTACTTTCCAGCATAATAAGTGACAAATCTTAACCATTCATTTTAATAAAAAAAATAATAATGTAATATATTTAATTAAAACTCACTTCAACAATTTTTTTTAAAGATTGCATATCTTAAGAATCGTAAGCTTATAAATTACACCAACGTAATGAGCATTTATTGTCTTTTAATAAAAGGGCATTTTCATATACTTTCGACATTAAAAAAATGGGCATTTTTTGGTTTTTTGGTTTTTCTCGATGCAATATTTTACTTTATATATCACATGTGATATAAAATTAATCTGTAAAAGTGTAAGTTTGAACACCCGACATGCTGTTATTAAAATGGGTATAAATATTTGTGTAAAACTCCAAATAATTCATCGTTTTTTGCATTGAAAAATACACATCTTTAACTTACTAACCATATATTACAAATAATTTTTGAACTTTCAAATCAATACAGTTTATTCATAGAAATCGAAGAAAAAAAAATATTTTTTGATAATCAGCTTGATTTATCTCATGTGATATAAAACATATTTGTAAGTTCGAACATTAACATAATGCCATAAAATAAGCATAAGTATTTGTATATAACTCTAAAAAATTCACTATTTTTTGCATTGAAAAATATGTCATTATCTTTTAAATTATATATCACACATAATATTTGAACTTTTAAATCAATACGGTTTATTTGTAGAAGTCGAATAAAATAGAAGAAAAAATGACATTTAAACTCGAATGATATATTACATAAGAAAGAATAGAAAAGAAAGGTCGAAAGTAGATGAAAGTTTTCCTCTATCAAAAAATAATTGAAAGCTTGTCATAATCGTGCAATTTGTTTCGCGTAATGATTTACGGTTTCTGAGATATATTATTTTTAAAAAGAGGCTGGAAGTGGATTTTAATTAAAAAAAAATAAGGGGTGGTAGGAGGATGCAATTATGTTCTATTTTAGTTAAAAAAAAATTAGTTGTATTCAAAGATTGTCAATGTTATGGATGTCAAATAGGAGTTGTAGGGATAATATGAATCGGAGAGATTGGATTCTAAACCCATGTGAAACTGTGGATATCTAGTCTAGGTGATACTTTATATGTAGATCATGTCTCCATCTTGGAGCCTCTTTGTTTTTGTAAGCCTTTGGCTTTTGGTGTGTTTTTTTTTATTGAAATTCTTTGCTTTTCAAAAAAAAAAAAAAAAAAAAAAAAAGTTGAATTCTACCTATCTCAATTAAAAAATACGATGTTCAAAAAGAATTAAAAAATACGACTCAAGATGGCCCGGTTCACGAAAAAAAAGAAAAAGAACTAATTCTACTACAGAACTAATTATTCGAAGCAAAAATTAATGCAGAGGCACTTTTCACAAGAGGTTGCCTCGCAGAAGGTGGGTTTTTTTTTTTTCATTCCCTAAAAGGCCACTAATTTCGCTGCAAGCCTGCAGCGAAATACATTCCTTACACGTGTCGAGTTCTCGTTAATTTTAAAAAAACAAAACAAAAAAAATTGTAATTCTAGTCCATGTTGCAGCGAAATACAATAAATAGGGACCCACTCAACCTCTCTACTCTTTTTGGACCCACTTTAATAATAAAATATATATATATATATATATATATATATATATATATATATATATATATATATATATATATATATATATATATATATATATATATATATATATATATATATATATATATATATAGTTATATAGTTAATTAGGATCAAATAAGAAGATTACTTAAAATAAGAAAGATTAAGAAGAACTATAACCACAAATCCGAGATGCACCGACCTAAATTAGATGCATTCCTATAATCTTAGATGCATTATAACGCACCATAGTGTGTTTTCTAGCTTTTAATCAGATGCATATACGTATATTATATGCATTTCATGATTTCTCTTGTTTTTTGTTCCTCTACACGTGCCAAAATCATGAAAATCAATTTGCACAATCTATACATCAAATTAACTTTCGAAACTCAAGATGTTGCATCTATATGAATAGAAATGCATCTAATGCAAGTCGTTGCATCTCAAATGCGTGGTTTTGATCACTTCTCACCACTTCTTATTTTAATTTACTTTTTACTGGATCCTTAATATATATATATATATATATATATATATATATATATATATATATATATATATATATATATATATATATATATATATTTCACATAACTTTTGCACTGAAATACAATTAACCTCTCTCCTCTTTGGCCCCACATGGCCCACACGTTAAATAAAAAGTAAATCACTACATCTGTTTTTTAAAAATATTTATATAAAATGTAGTAGATATAAAATGAAGTGGTATTTATTAAATTTATAAATTTAATTAAAAAAGTAAAAACGGATAAGTGTACTTAGTTTCATATAATTTATTTACAATTTAACAACTGAAATTTTATTAATTATTGTTTTTTTTAACAAAATTGGCACATGTTTTTTTATACTTATTTTTTTGTTGGATGAAATTTTGATTAGTTTAACCAAATTGTTTCGATTTTGATTTTCTATTGGCAAATATGATAACTCAATTTCTCATACGTAGAAAAATTAAGCATCTCATTGCTTCAATTTCATTTGCTCAAACATTACTTTTTCACTTTTCTAAATTTTTTATATAATAAGATATTTTAATTTATATATATAAACTATTATGTGTTAAACGAAATAGTTAATATTCAATAAATAATATTTTATTATACAACACTATTACACATTATGCTTTAGAAGGTTATTCATCCAATATCTTTTATTCATTTCAATCATTTTTGGTATGAAAATTATTACGGAGTATCAAACCTTTGAGTGTATTTCGCTGCAAAAGTTATGTGAAATACATATATATATATATATATATATATATATATATATATATATATATATATATATTATTAAAGTGGGTCCAAAAAGAAGAGAGAGGTTGAGTGGGTCCCTATTTATTGTATTTCGCTGTAAAAGTTATATATATATATATATATATATATATATATATATATATATATTATTAAAGTGGGTCCAAAAAGAGGAGAGAGGTTGAGTAGGTCCCTATTTATTGTATTTCGCTGCAACATGGACTAGAAATACAACTTTTTTTTGTTTTGTTTTTTTAATATTAACGAGAATTCGACACGTGCAAGGAATGTATTTCGCTACAGGCTTGCAGCGAAATTAGTGGCCTTTTATGGAATGAAAAAAAAAACCCAACCCTCTGCGAGGCAACCTCTTATGAAAAGTGCCTCTGCAGTAATTCTCGCTTACTTGAATATTCTCTACCAAGAATTTAACACAGAACAAATACAATTCATTTACCGCTTAAATGCAAAAGGATCAAGCTTGGAAGCCGAAAGTCAAATATGCAAGTAACATGCTTGCCATAGGAACAGAGATATTGTCATCTACACCTCCTTTAGTCGGCAGTGTCTCCACAAGTGTTGCCACCAATGCCACCAGCGCCACTCGCACAATTGTCAGATACCAGTCTAGCTCAAAGTACCCGAACATTGAAAAGTAGAATAGCATCCTGGATATGGGTAAAATAGCCCCATCATCACAATTTGCAGAAAGCCAACACAAATTAAACATGAGCAACACCCAGTGATGGATGCAGAATATTCGAGCGGTATGTGCATCTTGGAGGATACGGATTTTATTTTTCTTTTTAACGGATCAAACACGTAGTTCATTTTATCAAAAAATTAGATTATTGTTAAAATATTTGACTTTTACCTTTATATTTGACACATTATGTATCTAAAATATATCAATTTTTTGGGTCAGATCAACCCGCAAGACCCGCATATTTTGCTACCTCTAGGTCAAACGAATATTTTCCCATACTTGAAAACAATATTGAATATGAAGCAACGTACCCAATTGAGACTAAGAAACCGACTATAAACATAGAGATGCTACCACACCAACTCTTCTGTAAGTTGTACGGAATTTTATGGACTCCAAATCTTCTACCCATGATATCTGCAATGCCTGTAATTATTATGTTAGAAAGAAGCCTATGAAGCGAGCGACAAAAACACGAGACTTAGAAAAGATACCATCGCCGCCACACATCATCGAGAGTGCAACAACACCGATTGGTGACTCACGCCAGAATAAAAGAGAACAAACAATCAACACTAAAACATAATACAAAGGTCCTCTAAGCAATTCCCTGTAGTGTTGGCAAAATGAGAGAGTCAGCATTGGGTCAAAACAGGTCAAACATCTTTACTAAATATCTATTACATTGACAACAATATACGCTTTTTATATAAAATGATTTGGTGTGCTTTAGCATTAAAAATATACTTCTTGCTACCTTTTTTTTTTTTTTTTTTTTTTTTTTTTTTTTTTTTTTTTTTTTTTTTTTTGTTGGACGCGTTAAGAGATATAACATAACCCGAATAGACCCATAATAGATGGGTTGAAAATGTCACGATAACTTATTGGAATGTAAAACAAATCATTGAGGATAGTGTTGCGATAACTTACTCTGGTTTCCCTTCTCGGGTGACTGATTTTATGAGATCTTCATTGGTTACCAGTGAAAGACCATGAACAAGAAGCCTTGCACAGTTCAATAAGGGCACTAAAGCAGCAAAGTAGCGAGCATCTGTTGATGTACTAATCTAGGATTGAGATATCAACTGTAAGAATTTGGTCGATATCTGTACGGCATGGCGGTAAAACTACACTTATAGCAAAATAAAGAAATGACAGGCAATCAAAAAATACCTGAAAAGCGGCCAGCTACCCATATACAGCAATCCAGATAATATATGAACCAGCTTTCTGCTTAGATTCTGATAGGAGAAGGGATGACAATAAGTACATGTAGCTATTTTGACCCATTTACTTACAATGGGTTGATTTGGGCTTTGTTTATCTCCAACGGGCCAAATGGGTGACACTAAAATAATAGCTTAAAAGGAAGTGGGCGTCAAAAATCGTCCAAGTGTACTTTAAATGCACAAAACCTGCTATACCATTTTTTAAAGAACATAAGTTTGTTATTGTAATCATACTTAACAGTTGACACAATAATAATATAATGACAATCTTGATTCTTGCACAAAAGAAGTGGGTGAACTCGACTCATACAAAATATTTGCATGTTCCGACCTGAACCCTTTTTTTACCAATTGCCACCGTTAATAACAAGGGATTAGCATGGCAAGCTAAGTTATACTCTGTTACACAAAGAGCCCAAGTTTGACTTTTATAAAACGTGGTACCTTCAAACATTAAAATTTATGTTAAATCAGTCCATCACTTTAACACCAAAGACAAAAGTTTCCTATTTGTGGTGCTCATGATACGATTTGATGTGTTTATTGATATTTTCTAAACAAATAGATGATCTTTACTAATTCTGAAGGTGCATGATATCGCAGTTGACTTTTATATATCATATGTGTGTACCGGAAGGGAGTAGGATGCACATGTAAGCATGTGCATGATAAAAAACAGAATTGAAAGGGAATTGATGGGGAAATTGTTTTTTTTATTCTATATTGATTTACAATGATAGGAGTGCCCCCTATTTATGCACATTTACAATGAACTTAAATATGGAAAAGAGTCAATTGCTGGCTGTCATTATTGAGAAATAGAAAGTGAATATACGGTTCCCTAATTGCATGGGAGATGATGTGATTGTCCATCAATCTTGCTGATCCCATTGACCCATTCTTTTAACACTCCCCCTCAAGTTGAATAACGGGATTTCCAAAATTCAACTTGCCTAGACATTCATGCAGATTTTTCTCATTAACAGCTTTTGTTAAGATATCTGCAAGTTGGTTTTCTGATCGAACAAATGAGAGTGTGATGATCTTTGCTTCCAACTTTTCTTTAATGAAGTGTCGATCCACTTCTATATGTTTCGTTCGATCATGCTGAACTGGGTTCTCCGAAATTTGAATGGCTGCCTTGTTGTCGCTCAGAATCCTACTAGGTTCTTGTGGTGGATATCCTATTTCAGTTAGGAGCCTTCGTACCCATAAAACTTCGGTTATGCCTCTTGCGATTCCTCGGAATTCTGCCTCAGCACTTGAAAGGGCTACCACCTTTTGCTTCTTGCTTCTCCATGTAACAAGATTTCCTCCAACTAATGTAAAGTACCCTGAGGTTGATCTTCGATCAGTTTTATCTCCTGCCCAATCTGCGTCGGTATACAATTGTGTTTCAAGATGCCCATTTGGCTTAAACAAGACTCCATGTCCGGTTGTTCCCTTGAGATATCGTATAATTCTTAAGACTGCTTCCATGTGGGCCTTTTGAGGTTGATGCATAAACTGACTTACCACTCCCACAACATACGCTATGTCAGGTCGGGTGTGTGAGAGGTATATCAGTTTTCCTACCATTCGTTGGTATCTTTCTTTTTCAGCTGGCTCCGCTTTCTCCTCCATATAAAGCTTTTGATTCATAATCATCGGAGTGTCCGCTGGTTTACAGTCAACCATACCAGTTTCTGCAAGCAAATCCAGAACGTACTTCCTTTTACACATGAAGATTCCCTGATTTGATCTTAGGACTTCAATTCCAAGGAAGTATTTTAGTTCCCCAAGACTTTTCATTTCGAATTCTGTGAACAAGCTTCTTCTGAGTTTGGCCATTTCCTTTTTGTCATCTCCTGTGATTATCATATCATCAACATAGATTATTAAACAGGTTATGAGACCGCCTCTCCGTTTAAGAAACAATGTATGATCTGAGTTGCTTTGCTTGAATCCATAATTGTTCATGGCCAAGGTGAACTTCCCAAACCATGCTCTTGGGGACTGTTTTAATCCGTAAAGAGATTTCTTTAGAAAGCACACCTCCTTCTCTCCAAATCTATCTGTAAATCCAGGTGGAGCTTCCATATAAACTTCCTCTTTCAGTTCTCCATGTAGGAAAGCATTCTTCACGTCAAACTGGTGTAAGGGCCATCCTTTATTTGCTGCTACAGAAAACAAAACCCTGATTGTATTGATCTTTGCAACCGGTGAGAAGGTTTCAGAGTAGTCAATACCATAAGTTTGCGTATAGCCTTTAGCTACTAATCTCGCCTTGTATCTTTCAATTGTACCATCGGGTTTGTATTTAATTGTGAACACCCACCGACACCCGACAGTTTTTTTTCCTGGTGGCAAGACACGATTTTCCCATGTATTATTTTTTGTAAGAGCTTTCATTTCTTCTTCCATTGCGTCTCTCCATTGTTTTGACTTTAGTGCTTGTTCCATGGTAGTCGGAATTTCATTGGAATACAGTGAAGAGACAAAGGCCTTGGCTCCTTTAGATAGGTTTCCTTTTGCTATGTTTGCTACCGGATATCTACGCCCCCTTGACTCCTTTTCTGGTGAATATCTTTTGGGTGGAACTCCGCGGTTTGATCTTGGTGGAAGTACATACACTTCTGATATTGTCTCAACAGTCTCCACATGTTCTTGTTCTTGTACATCTTCACTTTGTCCTGTTTGGTTAGGAGTCTTAGAAGAAAGAGGATGATCATCGTTAGTATTACTTACCTCGGGTATCAAGTCTGGAGCAGTTTCTGGGGTGGCACTGACATCTTCAGGTTGTGTGGCAAGAGGGGTCTCATCTTGTGGACTCTGGCTTCTTTCTTCTTCAGATGTAGATGTAGCATAACTCAGCCAACTCAGTGTGTCCTGGTTGTAAGTACACTCCGTCTCCCCCTGACCACTGTGTTGGGAGGCATAGTAATACTCAGTTTCAAGAAAATCACAATTCATCGTAGTGAACATGTGTCGGGTTTTTGGGTTATAACATCTGTAACCTTTTTGATTTATTCCGTACCCAACAAAGACGCATCTCTCAGCACAAGAGTCAAGTTTAGATCTATAGGCTTTAGGTATATGAACGAACACGGTGCAACCAAATATTCGTGGTTCAAGGGTAAGAACCGATGGGAGTTTAGTGTATTCGGTGAGGGTTTGCAACGGGGTTTTGGTTTTTAGGATTCGGGTGGGAAGTCTGTTTATAAGATACGCCGCGGTAACGAGGGCTTCTGGCAAAAAAAACTTTGGTGTTTGTGATTCTATGAGAAGGGCTCGAGTTATTTCTATCAAGATACGGTTTTTGCGTTCCGCGACACCGTTTTGTTCTGGCGTATGAGGGCATGTGGTTTGATGAATTATACCTTTGGTTTGAAAAAAAGATTTCATTTCAGAGTTGACAAATTCTCCACCATTGTCTGATCTAAAAATCTGAATGTTTTTCTGAAACTGACCATGTTATAAAAGACACCGAATTTATCAAGGACTTCAGATTTATTTTTTAATAAGTAAACCCAAGTCATACGTGTGCAATCATCAACAAATATAACAAAAAAACGAAAGTTTTGTCCCCCTATGATTGGGGCGGGGCCCCACACATCCGAGTGAATCAGGGAAAATGGTAGATCAACTCTTGTATTATTTGGTTTAAATGATTTTCGGTGACTTTTGGCTAACACGTAAGTGTCACAATGTGACTTATGATTAGAAGGAAACAATTTTGGAAATAACATATGTAAGTAACCGGAGGATGGATGTCCCAATCTTCTATGCCATAGCCAAGCTTCTCGTTCCTTTGTTCCATGAGATAGCATTACAGAACCATTTTGAGCTACCTCATCCACATAATACAACCCTTGTCTTTCAGTGCCACGCCCAATTATTGCTCCCGTCCTGATATCCTGTAAAATACAAAAGGTAGGTTGCATAACGACTGAGCAATTCAACTCCTTTGTTACATGACTTATTGACAGGAGTTTATGAGATAGTGATGGAACATAGAGACAATTAGAGAGTTTAAGTGTCGGTGAGATTTCGATTGTTCCCCCATTCTCTACATTCATTTTTTCTCCATTTGCGGTTTGAATGTATGATTTAGTTGGTTTGATTGACATAGCAAAATCAGATAAATCATAAGTCATGGTGTCGGTGGCTCCACAATCAAAAATCCATGACGGTTCACGTTTTATTTTGTAATTTTGAGCCACATTTGCATAACCAACATCAGGATCCTGTTTGCAATTTTCAAAGGCTTGTTGGATAAAAAAAGAAAAAGAATCAGTGATGTGTATTGGGGGTTTCGAGAAATTCTCTCTCTCATCCCCTATACCTGTTTCCACCATAAAAGCTTCATCTTCTTCATCGAGGGCCGCTGCCGCCACTCCCCCAAAACCGGTGGTGGAAGCTTTTCCTTTTTCAGTTCCGAGACCCTTGGTGCCCTTTTTGTGGCCATCATTCCACCAATCGGGGTAGCCAACGAGCTCAAAACACTGCTCTTGGGTATGTCTCGTCTTACCACAGTTACCACATTTCAGGTGTGTTTTATCCTCTTTGCCCGATGGTCCATTTCTTTTCCCATCAAACCGACGGTGCCCCTTCGTGGCGAGTCCGACTCCCTCCGTTTGGTTGGCAATGAGACCTGATGCTATGCCCTGTGTGTCATGGTTAGTTGCTCCCAAAATATTCTGATGAGCGGCCTCTTTACGGACAGTGGCATAGGCAGCCTCTGCCGAAGGTAATGGTTCCAATCGGAGGATCTCTCGTTTGATTGACTCGTATTTCCGATCAAGGGCGTTTAAGAATTGAAATAGTTTTTGCTCTGACCTGATTTTTGCATATGTCTTGATATCAACTGGACACTTCATGGGGTTGGGGTCGATCCTGTCGATTTCTCCCCACACACCTTGAAGTGTAATCCAAAATTCTTCGAGAGGGCTTTCGTTTTGTTTGATGTCGTTAGCCTTGACATGAAGGTTAAATGTTTGAAGTTTGTCTCTGCCACTGCTGTATGTGATCACCAATGCATCCCACAACATCTTTGCAGTGGGGTATTCGGTCAGGTTGCCTGCAATGGTAGGTTCAATATTTTGGATGAGCCATGAGAACACAATTAGATCTTCTTGTTCCCATTGTTCATACGATTCATCGTTTTCGCTTGGAGGATCAGAGGTCAGGTGGGATAACAGGGCCTTGGATCTTCCGCCTATAGCAACTCGAATCATTCGAGTCCATAAGGCATAGTTTTGGCTATTGAGTTTGAGATTTATCTGGAGGTTATCGGATAATTTTGGATTATGAGATTGGGGGTTGATGCCATTTTTTAACAAATTGGCAAGCTGTAATGATAAACTGGTTTCTAAGTTACCGTCTCCGGACATGGTAACTTAGTTGGGATCGAGTTTAGAGAAGGCTATTGGGTAGATGATGAGCAAACCTTCTCTGATACCATGATAAAAAACAGAATTGAAAGGGAATTGATGGGGAAATTGTTTTTTTTTATTCTATATTGATTTACAATGATAGGAGTGCCCCCTATTTATGCACATTTACAATGAACTTAAATATGGAAAAGAGTCAATTGCTGGCTGTCATTATTGAGAAATAGAAAGTGAATATACGGTTCCCTAATTGCATGGGAGATGATGTGATTGTCCATCAATCTTGCTGATCCCATTGACCCATTCTTTTAACAGTGCATACATATACTATTTCATTGTGGATCCACGAAACAGATCAAGAGTCACTATACAAATTTCACCAAACATGAACCATGAATTGGAAAGTATCATAGATCCCCTTCCACTTTTTGAGTTTTTTTCTAGACCAAAGTTATATTACTCCGTAGTTTATATGAAAAGTAGAACACGAACACTGAGCATCAGATTGATGTATGAACCAACACATACTTATAGTAATCACCAAACCTCAGTATTGTCCTTTTACACATTTATTACGATTGCACGAAGTACTGAAAACATCTTTACTTTTGGCAGGATATAAATAAACTCGGTCAATATGCTATGCACACGAAATCTACAACACTGAATAATAAAGGGGTACAAAAACTAAGTAATTTATATAGAATTGCATGGGTAGCCAGGTAGATCCATGTTATAGGATGGGTGGTCTAAGAAAAAAAAAGGAGTTTAATAATACCAACTACGGGGATGTTTGGAATTTCTTATTCAAACAACGTATGCTTATAAGCAAGAACAGTGGCGAAGCTAGAAAATTTTCAGTGAGGGGTCGGGATCTAAATTTTTTTTTCCTAACGCTATTTTTCGGGTAATATGTTCGGGTCGGTAATTCGATTCGGGTCGGGTCAAAAATTAAATACTATTATTATATAAAAAAAAAAAGTTTCAATCACTAAAAAGCTAAATATTTTTCCAAGACAACTAAATTGCAAAGAACTTATATTAGTGGTACACGATTGACGATTCCTGCCAGGCTGCTATATTGAACTTTCAACCCTAATTTCTAATTTCTACTTAAATCCCTAATTTATACTAAATCCCTAAATAAAAGACAAGTAGATTTAAAGACAACAAACCAGATTGGCCGCTGCAAGTGGCGGCAGGCGTAGCGGAGGCTAGTCGGCCGTCGGCGGTGGCCGGCGGGACTGCAGGAGCTAGGAAGGTGGGAGGTGATGAGAGTCGAAGGGGGAGGGTTTGGGATTTGGTTAATTGGTTTGTTAATTGTTATTGTTACGTTTTTTTTTTTTTTTTTTTAATGGGCTAAGTAATGGATTTTAGTTTGGGATTTGGTTTGTTAATGGATTTTAGTTTGGGTAGATAGTCTTATGTAAAATGTAATTGATCAATTTTATTGCTTAATGTATAAAAAAATTTTCACAATTAAAATGGGGGGTCGAAACCGAATATACCGAAATTTTTCTACACGAAAACTATATACCCCTTACATCGCAAAAAAAATTTCGGGGGGTCGGGCGCCCCCTCCCGTCCCTATATAGCTACGCCTTTGAGCAAGAATAACCCTCCAAGAATAATCATTGTGAAATTAGCAAATCTGAAAGTGCTTATTAAAACAACCCACTTACCCTTAAATAAGTCTAAGCAATTTTCTTCATCCAAACACTAAAAATGGTCATTTGTTTTTTCTTAAGACAGTAACAAATAATATACGAGTAATGATAGGCATGACTAAAAATTGTGTCTAATCTTATGCCTACTCCATTTGATAATTGACACATGTTACACACAATTTATTTCTCCTAATTTCAACTTTTAGATTTGACACATGTTGCAATCTTATTCTTAGGCATGTTTTTAGGCATACAAGTTAGGCATATGAATCATTTTTCATAATATACCAACCAAAATCTCGAAGCAGTTAAAATACTACGTAACACCCCTACCTATAAAGAGGGTCCCATAGGCTGGGTGTCACCTTCTGAATGACTAGCAACCACTGATTGGTCCTCATTATTCAGAGGATGACATCAAGGCTGTGGGACCCACTTTAACATATGCCCCTAAAGCACAAGTTAAAAAAATCATAACTCAATAACAAATTTTGTAGGGAACCATACAACACCTAACAAAAGTTATGGCAAACTATACACCTAGGTTGCTTTTTTTAAAACCACATATAATAAGAACAAATGAGCCTGTCAATATTCCAAAATATCTGGCTATGAATGTATGCAATTATTACAAGCAATATCTACTTCTTTTTTCTTTTTACAAACTTACTCCAGTTTACCCATGCAACCTTCGAAGATTAGAAAGATTGTAGAGTGACCAAGATACAAGTTACAATATAATTTATCAATAAACATAAATTGAATAAATGACTAGTTAGTAGTGAGCTGAGTATTCTTTTATGGGTGTTAAATAGAGTGAATGGAAAAGAATATCAATATGTTGTACATGTCACACAAAGATCAAATAGCAAGGAGCCATAAAAGCAGGTACTGGTAAAGTGAAAATAGTGTTCAGAGTACAATTATACATACTGTACTATTTATTCATGCATTTTATGGCTACTATTTCTATCCTTATCTATACTGTAGGTCAACGATAAAATCTAAAACCACCTTGTACACTCCACAATTTAGATCATGCGGTCACAATCACAAATATGAAAGGTTCAGGGTTAAATATGAGAGTAAAAAACAATTTTAACTTGATATAAAATAAGCAGTTGCTTATAAAAAAAATGCTTGTAGCCTTGTATGCTTATAAATAAGCAGATAAGTAGCAAGTGTGCACATGATCATAAAAGCCGGAAAAAATAAGCAATCCCAAACACCCTCTTTAACTTCAAAAAAATATTCATAAAGGCATCAAAACAAAACTCCTAGCATTTCCAATGCTCAACTTCTTCAATAGCTGTTATGACTTTCACATTATACTTTCTTAGGGTTCCGGTAAACCACATGAACTTTTGCAATGTAATTTTTTGTCAAAAATATTGATTTATTCAAAAAGGAACCTTGTCCCAAAATATTGTACTCCCTCTGCTCCAAGATTATTGTCAAACATTCCATTTTAAGACGTCCTAAAATAATTGTTTACTTTCAATTTCAACCAATCAAAAGAAAAAGTGAGAAAAGATGATATTTGATTGGTTGTGAAGTGTAGTGGTACCACTTTACTTAAACTGTGTTTTTGTCAATAGACAATAATTTTAAGACGGAAAGAGCATGTCAAACTACATTAAACTATTAATCATAACTATAGTTAAAAGCAATGTTTTAAAAACCGGGTCGAACCGGCCGGTTCAACCGGTTGAACCGGGAACCGGTTGGGAGACCGGGCCGGATGTCAACGGTTTTTTGGTTGTTTCGGAACCGGATTAAACCGGCGGTTTTCTTATGAACCGGGTTGACCCGGTTCTTAAAACCCGGGCGGGTCAATCTTATTTTCTTATATTTTTTTGGAGATAACATAATCTACCTACCTTTCATTTTTTATTTAGATAACCAACGTCCCCATCCTTTCATTTTCTACCTACTTTTTCACTTCCATCTCAAACCCCACATCACAGTCAAAATTGAACATCACATATCAGGTATTTTTTGTTTTTTTTTCTATTTAGTATTTACTTTGCATATTTCTTGTATAGTAAATTTGTTGTTGCCTTGTGTTGGAATAATATAAAGTATTTACTTTCAATTCCATACTACTTAGTATTTCACGGAAATAACTTTTTTTTTTTTTTTTTTTTTTTTTTTTTTTGAATAAACATAACTTCTTTTTTTCTTTTCCAAATGAAATCACACAACTATAATACATACAATTTCGAAATCGGGTAAATTTGTTCACTATTAAGTCAAAAAAATGTGTTCTTTCATTACAAAATGAAATATAAATTTGTTCACTATTAGGACCTGTAACTTTTATGTATGTGTTTAGTACTTGGATCATGGTTGGTATTAGATTTTTAATGTATTAGACTTCTTAAAAGGCTTGTTACACTTTATTATGATGGTATCCTACAAAATTTCTGTAACAGCTATATACTTTATTTCCTCCTTCATAGAACCGGTTCGACCCGGCGGTTGAACCGGTTGAACCGGTGACCCGGTGACCCGGTCACTTGGCCGGGTCAATTAAAAAACCGGGTTTTAAAACATTGGTTAAAAGTAACTAGAAATGAAACCGGGCGGTATAATCTATGTTAATATTATACTACTAGTAATTCAGTGTGCATGTTCAAAACCTGTTCAATAATGTTCCGCTTTGAAAGAGTATCAAACCCAGAAACCAATCCATAGCCGCCAGCAACCAAAAGCAAAGTAGCACCAGCGTTCTGTAGAAGAGTACCTGACGATATATCAACGGTTAAAGCACGCGCTGGTGGGATATATAAAAGACTACGCCTTTTATTATTATTATAAATATCCACAGCAGGACTACATGTATTCGGGAAAGATGTTATTGGATTAAATGAGCGTCTCGTTGGGCAGATTTTATGACGGAATAGCGACAGTTTGATGGTCGTTGCGACGACGGAGTGTGGGTGGTTGGCCATGTGGATGATAGCTAGATGTTTTGTTTTTTGTTTTGTTTGTGTGCTATTTAAAGTACTACGTAGTAAATGTTACGGATAATTATTAATTATCCATTATTAAATGTTATGGATAATTCTTATAGGATGTAGCTCATAAGAGGCCTATGACCCAGTTAGCTATTAGGGTTTTTAGTCTACTTTGTATCTCTTACAACATAGATTAATAATAAGAATATTCATTCCCTTAATTCTTGTTCACAACACGTTATCAGCAGCTCTAAAATTTTGACTTCGAATTCGTACGGGTATGTCTTCTAATTTTTTTCGAACTACAAAATAATATTAGTTAGCAATTGTCGATCATGTATTCCATTATTAATTCATTGTTTCAGAGAGATATAGTATTGTCGTTTTCGAACTATAAATAAATATAATCAGGTAGGAACGATTTGCGGTTTTGATGTGTCTATACAGGTTTCACCGTTTTTTTTTTTTTTTTTTTTTTTTTTTTTTTTTTTTTTTTTTTTATCATGCTTTCTACTTGATCACCGTATATTTATGCTTTATTTAATTTGCTTTGTTTTATAACGAGAACCAAGGTTTTGTATGTTTTTGCTGCAACGCACTTTGCTTTGTTTTATAACATGATTTGTTTACGAAACAGAATATAACATATATATATTTTTTTGATGTTACTGTGATCACAACATAGTAGAATCGTTGTATATTTTGATTTACTTATTACTTGTTTTGTTTTCACATATTACTTTGATTTACTTATTATTTTGATTTACTTACTACTTTGTTTTGTTTTATAAATGTAATTCATTGGTTGTTATGAGTAGATTACATGGTTCTTAACTGTTACTGTATATCTTTATTCTTGTAAGGTATATTTTCGACTCTCATTCTTTGTTAATGCATAATTGCATACTCACTTAATAATTTACTATTCATAGTTTATGCTTTGATTAGACACGTGTAGATTTACTTTTCAATTGTAATCACGCGTTTTTCTTCCAACCTAAACACAATTATTTTAATCCCATGAAATTTATCAGTATAAATATAGTTCCATATGTATACGTTGTGATATATAGATAGATTTATGTGTTACAATAGTTTGTCAGATGCTTTCATTTGATTTGCTTATTGTTTAACTTGCATATGACTAATCTGTTATTTGACTTATTTGTCCTATTTTCCTGTGTAATTTTATTTTTCTTTTGTTGTTGTTTTCTTTAGAATTATACTTATTGGCACATAATTAGCAATTTTAGTTATCTATTTATTAACGTGCATGTACTACGAACATATAGTTTATCATGGAGCCAAAGCTAGCAGACTTAGACATTATGGCTTTAGACATAAGTGGAAAAAATTACTTGTCTTGGGGTTTGGAAGCCGAGACATACTTGGATGCACATGGGCTTGGGGATACAATCCAAGCGGGAAAGGTAACAACTGCTATGCAAAAGGCTAAGGCATTGATGTTCCTATGCCATCATCTCCATGAAAACTTGAAAACGTGATTTTGCCTAAGGCACGTTATGAATGGACCCACTTAAGACTACAAGATTTCAAAACAGTGAGCGAGTATAACTCAGCCATGCACCGTATTACTTCCACGTTGCTATTATGTGGGGATCCAATTAGTGATGCTGAAATGTTGGAAAAGACTTTCTCCACATTTCATGCTTCTAATATACTATTGCAACAACAGTATCGAGCCAAAGGTTTCACAAAATATTGTGAATTGATTGCATGTTTGCTTGTGGCCGAACAAAATAATGAACTTTTAATGCAAAACCACGAGAAGCGTCCAACTGGTGTTGCTCCGTTCCCGGAAGCAAATGTGGCAACATATAATGATCATAGTGTAGGTCGCGGTCGTGGATATGGCCGTGGACGAGGACGCGGACGAGGTTATGGTCGTGGTCGTGGTCATGGTAAAGGACGTGGATTCGGTAGAGAAAATTATCATGGTGTTCAACATGATGTTCAGTTTAAGAGTACAAATAGTCACAAGAAGTGGCAAGATAAAGAAAAGAATGAGAATGAAGGAGATGAAAAAGAAAAGAACATAATAGCGGATTCATGTTATCGTTGTGGCACTTTTGGTCACTGGGCAAAGGAATGCCATACACCCAGGCATCTAGTTGAACTTTATCAAAATTCTATCAAGAACAAGAGAAACGGGGTAGAGTCAAACTTTGTTTATGATAATAAAAATAATATCCCCGATGATCCTAAAGACCATACTGATGATGACACTTACTTGGAGGCTGATGATTTTCTTACAGAAGATTAATTGGTAGAGTCAAGCCATGAATAATTTTTCTTTAAGTATTTTGTAAAGAATTTTCTTTGCGTGTTTGGTTTGGAATTTTCTTTAGATGTTTGGCTATGATACAGTTTATTACGGAGTATTTATTTTCTTTAGTTACATATTTTTATCTTTTATGTGCATTATTTTGATTTAATAATGATATTAATTGATGTAGTAATAATTAAACTGGTGCCATGTGATGATGTGTATGGTCTTGTCTACTAAGTTTTATAAATCAGTTGCATTCAAGTTATTTGCTAGCTATGATAGTAATAAATTCTAGCGAAAATTACTGACATACCCCTGCATGGAGGGGTGTGTCCCAATCTACCCCAAGCTAGCGCCGTTTTTCAAAATACCCCAACATTCTCCTAAAATTCATACGCGACATATGGGGAACACACGTGTCAACATGCTACGATCGGGACAAAAAAAAAGAATATAATATACATGTCGCGTATATATATACGCGACATATATATATACGCGACACACATTAAACCTGCATGGGGAATGAGCGTATCTTGCATGGGGAAGGAGCATGTTTCCTCTTATTTCACCACTGTCGGGAGAGACGACTTATTATATAAATATACTAAAACCCAAAATATGATGTGTCCAAAATACACATTTTGAAACAGTGGTGCATGAGATTTTCGATGCAAAAAATGTGGTCCAAAATATAGAAGTACAAAGTCCAGCAGTATGTGGTGGACATCTATTGGTTGAAGTACTATTCATTTTTCCTCAAACACTATTCATTCTTCCTAATACACATTTTCTGTTACTGTTCACACCAACCAACTTGGTTTGGCCACTGTTTGAAACCGATTTAGTCTTCCCCTTTTTGCACAAACGAACAAAAATATTGATATAGTATTGCCAAACCACCAGAATCTTCCAACAGCAGTCTTTACACACCTGCATACAACATATCATCTTGTAGAAAGAAACCAAAAAAAAAAAAAAAAAAAGAAAAGAAACTTTGTCTCATCTACAGGTATGTGTATTCTCAGGTGTTTTTTTGTTTCCTCCTGTACAGATTTGCATTCACATGCACTTTATCTTTTGTCTTTTGTTCAGGGATCACAATCTGCACCTTCTTTTACCACTTAACCAATTGCAATATACAGGTACATGTAATAGCTATGTTTTTAACACATGTGTTTTTGGATCCTTTACTGTATTATGTTCTTTTATTTACATCCTCTTATGCATTGACTAACTTCCTTGATTCTCATAATATTCCAAAAAAACTTTTGCCATGCACTTTCTATTCATATGTATCTATTACTTATGATGTTTTATAGACTACATATTCCATATCTGTTGACTGCTTTAGATAAACATATATATATAACTCTACATATGCGTAGAAGGTTGTTACCAACAGATTTAAGAGCCCACGAAGTGAGTCACCCTGAAAATAGAATACACATTAACAAAATAGGAATACCTTATAATGGGTGTGCAAATAATACCAATATACCACCGTATTTCCAACAAAGTCCACTTCAAAAATACACCACTCCGTCTTCAGCAACGCCTGTTAGCCAAAAGTTTTATCCATATGACGTATCAGCAATAGATCAGCATACGCTTAGTCTACAATGCCAAGACAACAACTGCAAATTTCATGCAGTACCTGGAAATATATGTGCCGCCAAAGACCAAATGACAGGTAATTTTTTTCATTATTTTTTATAACTAATGTAAAGTTAATGTATGCATTTTCACTAAATATTTTCACATATAATGCAGGAACTTCAAATGCATTTTGTATGAATCCTTTTGTTGGAGAAGAACAAATTTTGGGTACCAAAGATGAACAACTATGTTCGATATCAGATAGCACCAAACAAAATAGCCATATCAGATATGATCGCCGCAAGCGTATACCAACACCAATATACAAAAATGGAAATAAGAATGGCAAAAGGCAAAAAGGTATAAACTTTTGGGTTATTCCTAAATGTCATAGTAGTAGGCTCACATACTTATTATCCATTTGCTAAAAAATACCTTTTTCACACTATATTGTTTCTGTTTTTCAGGCACACAAAGTAGCGAGGGCTCCACCTTTGTCACAACTTCTAATGTGCCACAACAATTTCCTAATCATTTTAAAGCCACTTCTGATTCAATAGCAAATACTCAGAACCAAGGTATCTATATTTAAGTCGCCATTAAATACACGTTAACAAATACACCTTATATTAGAAACTACTTTATTAAAAAAAAAAAAAAAAAAAAAAAAAAAAAAAAAAAAAAAAAAAAACCTACCATTAAATAAGTGTTACTTGCATTTCCACAAAAAGAAAGCCAAACATTAAATACATGCCATGCATTCATTACTAATAGGGCAACTAAATTTTATGCAGGTTTTGGTTCTACAAAAGGAAAAAACATACTCACCAGTTCATACAATTGTCCTTTTGCCAGCACTTCTTTCTTTACAAATGCAAACAATTTTACTTCCACCGCCTATCCACATACTAATTATGCCAATTCAGCCGTTCAGAACAATTATCAGTTCAACAATTGTTCCTCCAACGAACATGCAAACATTGCGCCATCTGCTTCATGCAATGAAGGTTAGAAATCGTTATATAATAATAACAATAGTAATAATGATAATAATAATAATAATAATAATAATAATAATAATAATAATAATAATAATAATAATAATAAGTTATGTGAAGTTATTGTATACATTTTGACTAAATGGTTTAATGTATTATGCAGCCCCTTCAAATATATTAGGTATCAATCCTTTTGTTGGACAAGGTCAGATTTTCGCTACCAAAGATAAACCGCTATGTTCAATATCAGATGCTAGCAAAGAAAGTAGCCATGTCAGATTTGATCGTCGGAAGCGTATACCAACACCAATATACAAAAATGGAAATAAAAATGGCAAAAAGCAAAAAGGTATAAACTTTTTGTTATTATTAAGTGTGATAATAGAAAAGTGGCATGCTTATTGTCCATTTGTTAGAAAATTAGTTTTTTTACAATATATGTATTTTCTTCTTCAGGCATGCAAATTAGTGAGGATCCTACATTTGTGACAACTTCTAATGTGCACGAAGAATTTCATAATAATTTAGGAAGCAATTCAGCGGCAACAAATCAGAAACAAGGTATTCATATGCTTTCTTAAAAAAGAGATCTGCCATTAAATAAGTCTTACTTACATTTGCAGAGAAGGAAAGCCTAGCATTAAATACATACCATGCATTCATTACTAATAAGGCACTTGAATTTTATTCAGGTTTCAATTCTAAAAAAGGCAAAAGCATACTGACTCACTCATATGATTCAGCTTCTGCGGCACTTCTTTCTCTGCGAATGCAAACAACGTTACTGCCAGCAACTATCCACATGCCAGTAATAACAATTCAACCGTCCAGAACAACCACCAGTTTAACAGTTATTTTTCCAATGGACATATAAACAACACGCCATCTGCATCATCCAATGAAGGTAAGAAATGGTTAAATAATAATAATAATAATAATAATAATAATAATAATAATAATAATAATAATAATAATAATAATAATGATAATGATAATAGTAGTAGTAGTAGTAGTAATAATAATAATAATAATAATAATAATAATAATAATAATAATAATAACAGTAATAATAATATGTCACACCCCGAAAATCGGGTCCAGCGGAAGCATACATGTAGCTGGGGTGTAACTCAATTGTATCACAACACAAGTACAAAAATAGTTTTTGATTTCAAACATTTAGAAAAACATGGTTAAGTCAAAATGTTGAATTTACATAATTAAAAGTAGTGCGGAAGTAGGCCCTTAAAATAGTTTAAAACGGTCCCCATATGAATAATCAGAGTCTTCTATAACCATGCCATGCCCTGCCAAAACCTCCAGTAGTGTACCATTGGTTAAAACCTGAAAATACATGCTAAAGTGTCAACACGAGGTTGGTGAGTTCATAGAGTTTGTTTAACAAATAAAGTTTATAAAAAAAATGATCACACAGCAAAGGCATCGTAAATCCACTCAGTTACAAGTCCCACCATAAGAGACTTGTAACCTGTGTGTTTACAACCCACTGCTAAATAGTTTATGTCTAGTCGTCAAGCACAAGTGGTCAATATAATATGTCAAATTGTCAATCATATGTACGTGTATCATAGTAGTTAAAAGTGTAAACGTCACCACAAGGGTCTTCCGACATACAGTCAGGATGCACAACACACCTCTAGGGTCTTCCAACAACTTACGGTTGGGATGCATCCAAATTAATGGCCTTCCAATACCGTAGTATTAGGATGTATCCAAATTAATGGCCTTCCAATACCGTCGTATTAGGATGCTGCTCCGTCGACAGGGGAGACTTTATAATGCTGCTCCGAACAAGGGAGACTTCATAGTGTTGCTCCGAACAAGGGAGACTTCATAGTGTTGCTCCGAACAAGGGAGACTTTAAGTCAAAGTACGTACGGTACATAAGTTCAAAAGTTTAAGTCAAGTTCAAAAGGTCAAGACAAGTCATAAGTTCATAATAAAGTTCAAGTCAAAACCATGTTTAAAGAGTCAAGTAATAGTTCAAGTAAAAACGAGCATGTATTCTCCCCCAAAAGTTGACAAAACAATTTAAAAGAGTAGGGGCTATGACTCACCTGGTGCGAATAGCTACGAAGACAAAAGTGGTTACACAGAAATGAGGTTCGATCTCTAACCGCGACCTATAACGAACGAATGATACGATCTACTTAAATTATGAGGGGATGCGATGAATGTACATGCACATGAAGCCTATACCACTCGTAGTTTGAAAATAAGTGTTGACGTTGATTTATAGTGTTTCCATAACTTAAGAGAATATGTGTTATTAGAAGTTGTCAAATATATATATAGTTCGCCTAGTTTCAAAAGTGTATATCTTGGTCGTTTTAAACTCGTTTTCTACGTTCTTTACATCCCCGGAATCGTAGGATAACATACTAACATATTTTTGATAAGTCGGGACGGCTAGATCAAGTTTTATGCCCAAAACAGCCCGTGACAACTGTTCATCAGCAAGCAGTTTTTCAGAAAACTAGTTTTCGTCGTTAAATTCGGAAAATCATATCTCCTTCGTTATTAACTCGTTTTAATCCGTTCTTTCGCCCACGGCTTCGTTTTTGAAAGTATTTTCTAAATCTTTGATCAAAAATTACCCATCATCCACTGATTTTCCCACGTTTCAAAAATAGGGACAGTAGGTCAATATGTAGTTTCAAAAACCATTTTCCTAGTGTTCCAATCTAGTTCCAACTTCAACCAAACCACTTTCAATCACCACAAATCTAGTCTAATCTTACCATACACCTTCTTAGGGTGTCATGGGTTCCTAAACATCATAAATCAAGTGGATCTAACAAGGATCTAACTATAATCAATTTCTAGGGATCAAAAGTTTTATAAATATATAAATGAGTGGTATATACTAACATATGCATGTAAACCTTGAATGGAAATCATATGACCATAAAAATAACATGAAGAAATTATGGAAAAGAGTTTGACAACTTACATAGAAAGATTATAGAGCTTGGATGAGTAAAACCAAAGAAACCTTGAGTTTTTATTACAAAACTCAAACAAGAACGACTAAAGGGACAAGATTAACACTTGATCTTGGAAAAATGATGGATCTTGCTTCTTGGATGATCCTAGCCGAGCACACCAAGGAGAAAAGGAGAAAGAAAAGTTTACTTGCACTATGAATGATTATTGTGAAAAATGGGATGAAAGGGTTTATTATATAGTTAGAGACATAAGTTAGGTTTGCATTAAATTTGGTAGGTGAGGTTAAGCACATGAGATGGATTAGGAGGGGGGGGGGGCCGGTTCACAAAGGAGGGAAAACAAGGAAGAGTGTTTTGTGGACTAATTAATGAGTTTGTCTAGTGGATGTAAGTATTAGTTGGTTAGATATTTAGTGTTTAGGGGATACCGGGTACCGAGTTAACTAAAAATAAATGATACCGAGGTGAAATAAAATACGAAGAAGTTGTAAAAATTGTAAAATATTATTCCTGATAAAAATCGGATGTTAAAATAATTATCGGGTTGAAATATCGCAAACCGACGGAGTTATAAGCTTCGACCGGAAAACGTAACAGTTGATTTGAAAACACCGGGCAATTTAATAATAAAATTTTTATATTATTATTATGAGTATAAAAATGTGTTAGGACCATAGTTGGGATTGACGGATCAATTATTTAAAATAATAGCTCATAAGATAACGTTTATTAGGTAGATAATCGTACGTATATAAAAATGACGCAACTCACGTATAAATGACAAATTTTCTCCGGAGGTGAATAGTGTTTTATGAATAGTAAAATTTTAAAACGCTTCTCAGAATATCAAACTGACCTAAAAAATGATGAATAGTGATCGATGAATAGTAACCGATGAATAGTAAATGTGAAAGTTCGGGAAAAGACCAGATTTTACGAGTTGTGACATAATAATAATAATAATAATAATAATAATAATAATAATAATAATAATAATAATAATAATAATAATAATAATAAGACACAAAGTTTTGCTAGTTAAACGTCTATTGTTACCAACTAAGATAGCTAATGTTGTTTTAAAAAAAATTTGTTCCAGGTGTGTCGCATCTGTATATTGACATTGGAGACTGTGATTATACATGTCAATATTGCAATGCAGCTTTCTGGTATGGTGAAAGACTGAAAACAGGATCTCGATGGCAGCCAATAAAATATAATAAGTGTTGTGGAGGTGGGCAGGTGTATCTCAAAAAAGAATTAGACCCGCCAATGTTTTTCAAAGAAATATTTAAAGATAAACATTTCTTGGAAAATATACGGGCGTACAATCAAATGTTCAGCATGACATCGTTTGGTGCACAAATTGACGATAAAATTACCGATGGAAGAGGGCCATATGTATTTAAGATTTCAGGAGAGATCCACCATTGGATAGGCACAATATGTCCTACCAATATAAATGAGCCAAAATTTATGCAGCTTTACATTTATGATACAGAGAATGAGGTGGCTAATAGGATGAAACGTTTTGGTGGAATAGAGCATAGCAATTTGAAGCCTGAAATAGTGCAGAGCTTGATCCAAATTCTGGATGAACACAATGAGTTGGTGCAGGTCTTTAGAATAGCAAGAGAAAAATTCAATGACCCAAATGTAACTGAATTCAAAATTCAGCTTTACAATGTCGTTGGAAATCGACAATACCAACTTCCTTCTTCAGGAACTCTTGGAGCAATAGTATTTGAAAGTGGTCCCAACAGCCAGACAGATTATGATGTGATTGTAGAATATAAAGACAGGGGGCCTCAACGAATCAATAAACTTCACACATCATACATGTCTCTGCAATATCCTCTTCTGTTTGTGTATGGCCAGCCCGGTTACAACACACAAATGACGTTGGAAGAAGTTAATTCAAAAAAAAGAGGAACAAACTATCCATGAATATGTATTATAAGTACCAATTACACGAAAGATTTGACCAATATGGTCTTCTTTTTAAGGCTGGCTGGTTATTTCAGCAATATGTAGTTTCAGTCTATTGTGCCCTCGAACAGGAAAGGCTCGACTTTATGAGATCAAACCAGAGGAAACTTAGAAGTGAGTGTCTTTCCGGTATTTGTGACGCAATTTCAAAAGGAGATCATTTTGGAAGTCATGTTGGCAAAAAAATTATTCTTCCTTCAAGTTTCACCGGTGGACCAAGGTATATGTATAGTCATTACCTTGATGCACTAGCCATTTGTAGAGTCCTCGGTAACCCACAATATTTTATTACATTTACGTGCAACGTCAACTGGCCAGAAATCAAACGACATATGAAAAGGTATCCTGAGATCTCACAATCCGACAGGCCTGACGTCGTGTGCCGTGTTTTTCAAGAAAAGTTAAATGATTTTATAAAGGTGTTAAAAGAAGGCCACATTTTCGGGCGTTGTACTGGAGGTATGTAATACTTTTAGACCATATTATCAGTCAAAATTACATTGTCTCCAATTATAGTGTCAGCACTGTATTCTCAAACATGCTACTCATTCTTACTATTATTTTTTCGTTTTTTGCTTTAACAGTTCTTTACACCATTGAATTCCAAAAACGTGGGCTGCCACATTGTCATACATTGTTATGGATAGATGCGCGTGACAAAATCAGAGATCCAGAACAAATTGACAACTTCATTTCAGCAGAGTTACCCGATAAGGCGTCTGACCCTGAGGCATATAATGTAGTTGCTGATATGATGATGCATGGACCATGCGGGAATGCTAAACCAAAGGCGCCATGTATGCAAGAAGGTTTATGCACAAAGAATTTTCCAAAAAAATACATAGAAAAAACTTATTTTGATAAAGATGGCCATGTACATTATCGCCGACGAAAAATAACATCATATGTTCAAAGAGGTGAAGTCAAGCTAGACAATAACTACGTTGTACCATACAATCGTTCGCTTTGTCTAATGTTTCTCGCCCATATCAATGTCGAGTACTGCGGTTGGAGTATGTTAATAAAATACTTATTCAAGTATATTTTTAAAGGCACAGATCGGATTGCAGCCCGCATAGTTAAACCAATTGGCAGTTCAGAATCTTCATCATCTGTACCTAACATACAGATAGATGAGATTCAAAATTTCATTGATGGTCGGTTTCTGTGTCCACACGAATGCTGTTGGAGGATACTTGATTTTCCTATTCATCACAGAGAACCGCCTGTGCAAATACTTGCAGTTCACTTAGAAGACATGCAAGAGATAACTTTTGGTGAGCAAGAAAGTCTAACTCACGTTGTCACAGACGAAGGGAGGAAACTCACTACGCTCACAGAATGGTTCACTTACAATAGGCTATTTACAGACGGAAGGCACCTTACATATTTAGACTTTCCGTCTGAATATGTTTGGTATGAAGAATCTAAATCATGGAAACGCAGAAAAATAAAAACCAAGCATTCAATTGGCAGATTGGTGTACGTGTAACAATTCGCAATTTCAGGTTAACTTTTACTCCCGAAAATTTTACTATTCACTTTTCACTATTCATCTCAGAAATTTTTATTTCATATTCTCGTAAGTTAAACTATTTTAACGATAATCCGAGAGTTTGACGCTCGTCGGATCATTTCTGCAAAAATCACAAAGCCGTGTCCGAGATTTACTTTTAGGTTTAAACGTCCTTCCAGCATCCCGATATATCCATAAAACATTATAAACAATAGAAATATGATTTTCTCTCATTTTAGGACAATCCAAAAGTTTCGGAATTTTACGTTTTTCAGTTCAGCGTTTTACGCGAATTACGCGTTTTAGACCCGTGTTTCCAGTTTTTAGCAGGGTTTTAGCACCCGATAGAACCTACCACTCATTTTATATTTTATTATGGACTATATTGACATGTTTAACAATACTTTCAAATTTCATATTTTTACGATACCCGGTTTTGCGTTTTGAGGCTTAATCATTTACGGTTAGCGATTTACGGAGTCAAAACTAGCTACATACTTAGGATAATACCATCAAAAGTCCACACCTTGTTCTCCAAGTTCATGAACCACCACTAGGGGGGGCATTCACACTTGTGGCATGATCTCATGACTTTAGCCATTAGATCAAGATTTAATTACAACTTTGTCACCAAGTTTATGTAAGTTCCTAGTAACCTACCTAACCTCCTCATTCATAGTATAAATAGCAAGCTAATCCCTTCCATTCTCATCAATAAAAAAACGCCACAACACAATACCTAGCACCATGATCCTTTGATCATCAATATACAAGTTACACTACAAAGTTCAAGGTCTTAGTATTCTCTACCTAGTTCTTAAGTTTGTTAGGTGATTCCATGGTTGAATTAGGAGCTACACAAGGTGATTAGGGGCTGAAGTGAATGGTTTTCACAAGGTTTATATCAAGGCTAGCAAGGGTTACAAGAGTTGTGGTGAAGGGTTTGCAAGCATAGGTTTAGTGTCCTAGTTCCATACTTGACTTCCTTTCTTTAGAAAGCCAAAAGTTGTAAGCAAACCCTAACATACTCCTTGCTTAAATATCATTTTCATGCTTATTATGTTTCATTCATGCTATATATGGTCTTTGTATTGTGTTCATGATGTTTAAAAATGGATAAAACGAGTATTGGTATACATATGTTAACTTATGACAAGCAAACAAGCAAACTAGTGATTTTTATGGAAAACCACGACCACAATAGTATAACTTTGATATTTGACACTTACTTACTGTTAAAGAGGACTTAACAAGGAAAACATGGCAATTTGAATCACCCAAAACGAGTACACGAGTCAAAAGTTATGACCATTTGAAGTTAGCGAAACCAAAACGGCAAAACTGCCTAAATAGCATTCTGATCAAATTTTGATTTTGAAAGTCCCACTTCTGGTCCGATTCATCAAAAAGTTAAAACACGAAAGTTGTCCAGAACGACGTTTTCGTTCAGGAACAAAGAAGCTCGAGCCCTGAAAACGCTTTCCGAGTGATAATTTCTTCAAATTCTTAACAGCCCATTTTTAGACCAAAGTAACTATATAATGGTTATAATTAGATGAGACCAAGAGGTCTAATGACCTAAAGCCAAGACCACAACCATGGCTAAAGCCAAGGTTGAGTCTCAAGACCATGGTAACAATGACCAAGGTCACGGCAAAGCCACGGCTAAAGACCATATAACTTTTAAAGATCAAAACTTATATATATGTTATCAAATACTACAATAGTAGGGAGCCTCATGTGAGGAGTTCATTAAGTAAGCCGTCGAGACAAGTTGTGGATTTACGAATTAAAGTGTCCTGGCTCCTCGAACGTTTACTCCATGACTTCTGAATTATGTCGGCCCGAACGGTAGTAAGAGATATACAACCTATACATGTTTCATAAACCATTTATATTCAACGACTTACACTTTATACTAAGTACTACATCATGAACATTATGCAAGACATATATGGGCAATTCTTCGTATTCTTAGACGTTACTCCAAACCTAAGTCGCAACGTTCTATTATAGGCTGCTCTTAGAGACTTTCACGATTCGACTACCACTTTCATTTCTCATTACATAGACTTAAGGTGAGTCATAGCCCCTACTCTTTTCGTACCTGTTTTAACTCTTTGGGGGGGATACATGCACAACTACTTGCTTACTTGTACAAATACTCAAAACATTTATACTTGATTGTTTCATACTTGATTGTCTTATACTTGATTGCATTATACTTGATTTCATACATACATGACTGTTTTATCTTTGGGAAGTGGCTCCCAGTAATCTTTTATCTTTGGGAAGTGGCTCCTAGCAAACTTTTATCTTTGGGAAGTGGCTCCTAGTTTTCTTTGGGAAGTGGCTCCCAGTTGTCTTTGGGAATTGGCTCCCAAGTGAGGTCTTCGGAGATGAAGTAGAGACTCACTACTAATTGCTTAATTGTCTTGATGAACTTATACATATCTTTATTATACTATATGTTAGCAGTGGGTTGTGAACACACAGGTTACAAGTCTCTTATGGCGGGACTTGTAACTGAGTGGATTCACGATGCCTTTGCTGTGTGAACATTCTTTAAGGCTTTTTCAACTGTTTTAAGATAAACTCTATGAACTCACCAACCATTGTGTTGACACTTTAGCATGTTTATCTCAGGTTAGTAAGACAATAGCTAGTGAGTGGAACTTAGAGTCAAGCTGCATATTCTGAAGACTTACGCTTTTATCATTTACCATTCAAAACATTTTGTATACATTTATGTATCATACTTTGGAATCTCATGTTTGTAACTTTGAATTCATTAATCGAAGGGTAACTTTTCAAAACGTCTCATTTAGAGTTCGTTTTCTATAACTTCTACTTTGTATTATGAAGTAGCACCCCTATGACACAGTCTTCCGCTGTGGTATTTTGGGGGTGTTACAGTACGTCCACCCAGCAGCTGGAGAATTGTTTTATTTTCAAATGCTGCTTGCCCATCAAAAAGGATGCAAATCATTCATTGAAGTGCGCACTGTTAATAATCACACTTTCCCAACATACCGTGCTGCCTGTCAAGCTATGGGTCTTCTTGATGACGACAAAGAATGGGACATAGCATTGGAAGAGGCTTCCATGACAGCAACGACAAGCCAGTTACGCACACTTTTCAGTCATATTCTGATATATTGTGAAGTTTCAGACCCTTTGCAACTATGGGAAAAGCACTGGCGCCTGATGGCAGACGATATCCCTAGAAAAGCTTCTGAAACAAGTAATGTTAACAATCTTCATGTAAATGATCCAGAACTAAAAAGCTACATTATGTATGAACTGGAAGTCATACTTAATGGCTGTTCAAGGTCACTTGAAGATTACGGTTTCTCCTTACCTCCGGAACACCTGATTCAGCAATTGCATAGCAGGCTCCTTATGGAAGAAAGGAATTACAACCGTGAAGAATTAAAAGAAGAAGTTGCAAGGTCAGTTGTAAAGTTAAATGTTGAACAACGGCATATTTACAACATTATAGTCGATGCGTGTGCCAACCAAAAACAAGAGTTGATATTCGTCTATGGACATGGCGGAACGGGAAAGACTTTTTTGTGGAAAACAATTATCAACACTTTACGTTCAGATGGTAAAATCGTCTTGGCAGTCGCGTCTTCAGGTGTAGCTTCTTTACTCCTGCCATCTGGCCGTACCGCTCACTCTAGATTCAAGATTCCTCTAGAATTAACTGATGATTCAATGTGCAACATAAAAAAAAAACGCTTATGGCAGATTTGTTGAATCAAACAGATTTGATAATATGGGATAAGGCACCAATGAATGACCGCAAGTGTTTTGAAACACTTGATAGAACACTTAGAGATATTCTATCAAATGATGATAAACCATTTGGTGGAAAAGCAGTAATGCTAGGTGGCGACTTTAGACAAACACTTCCTGTAAAAAAAAAGGAACGAAGGCGCAGATAATTGAGTCATCAATCGCTAAATCATATTTATGGAAGCACTTTAAAGTATGCAAGCTTAATCAAAACATGAGACTACTTAAAAAAGATCTTAATGATGATGAAAGAAAAATGACAAGCGAGTTTTCTTCATGGTTACTTAATATAGGTGATGGTGCTATTGGAGAACCTGATGAAGAAAATCCTCGCGAAGCTTCTTGGATCAAAATTCCACCGCATTTTCAGATACCAGATGAAGAAGGTGCCATACAAAAGCTGATTGATTTCATCTATGATGAAGAGACACTACAGCAACCAACAGCTCAAGTTTTGCAACAAAAAGCGATTGTGTGTCCAAAGAATGAAACAACTGATATGATAAACGAACACATATTGTCGTAGGTAGAAGGAGAACCTGTTGTGTACATAAGTACAGACGAGGCGATACCACTAGGAAAGGATGGCGCCGCAACTGAAATGTTGTATCCACCAGAATACCTCAACACTTTCAAATTTTCCGGTTTACCGCCAGGCATACTTCAACTAAAAATTGGAAGTCCAATTATGTTACTGAGAAATGTTAACCTAGGGGGTGGTCTTTGCAACGGAACAAGAATGATAGTAAAAAATCTCATGTCTAAACTGATTGAAGCAGAAATCATTACAGGCGCAAAGATAGGAGAAAAAGTATACACCCCAAGAATCCCTTTAACCCATAAAGACCCAAACTACCCCTTCATATTTAAACGCAAACAGTTTCCGGTCAAGCTTTGTTATGCTATGACCATCAACAAAAGCCAAGGGCAATCTCTTAATAAGATTGGCGTTTACCTACCTCAACCAGTTTTTGGACACGGTCAGTTATATGTTGCATTATCCCGTGCAACATCTCCATACGGTTTAAAAATACTTTTAAAGTCTAATGATGAAAATTCAGCAGACGCAACAAAGAATATTGTTTATAAAGACTTTTTGGCAGAAGTTTGCGATACACAGGTTGATATCGTTATAGTAACTGCTGAAAACCAGGCTTTTCTTATCCATATACTATTATTTACAATTATTTTTTGCATAACATAATATAATATGTATTGTTTTACTTGCCTTTTTACTTCCATTAAGCTATTTATGATGCCATATTGTTGTCATTTATTCGATCATTGAAAAAACAATAATGCACTTTTCCTAATTTGTTTTACCATACACAACATGGCAGAGTCGAGTGACCTTTCTATTGAACCAAAAGGAAAACAAAAGATGATAGAGGTCGAAAGCAATATCAAAGAACTCAGGCCAAAAGACAGGAACAGAATCATAGAAGCAAAAATTTATAGAGCATGGATGGCTCGAGACCCACCAGATACAACAGAAAAAGGTTGTCGCGCAATTTTACTCGACAGAGAGGTAATCTTAAAATCATATAGCTACCCAGATGCAATAAACCATAACTAAATAGCCGTAAACTAACAGTTTTTTTTAAATAGGGATCTGCAATACAAGCAAACACCGAAGCTTCTGAAATAAATCATTTTAAAAAGATTCTAATACCTGGGAAAACGTACCGAATATCAGGATTCATGTGTATCCCAACAGAAAATTGGCAGCAAACACTAGAAAACCGAACATCCTTGGCATTCACTAGATTTACCAGATTTGAACCAATACCGCCTCAGGGATTCCCAGATCATTACTTCAAATTCATCTCTTACAACCGGTTACCATCCAGAATTGTTGATCCTGATGACAAAACCCGCACAGAGTATCCGGTTCTTATAGGTAATACAGACTGCTTATTCTTCTTGAATAATATATATAACTGCAAAGAAGGATCACACACTTTTTTATTCAAACAGATTATATAGGATGTTATATCAGCTCAGGAGAAACAGACACAATAGGCGACCCAAACAGAGACCAAATGGTTACACGCAAAATAGAAATACAGAATCTGAAGTAAGTATTGTCTTATAATTTATTACATATCTATACAAAACATGCTTCTTTAATGCAGCTTTGTAACTAAAAAAAAATCGTTCTATATAGCCGAAATTCAGTCGAGTTGACACTATGGGATGACCTAGCGGAAACATTCAGAAAAGATGACATCGATAAGTTGGAAAAACCAGTTATAATGGCAGTAACTTTATGTCGAGTCACAAGATACTACAACAAACTACAGTTGTCATCCACACCAACAACTTACTATTATGTAAACCCAAAAATCCCACAACTTGAGCAATACCGAGCAGAGTAAGCACTGCATTCTAAATTTATACTATATAAGTATTTTTTTTTACATTTTAAGTCCTAAACGTATGTATGTTTAACAGATACAGAGAACTCTTCAACCTCAGCCCACCTTTACAGATTGTTAGGCACCCATACGAAGACAAAGAGAAAGAAAAATTCCGAAATAGGTTTCCGTTGGCTATGCTATTACAACAAACTCCAAAAACGTATGAAGTTAGTTACAATTATTTGAAGTTCATGTTGTGCATATATAACTTAAAAAAAATTAATATGTAAGCAGACAAAAACTATACTTATTTGTTGAATACTTAACAGGGTGTTCAATTCACTTGCGAAGGAAGCATAGCAACCATCAACACATCAAAAGATTGGTATTATCCATCATGTACAAAGTGCACTCTCAAAGCTCATGAGAATGAAGGTGTTTTTGAATGCCGTGTGCATGGACCATTAGAGTATCCATCTTACAGGTAATTCTATACTGCATACTACTTTTACATCAACCACACGACACTACATAATGCATCTACGTATACAGATATAACTTCAAAGGAAACCTAACGGACAACACCGCAACAGCAACAATGACATTTTTCACTCCAAAGGCAGACAAAATTGTTGGCACTGACTGTAGTTCATTACTCAAAGTGCTTAACAACCCTGGCCCACGGGATATACCAGAAACAATACACGCAATCACTGGAAAAACCCACATTTTCCAGTTTCATTACAATACATCATCAAAACTAGGCCCTCCAGAATTTATTTTTGATAAGCTACTCGATGATCCACCCACAACAAAACAAATAGCAGACAAACCATCAGGTAATAAACTTATCGTTGTAGCTGTATCCTCATAATACTACTACAATACTTCTAACGAACAGACAATGACCATTTTTTTAATCATAGGTTCGGGAACATTACATGAATTATCTGAAGCTCTTACAACAGACATACATGATGAAGAAATCGTGTCTGCTATCCTTGCCTATGGTCCACCAAACATAAAAGATGTCAACATTCAGACACCACCAGTCCCTGTCACACAAGAGGAACATGCACAAGGTGAGAAACTTTTACAATTCAGTAAAAATGATAACAAAAATTAGTAAACATATTTTGCTCTAACTGTTATATTTGAATTGCACCAGAACAGCATTTTACCCCAGCAATATTTTTTTTGTATACAAATGCAATTTCATTAAACACTGAATCATTTGTTTACAACAGGTTTTACACCACCAGGACCACAACATGCTTTGCCCAAAGAATCATCAGAACCAACCGGACAAGACATTACCAAATCCACAACTGCTAAACGAGCATTGTTTCAAGAGAAAGCAGCTGATGCAAAAAAGAATAAAAAAGAATGAATGTCTATGTCCAACTCAAAAACCTACATCCATCAACAATCCTTTTGCAAATGTAATGCTCTTGAGCTTACACAAAACTAAATGTTGATCTAAATATGTGTGTAAAATAAACTAGCAGACGCATAAAAGTGCACTTAATAGGCACGTACTGTATTATAACACTTTTGGGTAACATAGTTGCGCTGCACTAAGACGCAAACGAAATATATGAAAAGTGCGTCATATCTATTCCGCCGTTAACATCACCTTAGTTTTGCATCATACACTAAAAAAGAAAGCCCACATGCGTAAAACTACACTTACTAGCTACTTATTATGTCACCAAATATTTTGTAACATAGTTACGCCACACTAAAAATGCACATTTATTCTCCTGAATTTATGTTTCTTGAAACATGATAGTACTTTTGTATGATCCTTATACAATTTTTAAAAAACTTTATCGGTTATTTGTTTGCTTGAATTGGGCAAAAACCCTGACTTTAAAAACCATTGCGCCTACAAAAAATTTGTGTGACAGAGTACCACATTTTAAGTGGTTGACAAAGATACACACCATTAATTTTTTTATTGCCTGTTTCTTTTTTTAGTCATAGATACATATCGAGTAATTGTTATTGGTTTATATAGATGATGATTGTATTATGCAATAGTGTCGGAAACATGAAACACTAAACAGCTTTGCATTTTGCTAACTATCATTCTTGCATTTTTATGAAACACTTTTGATTTTTGATTTATGCTTAAAGTTTTTCTTGCTTTTTGTTTAAACTTCTCTAAAGTGATATACGAAAATTACATTCCCATTATTTCTTCATCACGTGCAGCTAAATACTTCATAACCCGCTATGCCATATGGTACTATTTATAAGTCCTATAACCTGTGCAAGCTACCTTTACCGCTTCAAATAAACCATATCAAACTGAAAAAGTAAATACTACAAAACAAACAAGTTTTATAACAAAACAAGCTGACCATAGGTTTTTACTAAAGAAAGCAATATCTAAGCTTTCCATACTACAATACTGCACCCATTAGAACAACAAACTACAGACACACTAATAGATTCCTAATTATATTAACCATTGTAGATAACCGGTGCACAAAATATCTACCCCTTCAGCAACCTTAACCTTAACCTAGCCACCCATACCCATAATATTTTCCATCACCAAACAAACATAGACCCACATCATAATTAAAAACGCTGCACACCCAAAAGAGACTTAGATTAACAACCTTATTCAACAATCCTTATCTTCATGACCCTGGATTTTTCAGCCGCACGGAGAGTAGCAAGATGGCTCATCTGTATCAACCTAGCTATCTCACCCAAATCATCTTCCACTGCTGCCTTCAACACAACTACAGGCTCATCCACGACAGCATCAAACCCATACAGCTCCAACTCAGCAATAAGTCCACGCCTATAGCTAACTCTAGCTTGAATCTCTTCAACCCTTTGATTATACTCCATTTCATCACATTCACAAGCTTTCTTCTCCCTCAAAAATATTTCCTTAAGAATTTTATCGATCCTCCTATTTCCAATCTTTCTTGCAATCTTCTGACACTTTGGAAATCGCCCCGCCATGGATTTTCAGCTGTAAAATAAAAAAGCAAGATCGATTGTGGAAACTTTTAAGTGGTATGCAAACTAGATCTAATTAAATGTGCCGAAACCCTAGATTATTAACTATGTCGGCAACCGGTCCTAGTTAATATGTCCGAAATTTATTAAAAGGCCCAAATATCACATGCCCCTTTCATAAGCCACTAGCCCAAACAAATATCCAGCCCAACAAAACCCAAAAAAATTAAAAAAAAAATAATAAATAAATAAATAAATAAATAAATAAAATTACACAAATACAATACCTCAAAACAATTTTTTTTTACAAAATTCTCCTACAATACAAACTCATTGGAAATTAAAAACATAAACAACATTACTTTTAACCAAAAATTATTACATTACTTCATACCAAAATATAATTAAAAGCACCTTAATTAAAAAAACTTTTAACATTTTTGGTATTTTTTTCCTTTCCTTATATAATTTTAAATGTACATAAAAAACTAACATGAAATTATCACACAACTTTTACAAAACACACCCGCAGCATCGCGCGGGCATTCCCGCTCGTTATTATATAGGTGTGATTTGGTGATATAAATGGTTTCTTTTAGGTCCTTAGAGTTTTAATATTTGATAATAATTGTCCTTTTTGTATGTACGTAGTACACTAGTACTTATATGATAAGCTAAATTATTGCCAATTTGCCATTCATGTGTTAATAATTAATATAGTGGTCCTGAAAACTAAAACTGTATGACTAAGCACGATTTTCACTTCTTTCTCACATTCTATTTTAGCGTCACATCATCATGCAACACATCATCACTCTCCTCACCTTTCATCCACAATGGTCACCACTCCTCTCACATTTTTTAAAAAGTAAATTGCATAAATCATCCTTAAAGTTTGGTCAAATTGCATGTTTCGTCAAAACGTTACGAAAATGCAAAGATTATTCCTGTGAGGAAACCTTTGATGCAAGTATCGTCCCTTTGGAGTGTTTGTTTATGATTATATATATAAGCTTACGAGCTTATACGAATTTGGCATATATTTCATGTTTATAAATTTTCCAGTTTATTAACTTATCTTTTATCTTCAAATCATAATAAGCTCGTAAGAGCATATATAATGTTAAACAAACACCCCTCATATAGAATTGTAACATGAATCTTGCTTACTTTGTGAGCTCAAACTCAAAATAAAGATCATGTATCATACACTTTTAAAATATTCCAAATTCAAATAACTCAACGTATTTATTTATTTTAAGGTAAGGTCTTTATATGACAAAAGGCAAAAGTAAAAGGAAGATTGTTTAAATTTTGAAATGATAACAGCGGGTTTGTGCAGACTTTTATAGTGAAAAGAATAGCTCATGGAAATCGAAGCATTTATTTATTATAGCTCATGATAACTCAACGTATTTATTTATTATTCTTGAAATGATAACAGTGTGTCGCGTGTATATATATATATATATATATATATATATATATGTCGCGTATATATATACGCGACATGTATATTATATTATTTTTTTTCCTGATCGTAGCATGTTGACACGTGTGTTCCCCATATGTCGCGTATGACTTTTGGGGGAATGTTGGGGTATTTTGAAAAACGGCGCTAGCTTGGGGTAGATTGGGACACACCCCTCCATGCAGGGGTATGTCAGTAATTTTCGCTAAATTCTAACGTTAAAGGAACTGTAAGGCCTATATGTTTCTGTTCAACTTAGGGATTATTAAATATGACTTGTAATATTGTTTTTGTCACATATGATACGATGTGATCAATACTGAATATAGTTTTTATCTATATGTATATTTGTTTTCTTTTATCTAAGTTTTTTTTTAGGCATGTTCCTGTATTATGTTTTATAATGGTATATATGTAAAGCAGATTGTGCAACTTGTATTGATCGGCAAACCGGTTAAACCATACCGGTTTAGTGATGATGCGAAATATATAGAAGAACGATGTGTTTCTTCCAAGATAAATTGTTATTGTTCTCGGTGGAAGTTGATTATTTACTTATGACCATTAAATACAAACAAGGACTTGCTTCCTTAAAATTGTGGAAAAATATAAAGGGCATGTATGTAGGCCTATACATGTGCCATATGGATCATTTTGATTTATAAAATCGATGCATCGTCAAAATGATCATCAAATATGCAACTTAAAGTTAGCGTGATTAGTGGCTCTACTTATAAAATGCGAGCACGGTTTTTCAAATTAAATTATTGAGAATGGTGGTGAAAACTTCGAAGTATTGGGCGATTATTGGAATAAGTGTTGAACATAAAAGTAGCCCATGTTAATACGCGAATTGCTTTTGTTGAAACGTTTATAAAACGTCTTCAGTTGATTGCAAAGCCAATAATATTGTGAAAACAAAACTTTTAGTTTATGGGGCATGTTATGACATATGAATCGCATCTTGCCAACAATCTATAATGAATCCTCCCCGTTAGAATGGCTTTGGTCACAAACCAAATTTACGAGATTTTGTAATTGTGCGATATATAGTAAATACACCACAATACACAAAGTGGGATGTTTAAATTGATAATTCATTCAGGGGGAGAGAATAAGCAGCGAGAAATATGGAATAAATTATGATATGAATGTTGATCCTCACATTAATGAATATGAACTTAAAGTTCAAGGGACAAATAACATTCCAGATCTAGTAAATGCCAGACATGTTTAGTGACCTAAATTAAGTGACTAGATCATACGCTGCAGTGCTCCATTTATAATGTGTGTCCTAGCATTAAAACTAATGATTGGTAGTAAGTCTATGACACGTCTGCAGCGTGATAGACTAATCGATTCCAAATATAAGTCCTCGAATAAAGTGATAAAATGGAGCAATTAATAAAATCAAGATGGTCAAATCGAGGTAATAAAGACCCCATAATAGTCTCTTAAAGAGAAACTAGACATGAAGGTTATTGAAAACCCCGGGTACGTGAAAAAATTTTGAGATCTCAACAAATGATAGAATATAATGTCTAGTAAAGTGTGGAATCGAAAAGAACTAAAAACGACGTCGATAATATTGTATATAATAATGCGCTGATAAATACAAGGTGAGGATCTTTGATATCTGCAAGAAGTGCAGTTTTATAAATGAATGGCCAATGAATGTAAAGACACAAATAACTGATGAAAAGATTAATTTTATGTCTGGCAGTATGAGAAATAAGAATGTGTCTAACATGATAATACAAGAGCTCATTTTATGTTGAGACTCCTTAAGGAATATAGAATGCATAAATCACGTGTTATGATTCTCGAGAATACTAATAGATTAAATTGAACAAGTTTAGTTAGTTTTTGCAAGAGATATGGGTTTATATTTTACTAACCCATAAAAACAAGTTTAGTGTTTTGCAGATGCAGGATATATGTTTAAGTTATCATGATTGGTCTCAAGTTGGATATGTTTTCACAAGTGGTGGCACTATTTCCTAGCGTTCGATAGAGCTTACAAGCACGGATACTTCCTCAAACCATACATCAATTCTGGAAAGGAGATACCAACTATTGCATGTAGATAATATAACATGCTTTGCCATATTCAAGAAATGTTACATCAAAGGCGACAAGACACGTATCGTTCAAGTGATTATTTTTTGGACCTATATCAAGTGATGTAGTTATCAGAGGGAGATAATACGCGCTGCACTCTTTTTGTCCTTAGTCATAGTTTTGTCCCACTGGGTTTTCCTGACAAGGTTTTTAATGATGCAGCATTTCCTAAGCGTATTAACAATATGGACATCCAAGAGGGAGTGTTATGGATAATTATTAGTGGATGTCCATATAGCCATAAGAGGCCCACGACCCAGTTAGCTATTAGGGTTTTTACCCTACTATTCATCTTATATATACCCCATTGTATCTCTGACAATATAGATTAATAATAAGAATATTCATTCCCTCAATTCTTGTTCATAACACTAAAAAATTAGGTACATTGATTAAAGTGTGTGAGTCTTGTGTGATGTGTAACTATGCTGAGTGTTTATGTTCCTCATTTATACTCTTTACGTCATAAATTATAAATCGATTTTGATTTTTTCAAAGTTTTTTTTTATTTCAACTTTGACTTTAATTATTTTTTTCGTTTTATATAATAGTTAATATAAAATATATAAATAGACTCGTGTTTTAAATGCATTCTCACTAATATACATTTTATCAAGTATTATATAACACGAAAAAAAATAATTAAAATTAAAGTGAGAAAGAAAAGACTATGAAAAATAAAAAATGAACTTATAATATGAAACGTAATGAGTAGTAGTGATCCCAGTAATTAATTACGGGGTATAGATAATCACAATATTTACGAATACAACTAATTAAATAAATTAAATTAGAGGAACCTTTTTTTATAATCAAAATTATGTGCTTGTAAAAATATCAGAATTTTAATGTTAACTTTGGGTTGTGTTTATTAAAATGCAAATAAAACACTCAATATCCTAAGCTATAATAGATACGAGGTGGATCACCCGCGCGTTGCCGCGGGATGTTTTGCCAAAGAATAAAAAAAAAAAAAAAAAAAAAAAAAAAAAAATTAACGGATGAACAGTAGAATGTACAGTAACTTAACGACCGTTAGTTACTGTACATTCTACTGTTCACTGTGAGGGGGATTACTGTAGCTTCGTGCTACTGTAGCTAAGCTACAGTAAATCCTGATAAATGTTATATTTATAAATGTTCACGGCAACATCATCAATTCATCATTTTCATTTCCATCGACAGGAAAAAAATACATATAAAGATTAAAAAAATAAGAAAAAAAATCAAAACCTGACCGGGTTTCGTGAATCGGGCCGCCTCAAGTCACATTCTAACTATCTCACAATATAATTTTATCTCACATGTTCTGCTTACGACATGTGAGAGATTGTGAGATAGTTAGACTGGCAGTTTAAAGAAAATAAAAAGAAAAAAGAACCTGACGAGTCAGACTGAGTTTAAAACCTTATAAACATAGTTAATTAGTATTGGTTTGTGTCTTTGAACGTAAAAACTGTTTCAACCGAGCCGGTTGGACTAGTCAAGTTGAACACGAATTCTAAATATTGGGTGAGATAGTACCTTTAACATATTGTAAGATCACGTGATTTAATGTGTATAATCCAACTTTGATAAATTAACTGGACTAATCTATAGGGAGTAATTCAAAATATAAAGTGTTATGTATGGTTGCAAAGCTATGAATATATGTTCTCAAGAAAAAAACAATGAAACTTTTAAAATATCGTAGAAAATGTTATGTTCAATTTGTGACATGTTTAGATATTTGAATATTCAAATTAGTGTTTAGTCACATGTTATTTCTTATGCAAGTTTCAACAACGGACAAAATACAAAAGAAAAGATGAAAAAACGTTAAAAAAAAGTGAAAAAAGAAATATTTGTCGAAAGTATATCAAAGTTCATATATAGAAAGATAATTAAATGCTAATCGCGATAGTGTAATTTTTTTCGCTTAACGATTAGCGGTTTAAGAGATATTAATTTTTGAAAGAAAAAAAAAAGTGAAAATGGGTTTGTTATCTACTAGTAATATAAAATGAGTGACTATAATTGATTCTTTGGTATGTAAATAAAATTAAATCATTAACTAATTGATTTATAACATTTTTAAAGTTTGTAATAATAATCTCAAGTGATGGTAATATAGTAAACTTAATTTAAATTTCTTTTCATTTAAAAAATGAACAACTAATTGAGACAATTCAAAAAGAAATATAAACAATAAAATTTAAAACGTATGGAGTATTTAAAGTTTTACTACTTATAACTATTTTAATTTGAAACACCTTTTTATTATAATTCTGTAATCATAATTTAATATCACAACATTTATTTACTAAACTCTATAAATTATAGGATAGGTTACATGTACCTTTGAAAATACAAGTAATACTCACTTTTTTTTTTTTTTTTTTTTTTTTTTTAATAATGTTTTTAGTGTAAAACTACATAACGAAAAGTACAGAACAGAAAATATAAAGTTTAATAAATCAAAAGTGATAAATTGACAGAAAATACGGAACAAAAACTTATAAAAACTTTATTATACTGTAAACAAATGACAAAAAGAGAGGTAGAGACGTTAAAAGTGGACCAGAGGTATTCATAGTAGCCTAATTATACTCCGTATTAACAAAAATGCTAGTGCATGGAAGTTTAACCTGTTTTTGTCTCGCTTTTCATAATTATAGTTTTCTACCTCAATAAAAATCGATAAAAGATGTTAATTGGCGGGAACATCTTGACCCTGGATGTCTTTTGGCACCGGCTATTGTTCATTCTAAAAGGAATAGCTTCGACAACTCTCATGGTCCAATGAGACACCTACTGGAGTGAGCACGAGCCGAGAGTCGAACGATTGACCTTTTTATTCACAAAATCTCTCCAACAAACTTATGAGTTTTTCAAAAGTGGGTACGAGCTAAAGCCCTTTGGTTTCCACTCAAGAAAAATGATATATTAACAAATAAATTCTGAAAGTTTGTTCTTGCATATTTGTAAGGACCGATAGCTTATATTACGGATAAATCGTCATTTAGATTATCTTTTTCTTATTACCTTTGGAATAATTACGAGGCTAAAAAAGAAATTAAACAGCTCAGTTCCTAACTATCAAACTTTAATGGCAAACCCACTTAGAGCAAAGGGTAAGGTGAGTGTTAAAACTTAACGCACTGTCACGTTAGTGTCACATCAGCTTTTACCTTTTAACCTTAACTCTTGACTTTCCACCCCGGTAGCATAACTCACCTTCACCTAAATTATTATTTTCAATTTCAACACCGTTAGAGGGGGGTGGGATTTTTTTTTTTTTTTTTTTTTTTTTTTTTTTTTTTAGCAAAGTTGCATTTTAACGCACGTTAAGGTTTTAACCTACCCCTTTTAACCATCTCTTAACTTAACGTACGGTAAGGTAACTCACCAATTTTTTTTGCAAAGTTAAGATTTAACGTAGGTGGATTGTCACCTTACCGCAAGCTCTTATCGCAACTACTTTTTTTATACACAAATTTGCTGCTTCTTGCGTCCCAAATTAGTAGTCGAGCCTTTTATCTTAGGATGTTAAATTTAATTGTTTACTACCAAATATAGATAAGTAATTTTGATTGAGTTTATCATATTGTTCTTACTTGAAATTATTATTACAAATTAAAAATATATATATATTAATTAATTACTCAACAATAAAACTGACATTTTGTAAAAAGTGAAAAAGAGAAAACAATTGTTGTAATTATTTTGAGACTACGTGAGTAAATTTTCAAGATTAGATTGTGATAGAAGAATGAACAACGTGTACAGTGATTAGATTATTTTGGTACACAACAATTCTAACAATTCGTACCATTGACACAAACGTTGCGGTAACTTTCACACCCTCACGTTGGTTTTCGTTTATATCTTATTTTTTATTTGATTTTTGTGATCTCACAACTTGTATCATAGGATTATGAGTTTGTGTTGCGAAATTTAATGAAAGTCGATTCATTATGTAAACTCCCTCACTCAAATATTTTAAAAGTGCACTGTTAAATGGTTTTATATATATTTAAAAAAAAATAAAAAATCAAAGAAGCTCTTTTGTTATTTTTTTTTTACCTTTCACACTCCATAGCTAATTAACGCATTGACATCTTGAATTTTGTTTTGTTTTACGTTCTAAAAATCATACTCTTGAATCAAAAATACCTTTTTGCTATTGATTTTGACATGGTTTCGATTTGTATTTCGAAAACTAAAAATGACATCGATAACCCACGAACCTCAGTTAAACATTGGAGACTTTCCGCGATGGTTGCGATATGATAATTTGTCAGCTTTTCCCATCCACTTGTGGTGTCTGAGTAAACTATCACGTCAGTCACGTCAATCTCGTCACACATGCGATATATTGCGATGTTGACGATAAACATTCAAAACTTGATGTTGTCACGTGAGTATCATGTGCCATAAAATTTCCCTCCCGATATATATTAAATACTAACCTTACTCACCTCAACACTTCATCCATGATTAACATCTGTATTTGTTTTCATACATACATGACATGTGTGTCTTTCAACGATACACAATGTTTTCAGCATAAGTCTTGATCACTCACGTCGGTAAATGGTCGAATCGGTGGTCTTCGTCCTCTTTATCTTCCTGATTTGGGGTTTAACATCATGTTCGATTGCATATCTTCAAGAGAAATTGGTGATCCTCGGTGGCATTGGTTTGGCAAGCTAAAGCCGCGCGAGAATAAAATTTTGTGCACATATTTCTCATACTATGAAGAAAGTATAAGATGAAGAGTATTGAAGAGTAGTTGGACTAGTTTCTGTAATTTTATATCGAGATTTTAAGTTGTTTCATTTTGTAATTTTGTGATTAATTGTCCATATTATATTTTATGATGAAGATCACCCTCATAAACCAGGTCTATTTTTAACACAAGAAATAAAATAAAAGAAAATAAAAAATACCAGCACTAACCGATAACAATCGATAATCACTTAACCTTATACGTTTTAACACAATAATCCTAATGAGATAAATCATAGTTCAACACTTCTGAATACTATACCTATTTATCTAAATGGTATCAACTTTCACAATAGAGTTGTAAGCCTATTGTGTGGTCTACATGGGGTTAGTTAGGCTGATGGTGAAATTATCAATAAAATATATATTGCATGGTATAGTAGATACCGTTTTGTTAGTGTCGAATATGGAGAAACATATGTACATTGGAGCGCAACATGAAGCTTTGCGCTCCAAATCCACGTGTCACTATTCTATTGGTTACTAAATTAAATGTGGAGTGCTAACATACTTACAATGGCGCTCAAAATAAATATTTGCGCTACATATCTTTACCGATAATATTAAAATAGTTGGCACGCAAAATGGTTGTTTAGAACGCCATATATTTATGGCTCGCGCTCCCACTTTTGAGAAAATCAAATATAATAAGCAAAACAAATAACGGCGCGCAAAATTATAGCGCCTTGAGCTCCAAAAGTGATAAAACCGCAACTACGGTCCGAATACAACCCTTTATAATAATACACTTGTAACTACGCTTACATCCGTAATTTTTACAAAAATATAAGATTAATATATATCATGTATATCGATAAGTATCAAAATGCAACGTGGGGTGTCGCATTATATCATAAAATGTCATAAAAGAGAGAAATGTTATTCTTGATATTTTTTTAGTTTAAAGCATTTATATTCAAAGAGTGCATTTATGATGGATAGAGAGCATGGTGATCTGCATGTGTATCATTAATCAAATTTCTCTTTGTGGTTGAGCAAATGCAAGTCTACAACAACTACTCTATTAAAAAAAATAAAATAAATAAAAATAAACCTACCCTGTTTTAGTACGGTTCTAGCTAACTTACTTATAATACAACTAATCTCTTTATAAGACATTTGCAAATGGAAAAAAACATGTTATCCCTATGACATACCATAGAAAACCGTATTGCTTGTTAGCATTGCTTGTGTATAGTTGCTCAGAATACTCTATTACCAGGGCCGGATTTGAGCATGTGCAGAGTGATAACCGCACAGGGCCTCCAAATTTTCAGGGGCCTCAAGATTTTATACGACAATGATATTTTAAGTCAGGGTTTTCACGTAAAAGTGATGAAATTGTATTCTAAAACTTAAGATCCACTGATTTTGACAGAATTTAAGTAAAGATTGAGAGGTTTTAAGCGACTTAAAAGAAAATGGCAAAAAGAGCATGGTTATGGATGTTACAGTGCTAAACGGCTGAGGAAGATTACGACTTAGAACAATTTCCACTTTGCACCCCTTTAACGAGGTCGAGGACGTGATTGAGGATGATCTTCCATTTGATTTTTGGACGATGGTTTTAACAGATATTTTTGGTAAATTCTGCATTAGTAAGTAGCTAGATATTAGTTTGGAATTTAAGCTATCGTGGCACACTGGCACTTTGGAAGTATAATTATGTGAACACAGCACAATAATATGTTTTTAGTGGTTTTGTATGTTTATTATGTAATTATTTGCAGATAATACTAATTAAGTTTGATACTGATTACAATAAACCATAAAGTAATTACTACTTTTTTCTTGACAAAATAAGATACTACGTAATATATTGATGATAATGAGATGACGAAGAACAATTTGAGTTTGTGACATTACACATACCACTGAAACCTATTGAACGACAAATTAAAATTATAACATATCCACGACCTGATCACAGGTGCCTTTTGGCACCAGCCATTTTCCACCCCACAAGGAATAGCTCCGACAACTTTCCTGGCCCATTGGGCCACCAACTGGACTACTGGAGTAGGCGACTCGAACTCTTTTGACCTTTTATCGATAAAATCTCTCTATTGGACCCATGAGTTTTTCGGAAATAGGTACCAACTAAGCCAAAGCACTTGGTAAAATTATAACATATGATTGTTGCCTAACAAACACATAATCAAGAAACTTAGTTTTGTTGATCTTTTGATGATAAGCAACCACGGAGAAAACAAATTAAAAGAAACACAGTCAGAAAAACTGCCACAAGCACAAAGATCGTAACATTCCATCCAGGCGCCTTAGCTTTATCCGTGGATAATCTTGGCTCTAAAAGACTCGCTTCTGCATATAAAAAAGTTTTAAAGTTATCAGACAATAATATTCCAGTTATAAATACTTGTCTAGAAAAATATTTATAAATTACCGCATGTAGAAGAAACATGAGTGGCTCTCGTCTCATTCATATTCCTTAAGTTAACAATACCCTTCAAAACTTCGCCAGCACACTTGGAGTCAACTTTCCATGCATTCATAACTTCTGAACAACAAGAAGTACTGGGCTCGGCTATGATTGAGTTTTTTTCAAGATACGGTGAGCAATCATTCATGTTGAGCTCAAAACTATCACATGATGGCTGGTTTTCGGGTGCCGAAGCATATTGTAATGCCGGATGTGGGCGGCTTCCGGTGGCATTCAAGAACAAAGAAACAAAAGCAAAAATTATACATAATGTTTGTGTGAACTTCGACATTATTGTCGAAGGGTTTTTTTTCTTTCTCGTTGTAGGATTTTTTGCTTTCTCATTGTAAGATTCTGATGGGGCCGGTTTATATAATGAATCATATGGAAAGAACTTTGGTGTATAGAAAAACTCATAACTTACCATATTCGTAAATTATATCTATAGTTGTGGGGGGTCGATACCTCCTAGCTTAACCGACCAAGGAATTAGCCAAACCTCAGCCGACTCAAACACATATCAAGCTACCGTATGACTTGCCTTGCAAGGAAAGTATTAATTTGTACGGAGAGAGAGAGAGAGAGAGAGAGAGAGAGAGAGAGAGAGAGAGATTGTATGGAGAATAGTGAAACATGAAAATTAGGAAACTCATTTAGAGGAAAAGTATTCGATTAATTTATATCGCTTACATCGATAAGTATCGAAATGCATAGTGGGTATTGCATTATATCGTAAAATGTCATAAAAATTATCAATAAATCATATAAATGTATAATCTTTTTTTAATAATAATAATAATAATAATAATAATAATAATAAAAAGTATGCCGAAGTGGATATCAAATCAACGGGAATGAGATGTTTGTTCTTGTATGTTTGGCGAAACTAGCAGTTAGCAGTAGACATGCAGTAATTGTTAACGGTAATAGTAGCAATATGTTTTTGTCACATAAAAACCGTTTGATAATGTAGTTATAGTTGTAATTGAAAATTATTGTAAAATTACGTAAAAAGACGTGTACAAGATTGTAATTATAATAATAAGAGAAATTCCTATTGAAATTTTTGGCAATTCCATTATTAGGTAATATTTGAATTATAAATTAAAAAAAGCTTTAATTTTTTCTAATTTGGCCATAACTAAAAATCTATGTCAAAACCTTGTACATTCACGAGTATTATAACTAGTAATAAATATAATATTTAAAAAATAAACTTTATATTTATATCTTCAAACATTATATTTTTAAGGTTTTGCTAACCAATACTCACTAGGCAGAGGTTAAGGTGTAGTTAATGAACAAAAACTTTCTTTATTAACCAAAAAATGCATTAAATACACATTATATGAACTTGTAAATTACTATATTTAAACGTGATTTTCACTTAAATGAATTAAAATATTCATTTTATAATCAGATTAACTCATGCCCACTGAGTAGATGTTAGCAAAACTCTTTTAATATTACATAAATGTCATGCATATAATCCGTGACAATATACTTTTCTACAAAAACACATATATAACGGTATACAATCTTCCATGTGTCATATAAGTATGCAACTACACATATAAAAGGGCCAAACGAACGCATATAATAAAATACAAATTAATTAATAGGTGGGGTAGTGTAGTTAAACATCTCCAATGCTTCGTAGAGGAGCAATTGGAATAGGAGCATTATAAGCAAACTCAAAATGCTAAATACTTGTTGCCAAACAAACTTTTTTTTAATGCTAAATACTTAATGTTAAATGCTTCAAAATGCTACAAAACGATTGTTACCAAACACAACCAAAAACTTTGTTATTTTTGAATAATCACATATTCAAATAATCAATGGGAGAGAATTGAGTAATATAACTGATTTGAATGTTATTCATGGAAGTACTAAAAGTCATACTGAGAGAGAAAATGCTAGTTTTGGTATTTTTGAATTCGAAGCATTGAAACTCAAAGAGTGTGTACCATCACCTTTCATCAAATTTTTATAAGAATAGAGAAATGTTAGTCTTGATATTTTTTATTTTGGAAATACTCAAAAGGTGCATTTATGAAAGCACATAGAGTGTTTTAGTACGGTTCTAGCTCAGTTACTTATAAGTTTTTCTAAGACATTTGCAAATGGAAAAACATGTGATCCCCCCCTTAGAAAACCGTATTGTTTGTAGCATTGCTCATCTATAGCTGCTCAGAATACTCTGTAAGACAGTATATATTCAAGTTAAACTTGATCAATTGTGTTGTTTGACATTTCTTAAACAAAAATGTTGAATTCAAATTCTGGCTTCTAATTTGCATTTGACCCACCTTTTGATCTTAATCACACAATTATAAATCGTATATCAATTTCATGATTCTATATTAGGAAGAAAAGAAAAAAAAATATGTATATATTGCACACAAGATGACTTTAATCATCCTAGAGAGGTCACCGATTACTCAATTAGTCGGTTACATGTCTTTCTATTACAAACTTCAAACTAGAATAACAAATTTAATAAGAACATTTTTTTTGTTCTCGACATACAGTTTAGCAAGCGTGCACAAGTTCTACAAGTGTGAGATACCAAAACAGTAACAAGTCATAAGCCGGGTAATCTTCCTCTTAGCTCCAAATTTGCTGAAATTTTGATCCGTGGTGCCTACATATCATTTACGAGGAGAAAAAGCAGCACAGACAGGATACTCATGTCTACAAGTCCACGGGACCCCATATGTTCTTGTCATCAGATTGAGCGTCTCCTAAAAAGGAACCGAGCTTTGGCCGGGTAGGCTGGTCTTTCCCGAGAGGAAAGTTCCAAAATGAGTCAGAAGTCTCGAAGAATATGTAGAATAAGACTGCAGATGCCAAAAACAGTCCTAGAAGCAAGATATATATCTGCCATTCTGTACCCAAAATAAATAAATAAAAGACTTGTATTAGTCATGAATGAGCTACTTGTTCAAAAAAAAAAAAAAAAAAAAAAAGTTATGAATGAGCTACAACTGTCTCCACACATATATGTCGATAACTCTTAATTTATTATAGTTACTCACTCATAATCAAATACTAGAAAATTGCGCATATTAGAGTAATTTAGTTTTTAACTTTAGAATTTCAGAATATTCTACCAAGCTTCTGTATATTTCAATTATTCATATGTATTTAAAAATATAAATTTAGTATCTTTAAACTGTCACAAAATAGGCAGTAACAGCCCCATTGAATTACAAAATACTAACTACAATAGAGAATTAAACCAGGAAGGACCCATAAGTAGTATCTTCAAATGTATTTTTCCTCCTTTTGGGTCTTCACGGGTTTTAGTTATAATTGGGGCTTCAGTCGGGTCACATGCTTTTACTTCAAATGTATTTAACAACAGTGTAGATGGTGTGGATATGTATGTGAGATAAGAGACATACCTTTCCAATCTGCAGGAACATTTAATTTGGTTATCATAGCTCCCCATTCATTTGAAGTGGAAAGAACAACCCTGCAAAAGTGCACCAACACTTGATAAAATAAGTTTCAAGACAAGGATTTCTGTAATATTATCCATTTGAATATATCCATTAAGCTAGCGTTATGCACATCCATTCTCTTCAGAACTAACCTTTGGCGTTTGGAGAACTCTATTTGTTGATGTTAAAACTTTATTTAATAAATCAAGTTCATTGTGTTCAAAGAGTAAGTTTCACACAGTTAAAACTCCAACAGTAGCTTTTAAGGTAGCAATTCTGACCCATTTTTACACAGATGGGTCCATTTGGGTTATGTTTAATTTCGTGGGTCAAATGAGTTAAGCTAAAAGAGAACCAGGTCAGATTAAAGCTGGTCAGAGAGGTTAAAAGTCATCAGAATTGCACCCGTAAAAAGCATGAAACTTTGTACATCATTTTAATTAAAAGTTCAGATTACTGTTGAATAATATACTGTAGTTATTTTATCATATTTAAAACATCGGATAATCCAAACAAAAAATGAATAAAAGTTTAGAGCCGGCACTAACCTCCCCAACCCGTTTTCACATGTTGCCAACCCACCCATTTTGCCAGCAATAAAAACGTTGATAGTACTTACAATCTTTACATGAATTTCAACCAAGAAGAAAAGACTACAAATGTTGCTTTACCTTTCGCTGGGACAGAAATCAAGGGAGGTGACTGGAAAGCCCAAGTGAAGGCGCTTACTCCAGTGAGAGACCTCCATCTTCTTCACTGCTACTACACATACATCACCATCTTTACTTCCCCTGTATAACATTAATATGTTGCATTAGATTTATGTAAGATAACACATTCCCACGCTAATAAAGCTTGAGATATTCTGGCAAAAACTTTGAGAATATTCATATGAAGCAGACCATTTTATGTTCAGGTGAATTGTGCATATCAGTGACAACAACAACAACAACAACAACAACAACAACAATAACAACAACAACAACAACAACAACAACAACAACAACAACAACAACAACAAAAAAAAAAACAAAAAACAAAAAAACAAAAACAAAAACAAAAACAAAAACAAAAACAAAAACAAAACAAAACAAAACATAAAACAACAAAAAACAAAAATACAAAAAAACAAAAAAAAAACCAAACAAACAACCCTGAGATACTCATAGCTATCTGTAATATATACAACAACAAATAAGATGAACTATTTCAACACAAACCTACTTTTTCAAAATGAGGGGAAAAAAAGGTTACTTGCTATTACTTGAGTCCCAATTGAAGTTTACCCAGTCCTTAATATCCAAGTAAAAATAAACACTTACTGAGCTAAATATTTCCCATCCAGACTGATTGACATTACACAAGCAGGCTTTCTAAGAAGTCTTTTGAACCCAATTCTGTTCCAGGTACTGATATCCCAAACAACTGTAATTGATTTATTGCCTGCATATATACAAATCGACATGATAAGAAAGAAAGTTACAGAAAACTGTATCATGTTAAACTTTATGCAAATATAGAAATACCTTTTTGGACCGTGCAAAACAAAAAAGGTTTTGTTCCATCCTTTGAGAATCGACATAGCTCAATTTTCTCATCCTGCGTAGGGGAAAAAGACAAACATGGAAAAATGAACCCACGTCTAATAAGTAATTTGGTACAATCGAAGTTTTTAAAAGTATTAATTATATATTACCGAATTTCGAGTTAAAGAGTTGACTGGGACACCATCAGCTGCATTCCAAATCCTAGCAGATCCATCAGTTGATGTTGAAGCTAAGAACTCTGAGTCTAGGCTGAGAGTACAATAATCAGTAAGATATATGTAGCAAAAGTATATTGCATTAGATATCACGCCTCTTTAACATATAGCCCAATATATTAATTGCAGGCAGAATTCTGAACAGGTTGAAGGTGGTTAGATAGTATGAGGGTGATACGTCGAGTCATACGACTAATCAAAACACAACGACTGAGAGTATAGAGACAAAGACACGAATTACCTAACTCAATCAAGGCCATGCTTATAAAGTCATTGCTCAAAGAACAAGGTAACAAAAGCCAATAAAATTTTAAGCGCTTTGATTATGTGTACCAATTTCCATTTGACAAATAAAAATGTTGGTACAACATGACTGAGCAATGTGGGAGGTGGAGGTAAAGAGAAATGTAACATTGTAGTTTTATAGTTATACCACAAGTACATGATCATCATCGAGACAAAATTACTTTGAGTAATACAACAAGGTGCCAAGGTACATGTTTCATATGATGAATATTCAAAATCTACCCACCTGAAATCCATATCGTTGAATGACTTGTGAGCTTTTGATTCATCTACTATAACGCGCATGCTTGGCCACTCATGTATTCTGAGATGCCCATCCTTCAAGTAATTAACCAAATTTGAATTAAACACAGTGCACCAAAGAGCATATTCATAAACAAGGAAGTTAACGATATGCTTACCACCCCTCCTGCAGCAAATCTAGATCCATCAGTGCTAAAGGCAAGGCACCTTTGTGGCCCCACATCTTGTAGAGGGTTTAGCTCTTTGGTTACCATCTTAATATTATTCTCTTGGCCATAAAGTTGAAATAGCCTGTGAGTAGTAAAAAAAAAAAGCTCATCCTCTGTCTATAGTTATCTAGTGCATGTTGGAAACTTTTAAGAAATGTAAGATAACAACATTAAAGACAACAGTTTCCAACGAAAGGTATTTGTATATATTATTGTGTATCTAAATCATAAATTGCTAATATTAACAAACTACTTAATGCTTGCGTAGTATAAATCAACATAGATGCTTACAGAAGGCACTTACCCATGAAAAGGATACTTAGGTAAAACATTGTGAAACCATGAAAATAGATATTTTGCGTCATGAACTATCCTTACAGGCATATTTAAATCAGAAACAGTGAAAACCATAGAGCCCTTAAGGTGTAGATCTTTAAAAATGACTTTCGACCAGATACACGATCAGACATTTCAGTCTAGATATAGAGGGATAAGCAGATATTTACACGGCACACCAAATGTCATGACTAGAGGACATAATCATCATCATCACAAGTAAACGTTCTAGATCATATTAATGTAGGACATACAAATTATTTTTTTGCCAGCGGAGGTATAAACAGTCTAGTTTGCACCATCAACCTATACTCCTTTAAACCTGTCCTAACTTTAACACCATGTCATAGATTTTACTAAACGAATCTACCTTATCAAGATCCATTCTCAACTAAGGTAAACAAAACTTCTAACATCGTATTACAGTGATCTCTTATTTCAAACCAAGACTACAATCAATATTCATTATTTATTATTCATTATTTCGTGTTTAAAGTGAGTATACCTGCAGCTCTTAGTCGTCGAGACAACGATATCATCACCACTCGGATGCACGGCTATACTCACCGGATCACATCCTTCTTCAAAGTCAAAAGTAACCTATTCTTCCAAACAAACACACACATTCAGTCAACTAATCGACTTCTAACTAAATTATAACCAACAGACACGTACACACATATAACATACTCAATAATTAATACACACACGGTACATACATATCATCAAACAATTCACAAAAACAATGCATATTTCACAAAATAATAGTCATAGTACACGTATAAAAACTAACATTCACAACACGTGTTTCGTAAATGACACACACACGGACACACATAAGTCACAGTGAGTGTTACAACTAACACAGATACACCCAGTAAGGTGCCGTTTAATTTCGACATAATAGTCTTAATTTGGAAACTTACTTAATCCGGTAAGTCGGTAAAAGTTTGTTTGTTAGAAACTTAATCCAAAAGCATGACTTAGATTAGAAGGGGGCTGCTTTTTCCAGTAAGTCATATTTACATAATTCAGAGTTCAGACACTAATTTAGCATACAAAACAAACAACATTTGTTTATTTACAAACAACATGATACGAAAATTATTTGTTTATGACTTAATAGAAAAAGATGATTGAAAATATAAAGCGATAAAATTGAGGCCGTCTGCATTAAGTCATCTACTAAGTATTATTTAAACACGACTTAATACAAAATTTAAACAAACCAACCCTAAGACAAATAAGTGGAAATCAAACAGCGCCTAACACATACATACATAAGTTTATATAAAAAACAAAGTGAGAGTGAGTGTTAAATTTACACATACCGAAGGAGAAGAAGCGAGAGAATTAGTAAGTCGATCAAAAGTGAAAATCTGAAGAGAAGAAGGGTTAGACTTTCCTAAAGCAACTAAGTGCGCATTTTCAGGACGTTTGATCCACGCCGCACATCTCACCGTCCCTTCCTCTGCCGCTACGCCGCCTTCCATTTCCGGATAATTATTTATTATTATTATTATTATTAATTTTTTTTGTTGGTTAGTGGTGGGGGATAATAATTATGGAATGATGAAAAGTCAACTATATATACGAGATTGATGAAAGAGAGTCAACTGTTATGGTAGCGGATCAAAAGGTATATCCGGTTTGGTTCGGCGACTTTGTTTTGTACACCAACTTGTACCCGCGTTGGACGGCTCCTAGGTGTTGTGTACTATGTGGGACCCTACGTGTATTTTTTTTTTTTTTTTTTTTTTTTTGAAAATTGACTTTCATTTGAGAAATCCAAGTCCAATTTGAAACCCGATGGAGGAAAACCTTCAACTTAAGCCGCCCGAAGGCACGACACTTAAATTGAAGTAAACCATGCCTTCTCCAGATTCGAACCCTTGTGGGTTGAAACCTTCATTGAAGGACTTTGAAATCGTACCAACAGGGCAGTGGTCCACAAGAGAGGACTTCCCGGTTTGGTCACCCAAACCGGTACTACTCTCCACTAGGCACGCTTAACTGAATAAGACATGCCCAGTGAACCACAAGCTCATTGGTGGGACCCTACGTGTATTAGTATTTTACTTTGGTTGATGCCATCATGTTTTTTTTTAAAGTAAGGTCCGTTTGTTTTTTAGATGGGTTTAGGATGCGGAGTAAATTTTGAGTGTAGGAGAGAAAAAATATATAAAATATTAAATAATTATTTAATAAGTTAATATATGAATTTATTTTTAATATTAATATTTTTAAGTTTAGTAAGCACTTAAAATTCAAGAAACCCATTTAGATGGTAGGTATTTATAGATAGCAAATATTTTGGACTCAAATCCAATATTAGGACTCATATTTACAAACCAAACAACAAATTTTATCATCAACCCCCAAATCTAAATCTTAGTTCTATCAACCAAACGGGCCCTAAGAAGCTGTCCTTTCTTTACATTTTTTTTTCTTCTGATAATGCAATAATAAGGCTAGTGGTAGTGGCCCGGAAAAAATCGATCGTGTGTATCGATCGATCGATAGTTCGATCGAGCGTGGCCATTGTGGGAAATCGAGCGCCGGACGTTTGGATGCAATATCGATCGAGTTGCCGATCGATATTCCACAAACTTTTCAAATTTATTCCACCTTTTTTGTAGCCGTTTGGTGCTAAAAAAAAAAAAAAAAAAAAAAAAAAAAAAAAAAAAAAAAAAAAAACTTTTTTTCAAAAAACATTTACCACTTTTCATCCTATAAATACCCACATCAACCTCACTTTCAAACATACAATTTCAAAAATAATTCATCCAAATTCACATCAAAAAACACACAATGTCAAAGAAAAACACTCCACAATCAAAAAACCGACGATCCCGATTAACACAAAATGCACCCGACATAAATTTCTCTTCGCAAAACACCTTTGAACTAACCGGCATAACACCACCACAACAAGGGAACATACGCTTTCGTCCACAATCCTTCGAATATCCAACACAATTACCACAAGTCAATCAAAGAGAAAACTTATTTTCCATTCATCGTCCCTTTGTCCCACCACAACGTGTTAATCATCACGAAGAACCAAGTAAGCCGTCCTATCGTCCTAACACGGATTTCTTGCATTGTTCCCAACCGTATCAACAACATTCTCCGATTCGGTCTACTAATATTGACATGAATTTGGATGATTGGGCAGACTTTCATAACTATGGCTATTCGACCCAAGACTATCCAAGCCAAAACCAACCGAGTCAAGATGTTTCGATGGGGCAAGGTTCGGGTCACGGTTCCTACCATGGTTCTTTCCACGGTTCTTTGCCCGTTGATGACGATGAGTCTGACGAAATCGAAGCTACATCACCCGTCAAGCAAAAGAAGCCTTCGCGACGTGCTACAAAGGCGAAAGGCAAAGCCAAAGAACCCGAACCGGCCAAAAGAATTGAACCATGTTCTAGCAGAGACGAGGTCATTCTTTGTAAAGCTTTCATCTTTGTTTCTGAAAATGCAAGAAAAGGAAACACTATGAATCAGAACAAATTTTGGGACAAGGTGGCAGCCTACTTTTGGAAAGAAACTGGTTCAGACCGGACAATGAATTCGATCATTTCCAAATGGAAGACTAGAATTCGTTGTCAAGTTGCGAATTTTGGTGCTATTGTTGATAATGTCAAGGGGACGCATGGTAGTGGTGAGAATGACATTGACGATATGTCCAAAGCTCTTATGGAGTATCGTGCGCGTTACGGTCAAGATTTCACTATGGTGGAGTGTTGGAAAGTTTTGAGGGGGCATGATAGCTGGAAGGAAGAGATACCCCTTTTTTCAATCGGGCGTTCGAAAGAAAGTGAAGGGTTCAACAACTACGTCGGGGTCAACACACGGCTCCTCGAGTTTTCAAGACTTGGATGATGACGACGATGAAGAAACAGAGGATGATAATAGAGAATCACGACCAGAAGGTCGTGACAGAGCAAGGAGGAAATCATCCACCTCCTCTCATGGAACATCAAAATCATTCATGAGTGGGCTAATAGCTGAGGTGTGGAAATCAAGACCGGGAAAGAAGGAAAAAGGTAAAGGTAAAGAGCGTGATGACACGTGGAAACAAATCAAAGAACGAGAGCTAGCGATCAAACAAAAAAAATTGGAATATACAGAAAAGCTATTGCAATGCCAGGAGGAACAAAAGGAACTCTTGAGAACTACCAAACGGGATCAAGAATTGATTTTTTACAACTCGGCTATCGACCCAAATTTGCCCGAACGACAACGAGAGGAACTTATGCGAATGAAAGCGGACATCAAGGCACGCCACAACCTAAATTACTAGTTTTTAAATAAGTGTTCGTATGTTTAATTTTTAGTCGTTTAACGGGTTTTTTTTTTTTTTTTTTTTTTTTTTTTTTTTTTTTATGTTTTAATTCCGTATCGTATCGTTTATGTAATGTTTTTACGTTTTATTAATAAAATGTGTGTTTGTGTTAAAAAATAGTTTTTTTTAAAAAAAAAAAAAAAAAATGATGCAATATGGGTTGCCACTGTGATGAGAGAGATGAATATGGGTTGAAGAGAGAGAAAGCTGAGGTGGCAGCCGGAAAGATGATGCAATATGAGTTGCCACTGTGAGTAGCCTAATAACTTATACAGTCTTGAATATCATCTAAATTATTTACTCCTGTACTTTAATAAACTTCCTTTATCTATCGGTTAACTTATTTACTACAAACCAAAGTCTTTTATTTCAACATCGATACTTTCACCATCAAGAGTTTGCTATATTGAGGGGAAACCCGCTTTGGCCTTTTCTACTTTTACTATTAAGAGTTTGCTATATTGATTTCTCCAAACTATTTTTAGGTGGAAAAATTGTTGCTATATGTTTAGGAAATCCATTTAAATATTATCACTAATCATTTTGGAAAGCCATCGAAGGAACTTTTTCAGTTTGAAATGTTGGATTAACGACACTTATATATAAGCGTTTGACAAAGTCATAACAAGAATCTCCCGATCAAAGTTAGTCAGTCGCCTACAAACACTCGTTGTATTAAACAGCATTCACAAATGCTCATCATCGGATGGATAGTCTATGTATGAATGGATTAAAATATACTTTTCTAACTACAAATTATTACACCATAAAGACTTATAAATCCATATATTATTTCTTAAAATACGCAGTTTTTGGATACTTATTTTTTAAACGAAAATACAAGCAGAGAAAAATAATAACCTCTTACACCCTTCTATAATGAGCTTAGCTTTTTTGAAATGTAAAAGTTCATAAGTATCCGAAGGCTGCTTAAAAAATAAGTACATCTTTTCATATTTATTCTCTAAAAACGAAAATACAAGCAGAAAAAATAAGTATTTAAAATGTAAATTACTTATTTTCGTTTAAGAAATAAGTATTTGAAAGTTGCTTAAAATTAATGTATGGATATATAAGTCTTTATGCCGTAAAAAAATTAACCTCGTAACTCTTTTATAATGAACTTAGCATTTTTGAAATGTAAAAGTTCATAAGCCAACTTCTTTTGTTGTATGAATTTACTAAGTTGAGTTTATAGCATTAAATAATCTTATAATTATTGATAAGCTTATAAGTCAAGAAAACGGGCTTATAAACTTTTTAAAGTATGATAAGCTCAATATCCGCTAAATGAAATAACACGAACGAGCTCTCAATCAGTACATGTTGAAGACTTAACAATTGGATTAGTTGACTGTTAATTATTTTAAGTGATATAATGGGTATATAAAAATGTAAGTTGCATCTACAAGTGGCAAAACGGGTGAGTATGGTGCTAACTAAATATGTTATGTTTTTAAGTTATTTTTTTAAAAATTTGCAATATTCTCTAATTGAAAAAAACTATGTGTAAGTTAATGTCCATTTAACTTTTGAAATGGCCACACATGCCATTAAAATAAAAAAAATAATAAAAAAATAAAATAAAGCAAAGCTAGTTATGCTTAAATCTTTTATAAATTAACTCATAAAAGTCTATTCTTATGATTTGTTGTAATAAATTAACACCTCTAATTACATCATGTATATGTTACTTGTAACTATTAAATATTCAAATAAATAGTTTCCACTTTGGTAATCATGTCATCACATAAATAATGCATCTTCAACTTAAATAGTTAGATAACTTCTTAAATTAAGATAGAACGTGATATTTCTTTTGACTTTTCCCAAATTGACATTATTCATTGATAATATTATCTTGTTCATATATTTAAATTGACATACATGGGGTTTATCCTGTCTATCTATACAAACTGGTTGTATCACACAACCATAATCCCAACTTATATATTAGGAGAGTAGATTATTTATTTATCTATTTATTATTATTATTATTATTATTATTATTATTATTATTATTATTATTATTATTATTATTATTATTAGTATTTTATGATATATTGACATGAAATGTTACATGATAAAAAAATGTAATAAAACATTGATGGATACATTAAATTTGAACATAAATTAAAAAAGGGATTTGCTAAACACAATCCTATGGGTTTTGTTTAAGCATTTTATAATTGAAAAATTAACATTTAATACACACCAAATATTCATAGTTAACATCACTTATCATTTTTAAAATGATAAAAAATATACAATTATAAAATGGGATTTGCTAACAACAACCCACTGGGTGTTGTTTAAGTATTCCTTATTAAAAAAAAAAAAAAAATGAACTCATATATTCCATAATTATACACTTTTAATCATTTTAAACATGGTATGCGATGTTAAATATAGAATATTTAGAGTTTATTAAATGTTAATATTTTAAACATTGAATGCTTAAACAATACTTAGTGGTTTTTGTTAACAAATCCCTTATAAAATATATGAGTTATTAATTGTCATTTTTGTAAATTTGGTATCCTTAAACAAAACCAAAGGGTTGTGTTTAGCAAATCCAATATATATATATATATATATATATATATATATATATATATATATATATATATATATATATATATATATATATATATATATATATAATTACCTTCTTAAAATAGTAAACAACTTATTTTTGTCACACCCTTTAACTATTAAAATTTAATGGTATTTATATTTAAAATCTAAGAACAATCGACATAAAATCTCGTAGGAGGTGTAATTTTTTTTAAAGATTTAAACTTTTATTTTGCACCTTTACTTAATATGAATATTTATAATGTGATTAACTATATAATGTATGAATTTTATAATAATTAAATCAACATTAAGATCAAATTTAAATATTATAAAGTGTTTTTTCTAAATTAAATAAAATACTATTTTTATATCATTTTGTACTTATGTTATATATACAATTATTGTACCGAATTTTTAGATACGATATTTTATTTTTGTAAAAATTTATTTTGGTATAAAACTTTATCTTTGTATATTTTTATATGTTATTACGATAATATATTTGTATGAGAATAGTTCCCGATCCCATTCCAACCTCAATATGCGAAATCGTCTTGCGTAATATGTACTAAGATTGTTCGGGAGACATGGACCAAGCCCGGTACGAGTATGACTTATGCCTCTGGGTACAATGAATTCTTTCTTTTTCGGTATGCCACTCCGCGAGGTATGATCAAATTATCAGATGTACATTTCGTTTAAACTTTATTTTAGTATGATTTATTTTACTAATTCATGCTCTCACATTTTTAGAATGCGTGATAAAACCCTTTTCAATTATTGTGAAATGTTGCATGTATCGAAATCGTCTATGTTAATATATATATATATATATATATATATATATATATATATAATATATATCAACTTTGTTTTATATAAATTCATGGAACTAGCCTGTCCATTGAACGAATATTAGGTATGGTCATCTTATATATAATATAAACTTACGTTGTCTTATAAATGCAAAATACCCCTAATAAATGTTTCAAAAATTGATTATTCCAAATATGCCCTTCAAGTGTGATTTCAACAAATGTAGTTTGTACGGTACAATATGTTTTGCATGAGAAATCATGCACAAAAGTTTGTACGGTACAACATGTTTCAAGCATCTCTAAACCTCAAAGAATACAAACCAAAAATGTCATGAATGCATAAATTAAACACACCAATTAGTGGTTAGTCTTTTTACTTTCCCGTCCATGAGTCACAAATATTTTATCAACTATATAATGTGTCAAAAATCACATACAACAAACCACAACTTCCTCCACACCGCGTGCACATTGGGCTACAACTTATAATGGTGGTAAAGTAAGCATCATATCGTCTTACTTATTAATCATATTGATTTATATTATTTTATGTAAATTTCACGTATGTTTTGTGTGTGTAACAATGTAGGATATAAAGATGGTGCTTAAGAGATTTGGTAGTAACATCTTCTTCTCTAATGGTTTAAGAGATCCTACACATCGTTGTCTTATCAATTAAGTGGAACATGCACGAACATTTTTACTTTGATTAACTGTATTCAAATTACTAACGATCAACTATATCTAATTGTTTTTTGTAACACGTCAAGAAGCATTAAAGAAAGAGATCGAGAAGTTACAAAAATTGTATCAAGAACAAAACATGCAAAAGGTCAATGAACAACAACGACAAATAAAACAACAACAACAACAACAAGAACAATGTCACGGCCACCGGTGGGATGAATACTTAGCATTCATATTAATAGTACGTTACAAATTAAACATGCAATATTTTACTTCATGTAATACCGATGAATGGGCTAATACTATTGATTCGTTAGCAAGTAAGTTTATAAAAAATAATGTGACGAGCATTCAATTTTTAGTCAATAATTATTACTACACTTTGTTGGTGCATTTTAATATTTTTGCTCTTAATGTAGTTTTTTGTCTTGCGGTGTGTTAATGTCACTTTCTTAATTAAACGTCGTGGAATATTGCGTGACTTGATATTTGATATAATTGTGAAAATTATGTCGATGTTACATATTGAAAATGGTAGTATATAATAAAAATATCTTCACACTATCATCTTAACAATGAGAATCTTCTAAATCAAAGAAGTTTATAAAGGAGAAGAAAATTGTATTTCAAATATTATCCTACACCTATCACGAGGTAAACATTATTCATTTGAGTTTGAGATCATGTGATTCATGTCGTCATACTGTAAATACTTAGAGTGAGTTACTAATGAATGCTCCAAATTCGATATTATAGTTTATGGAAAAATGTTGTAATAATGCATTAATTAAAAATAATAATTTATGTAACTTATTCATATTAAAATATTACATATGAAAAGCCTCATTTAAATATAACATTTTGCAAAAAAACCTCTTCACATTAAAGAAAGAGATGGAGAAGTCACAAAAATTGTATCAAGAACAAAACATGCAAAATGCCAATGTACAACAACGACAAAGAGAACAACAACAAGGACAACGCCACGGCCACCGGTGTCAATATAGATGAATACATAACATTATATTAATAGTACGTTACAAATTAAACATGCAATATTTTACTATACGAATTATAATTTATTATACGAATTATAATTTATACTCTTGAATATACTAATTACTTTAATGTTTTATGTTTTTATAGTTTTGTTAAAAAGGAAATTTGTTTTATAGTTCTCTTTTAATAATGTAATTTATTGAACAACGAAGTCCGTCTTTCACAAAAAATGAGAGTTTCAAACATGAATCGAAAATTAGTTCCGAACATTACGAAAAAAAACAATTAGATCCAACCTGTGTGCATCGCATGGGTCCTGAGGCAGTCCAAACCTGTGTCGCACGGGGATGAATATAAAAGGTCTCCAACATTAATGTCATCGCTTCATATTTAAAATAATTTATGTAACTTATACATATTAAAAAATTACATGTGAAGATACTCTTTTCAATATAACTTCTTGAAAAAAATCTCTTCACATATACTCTTTTAATGTCAATAAACTTTTTTAAATGTCTGACATACCTAGAAATGTGATACAATCACAACTTAGATATATAATGACGAAAATAATTGCCGAAGATTACGCTAAAAAAACTTATATACAGCCCATGTGCAACTCAATAAAGTATTTTAAATACGTATAAAGCTTAGCAAATGTGTGACACCATGAAAACTTAAATATAAAATGACAAAAATAAATGCCGAATATTACGCTATAAAAACTTCTATACAGCCCATGTGCGTCGCACGTATTTTAAATCTATGAAAACTTCTATACAACCCATGTGCATCGCAAGGGAATTGTTGACTATCATAAGAAATAGTTATAACTTAGCCCGATGTATTAATATTAGTTAGTTCAAATAAAAACGATAGAGTCAATACCAAAATAAATAGACAAAAAATATTAAGTAAAAAAATACATCTTAAAAGATTACATGTCAATAAACTATTTTAAATACGTATCATGTTTACAAAATGTATGCTACCATGAAAACTTATATATATAATGACAAAAATACGTCCTGAATATAAAATGACGAAAATAAATGACGGATATTAGACTTTGAAAACTTCTATACAGCCCATGTGTATCGCACGGGCTTTCATGACTATTCATGTTTGCAAGTGTATTCAAATAATGAAATGACATGATCCCGCAATGAATACATGATGAAAATTAGTGAACATTACGTTATGAACACTTAGATACAGCCCGTGTGCAACGCACGAGTCTGGTTGCCTAGTTGTTATATAAAAGTCAACATGATTCAACAAAAATGATTTACAACACATTTACTTTTCTCAAGTTGAATACAATATTTTAAAATATCATTCTAACAAGTTAATTTTTGGGTGATTTTAACGTCATCAATCAATTATTTAATCGAAGCTTGCATGAAATTGTTGGAAATTCAAGTTAAACTATAGTACATGTAGAAGACGTGAGGAGTATAAGCTTGTATAAAAACTCATCATGACTCCTACCACGAATGGTAGTGGTCAACCCTATTGAAATTGAACTGGTAATTCTAGTTTTAATCATGTAATCAACACATACACAATTACACATATGTATAACCACCCTTAATCCCTATGTAAGTAAAAATTAATTAGATTTGAGATTTAAGGCTAGTTACTTGGTTTCAAAATTGATTCAGGATAGTCAAAGTGTGTATGCCATATAATATGATCATAATTTGTTGGTTGGGTACCCAAACTAACTTAAGTAAAATATTAGGGGTCCTTGGTGGAGGTTAAGGGAGGTGGGAAATGGGTAAGGTATTCAAAAAGGCCACCTCACTCATTATTTTGTGCTTAGTTAGTGAGTGCAAAGGGATTGATTACCCCGTAGTAGGTAATCAACCATTATAAAGTAAAGTGAAAGGTAAGGGATTTTTTTTTGACCAGCAACAACCTAAGGGATAGAGCTTCGACAAAGCCATCACCATATCCACAAAGGACTATATTAATCACCCAAGAGTCAAAAATGCTAGCAGGAAACTAGCAACAAACAATTACAAAGAATTACAAGCCATGATAGGATCTTGAAGGAAACCTATCCAGTTAATCCTAAGCTTGCTATTTCTATTAGATAACCAAAAAAACGATGTAGAAACAATCGAATAAAAAAGTATCGCCTTCTTTGGTTTCTCCTCTTGGAAAAGAAGGGTAAGGGATTTATTACCCGCTTCACTCATTCCTTTGCATTCCCTTTCCCCACTTTGAACCAAGCGAGCCCTTAGTTTTTTTATATGATTTGTGTAACAAGTATCATCATGGCATTGGTTAAGTGTATTAGTTGAACACAATTTTTTTTCCCTTAAACTGAAAAATGTTATTTAATGAACACAATTTTTCTTGTTTAATCACCTTAAACCAATACCGAAAGGCACTGGTTAGATAAACTCTTTTTTTATGTTTAATTTAAACATGAAAGAGTATTGTTGGCGTTTTAGTGAATAAAAATGTCTATTATCCTAACTCTTTTACAGTTTTAAGTTTTTAACATTCCATATACTACGACTATGTTTGGCGCAGAGCTTTTTGAAGCTTTTTGGGGCGATGAGCAGTGAGCAACGAGCTTTTTGATTTTAAGTGTTCGTTTGGCAAAAGAGCGGTGAGCTTTGCTATTTTTTTAGGAAAGCTCATTTTTCCAATGCTTCTTTAAGAAGCTGTGAGCGGTGAGCAGTGAACTGTAGACAAAATGAAAACAAGGAGTAGTTACAACTCAAAAGAAGAGAGAATTGCAAAAATCGTCCCTAAAGTTTGGCCAAATTGCACGTTTCGTCCCGGAAGTTTGGAAAGTGCAAGGATCGTCCCTGTGGGAAACTTTTGGGGCAAAAATCGTCCCTGGCCTACTTCAAATGACTAAAATACCCCTGCCAAACTTTAGGGACGATTTTTACAATTCTATCTTTTCAGATTCTTACTCAAATGGTCCCTGTGCTTCGCTGGGCATTACAAATTTAGTCCTAACTTTTTTTTTTAATTTATTTATTTAACTATTAATATTAGTATTATTTTTTTTATACGATTTCGTCCATTTTTGTTCGTTTTTCTTTCGTTTTTGTCCGTTTTTCTTACGTTTTTGTCCGTTTTTTCTACGTTTTTTCCGCTTTCATACGTTTTTGTTCGTTTTTCTTACGTTTTTGTCTGTTTTTCTCACGTTTTTGTCCGTTTTCATATGTTTTTATCCGTTTTTCTTACGTTTTTGTCAGTTCTTCTTACGTTTTTTTTCATTTTAATACGTTTTTCTTCCATTTTTCCACTTTTTCGTCCATTTTTATAATTGTACTCAATCTTCTTTGCACTCTCATCCAACAAATCCTGTGATTAGTAATCATTGTACTCAACTTAATTATGGATTATCCGTACTAATTAAGTGATGTTGCATTATGTCATTTACTCATTTAAGTTACCAAATTTTTTTTACTTTGTTTCAAGCTGATTTTAGAGATGACTAATAGTTATAGAGGATTGCTAGCTATATCCTCCTATATCTTTTACCTATTTATCCTCCTACCCACATAAAAATCTGACATGTGTATTCCACTCATCTAAACCGTCAGTTTTTTCACTTGTAAGAATCCTGTAAGTAGGTGGATTAGTAGGAATCCTGTAAGCTATTGGTCAATATGGTTAGCTCTCGAATTCAAGAGAGTTGACATATGTTTCAATCATGAAGGTATATGTAGGCCAATCACATGAAACAATATAGCATAATTAAAGGCAGTTAGCTTTGAGTTAATGTCAGTCAGCTTGGAGTCGTTGTTTGCCATCAATAATGAACTCCTCATGTCGTGTAAAATACACAAAAAGATAGGAGTATTAATGTAACAAGGAAGATTACAAACCTTCAAGAATTGTTCAACTAGTTGCCACTGAAATTTCTGATACTCCTCAATAGCAGGATACTCTTTTTTTCGAATAGGGAAAGGGCCATTGTAGTTGAAAGTGAAATCATTGGTGCCTGAGCTAACAAGATACCCTACTCTTGCAACTATATCATCTGTTCTTTCCTTGCCTATTGCCGCCGTCAGTTTTACCTTATATTCTTTGAACAAGTCCAGTTGTTGCGATTGTGTTAGACACATCTGCAAAACGGACAAAAACGTGAGAAAACAGACAAAAAGGTAAGAAAAACGAACAAAAACGTATGAAAACGAAAAAAACGTGAGAAAAACGGACAAAAACGTAAGAAAAACGGACAAAAATGAAAGAAAAACGGACTAAATCGTATAAAAAAAATAATACTAATATTAATAGTTAAATAAATAAATTAAAAAAAAAAGTTAGGACTAAATTTGTAATGCCCAGCGAAGCACAGGGACCATTTGAGTAAGAATCTGAAAAAGAGAGAATTGCAAAAATCGTCCCTAAAGTTTGGCAAGGGTATTTTAGTCATTTGAAGTAGGTCAGGGACGATTTTTGCCCCAAAAGTTTCCCACAGGGACGATCCTTGCACTTTCTAAACTTCCGGGACGAAACGTGCAATTTGACCAAACTTTAGGGACGATTTTTGCAATTCTCTCTCAAAAGAAAAAATAAGGACATAATATGAAAACATGTACAAGTACAAGTACTAGAAAACACATCCTCTAAAAACAAAATCGTGTCACTTCAATCTCTGCAAGTTATCTTCCACTATACTTCACTTTGCCTAACCCCCCAACAACCTTCAATTCATTAAACCAAAAAACACATACCAAAAATGACAACAATAACAACACCTTATCATGCGACCACTTTCATGTCTTCTTCATCTCCTTCACTGAACCGGTTCACATCTATATCAAGAACCGGGTTTATTTCTTACCCAACCCCCTTTAAAAAGGATAAACTTGATGCAATTTTCAGCTCCAGTATTGTTACACTTTCTTTTAAAAGGAAGCAATCAAAAAAGTTGTTTAAAGGTGCCATTTTTTGATACCCTTTTGTGTTTTTATTGTTAGTTTAGTGGTTTTTCTTGATTTGGGCTAATTTTATTGATATTTGTTTATGGCTTCATGTGATAAAGTTTTAATGGTTTTGCATTTGTTTTAGTTTTGAGATGATTGGTTATGATGAGGGTTTATGATATAAATGAAGTTTAGATGGATATATGCACTGTGTAATTTGTATGTGAATTGGTGTAGGAGGCTAGTGAGTGGGTTCATAATAGTTTCTAAAGGTTCAATTTTGCAAAATTTTTATTGATATTTGGTTAGCTTTTGGGTACAGTGAAACTGCATATGATTATCTAAGGGTCAAATAATAGATTCTGGATGATCATTAGGAGTAGGAGTAAGAGTAGGAGTATCTGTAACAAAAGTGGTTACGGACTTACGGTTAACACTAACACGTCCAAACACTCTTTTTCATAAGCCCCTTTAGTTACCGCACTACAGAAGATTATCTAATATTATTTCTTAATATAGTAGAATCACTTGCAAACCACAATGCCAAAATCTTCCGTAATATTGGGTTAAGGCCTTTTTAAATCACAGCGGGGATGTAATAAAATAGTCCAACTGGAATACGTTTGTAAAATTTTGCCAAGTAAATACATTTTATAAGCTGAAATCAAGAACAACGGTTACAAAGAAAGTTTTAGACTTTACAACAATGTGTGGTTTACTTTTAGTTAACTTTGATAGTTCATAGAAAATCTTTATGATGGCCCAAAAGTTAATCGCTTTCTTTCTTTATGTTAAAATATTAGCAAGTCTAACTTTCCTAAAACTTAGTATAATCATTATGTTAAAATATTTAGAGCATACTATAGGGGACAAGCCACAATGCTAATAAGTTGCCTCTTTTTGATCATTTTTTCATCGTTGCAACTTCATTACAGTGAGATCAACGATGGCTCCTGTTGAAACCACAGCCGAGTTTGAGGAAATGGTTTCAGGGACTCAAAGAAAGTATTACATGTTAGGCGGGAAAGGTGGTGTTGGTAAAACGAGCTGTGCTGCTTCACTTGCTGTCAAGTTTGCAAATAATGGTCATCCTACTCTTGTAGTTTCAACTGATCCCGCACATTCTTTAAGTGACTCTTTTGCCCAGGTAATTTGTATGTTTTCTTTCCCCAGTTGCGCAGTTAAATCTAGTTTTTCTTAATATTCATTCTCTTTTCGTATCCTTTTTTTGCGTATGTGTGTGTAAAGGTATATTGAAAGTTGAATTTTTTGTTTGATTGATTATGTTTAGGATCTGACTGGTGGGACTCTAGTACCCGTTGAAGGACCTATTGCTCCTCTCTTTGCTCTGGAGGTTTGTATGATAAATCACTAGGGGGTGTTTGTATTTGTGTTTTGGAGCTGTTTATTGTGACTTCAAGTTGTAATAATTAGTATTCCAATGTTCGGATAAAGAAACTATGATTCTCATTATCAAAGGGTGGAATAAATATCATATCTACCCCTTTCGTAGACCTGAGTTTGAGGGACCTATAATTTAATTCACAAACTGTCCCTACCTTCTTCAGAAAATGCCATCTTATTTACTCTTTGCTAAACAATTAAAATTCATGAAACATTCAAACATCTAACTGTTACAGCTTCAAATAGAAGCAAATTCAAACACGATTGTGTATGTATTGTCTTATTTTAGTTGATTATCTGATTCTAATGATTTAATATCACATAATTACTTTTACTATGATAAACACCCCGTATTATCGTTACTTATATGTTTTCTGTACCAAATATGCATCTTGATTGTTGAATTCTAAAATAACAAGAGCGGTAAACCGGTGACAGATAAATCCTGATAAAGCAAGGGAAGAGTTTCGTGATGTAAGCCAAAAGAATGGTGGAACTGGCGTCAAAGACTTCATGGATGGCATGGGTCTTGGAATGCTGGCTGATCAAGTAAAACACCAACTTTCTCTTATTTTTTCAGGTTTTCGTATTGTTTTCTGTACATTATATTAGCATCCACAAGCACATGTGTAACTGGGTAAATGAGTATAACTGAAAACAGGAAAAAAATATTTAGAAATGGTAAAAAGGGCCAAGCCGACATGCTAATCATTTACTTTGTAGTTTTTTTTTTTTTTTTTTTTTTTTTTTTTTTTTTTTTTTTTTTTTTTTTTTTTTTTTTTTTTAATACTTTTAAAAAGATTGTTTGTGACTCTTTTTGTTATTTTCTGATTGTTGATCTCTAAAGTTAGGAGAGCTGAAGCTAGGGGAGCTATTGGACACACCTCCTCCTGGTTTAGACGAAGCCCTTGCAATTTCCAAGGTAATATTTGATATTTGCGCTCTTATATTGCTAAGCTTTATTATTGTAGTTAATGCTCTAATTTGTATGTCTTGTTGGTTACATAAACCTTTTGCCAGGTTATTCAGTTTCTTGAATCACAAGAGTATAACATGTTTACCCGTATAGTTTTCGACACTGCCCCCACGGTACGCAAGATGGCTTTGTTTTTCTTTGATTTTTTTATATTGTGTTGAAAACGGTACTTTGTTTTCTAACATTATAAGGCATGCTAGGGTCATACACTGCGGCTTTTGTCATTGCCCGATTTCTTGGATGCATCAATTGGGAAAATACTCAAGGTATAAACGCTTGGGTTTATATATTATATCACTTTAACTTACTTGTTTTTAAAGTAATTATGAGTTGTATTGTATCATTCTTATTACCTTTTTGAACTTATATCTTTTTATTTACTGGTCGGTTACAAATTTGTATGTTACAGCTAAGGCAGAAAATATCATCAGCAACTTCAGCCATTAAAAGCGTATTTGGGCAAGATGGACCTCGTCCAGATGCAGTAAGCACAATGCTATAGTGAACATTTTATGAACGGTTATTTAACTATTGTGATATAACCACCTGTTTTTGTTTTTTCTTTCATATAGTCAGATAAACTTGAGAAACTTAGGGAGAGGATGATTAAAGTACGCGAGCTTTTTCGTGACACCAACTCAACAGAATTTGTTATAGTGACGATTCCTACGGTATTCCTCTATAAACATCTAGAAGAAATGGTTCCGATGTTATTTCAGAAGTTAATTAATTTAGCTCTATTATTAAGGTAATGGCAATAAGTGAGTCATCAAGGTTGCGTGCTTCACTTACTAAGGAAAGTGTTCCTGTCAAAAGACTTATTGTTAATCAAATTCTTCCGCCATCTGCTTCTGACTGCAAGTTTTGTGCTATGAAAAGGAAGGTACTCTGTTACTCAAGCTTTGATATATTTATTGATTACATAAGCTTTTACAGTATTCAATCTACGATCCACTTTTTATTTCTAACTCCTGATTAACCAGTCACTTCTTTAGCCAAGCTTTTATTTTTATCCATGTAACTGTTGAAATATAGATTATTAATGTTGACGTAAATATTTCAGGACCAGACACGTGCGATTGAAATGATCCAAAATGACCCAGAGCTGTCTAGTTTGCTTCTGGTACAAGCACCTCTTGTTGATGTAGAAATCAGAGGTGTCCCGGCTCTTCTATTCTTAGGGGATATGATTTGGAAATGATAGAAGTTAAATACTCAACAGCATTATAAGGTAAGTTTGCTGTCTATATGACAGTTAATATATGTTGAAATGTCAAATGACATAAACCAAAATAACTCAAAGTTTCTTGGTTTCTTTTTAGCCTACATATACAATTTCGTTTATCTCAGGTTGACAGAAGTGGTTCTATGCACCTATCTTATTAAGGCTTAAAATCGAAGTCGTTTTGTTACTTGCTACAAGACTCATCTGCGCGTCTTTGAACTTGGCGAGTCAATTAGTAGGCAGTCACATTTTTTGTCACAAAATGAGACATACAACATACAGGGAGGAACTATTTAAGATACAGTCACGCTACATTGATAGCCAAAGTTGTATATTTTGATCCCAAGTTACGATGTTCAGTGAAAACTATGTACATGTATTTAGGTTCTGCAATATACTAGTTTATCCCATTATCTTACTGGCTTCGCAGGTTCGAATGATCACCTTGTAAATAAGAATTCAGATTGATTAGTTGTGCAGTTGTGGCAAAATAGGTGGGTTGGGAGCGTATCTCGAAACAAGAAGGTTTTAGTGGATGTCAAAAACATATGAAGCTGGGTTTGACATGGAAACACTTTGGGAGGTGATTTGCACACTCCATATTTTGATTGGGACACTCACTGTACAAGTTTACAAAGCACACTGTACAACTATGTTATGCACACAATAGAGTGTCCCAATCAAAATCATGAGTGTGCAAATCAATTCCCAAACACTTTAGGATATATCTCTTGGCTCTATCACTTAATGTGCTAATTACCAGTTGCAAATATTTCAATCACGACCATAATCTTTCTTTAACATAAAACGTGAGTTCAGGTCCTGTGGATTAGTTGACTTTATTTAGGGTCTGTTTGGTTTGTAGATGGGTTTAAAATTAAGATTTAGATTTGAATTTGATATAAGAGAGAGAGAATAATTTTATAAGTTAAATATATAAAAATAAAATAAATATTGTTTGATTTGATTGGGTTAATTACTAGACATGAAATTATATTACTTTTTTAAATGTTACAAAAGTTATAAGAAAAAAAAAATATAATAAATAAATAAATAAAAAATCGTGTGTGGTTGGGAGACCTCCATAACCTCTGCAATGAGAAAAATCAACAAAACTGAAAAAGATGTTAGAAAAACCGGTGAAACTTAGTGACTTTTGTTAAAACCCTTCAATAAAGGTATTAGTCACTGTTTCGATACCCAATAATTCAACCAAACTGCGTTTTTAATTGTGGAGCCCACATCTTTCATTCAATACACATCAAACAAACGTCACCTTCACCAAAAGGTCAAAAGCCATGATTTTCATAAAAGAAAAATACGTTAGGTCAAAAACCATGGTTTTCATAAAAGAAAAATACGTTAAAGACGGATTGTGCGCCATTTTTTTTTGGCGTTAGTACGGTTTGTGTGGCTTTTAGTGTGCCTTTTGATTTGGTCATTTAATGATCGACCTTTAGTTTGGAACATAACTACAATAAACTCATATAAGTTAAAAAATGACTACCTCTAATCAAATGTTATATTAGCTTAAAAGCATCCTGGACTCCTGGTGTATCAATTATCAATGATGATGGTCGAAACAGGTGCATGTGTTACACAAGAAGTTTTTTTAGCACAATGGTAGTTGATTGGTTGATCCGGTACATTGAATTATGTTTGTGAATTTTTACCCACAGTGTAGTCGAGGCGTGTTCTGTGTTCATGTGCTCTAAAAGCCATTATATTGTTTAACTCTAAGATAGTAAAAAAGAAACACATTAAAATTTTGTGTGCAAATTTATAGAAAATGGACTTACAGTCTAAGTCCATCATGTTGAATGAGTTGATAAGTATTTTCTTCTAATCTAAGCCCATTTTAAGAAAATGGACTTACAGCCTAAGTCCAATTTACGAAGGCCAAGTTCAAAGTTGTATCTTCAGAAAACACCTGTGAATGCTAAAAATAAATTGTGGGGAGCCGAAACAAAATTTTTCCCGAAAAAACATTAGATGGGAGGGCCGAGATGAAAAAAATATTTTTTTTAACACATGAAATCGCAAATAAATACACTAACGGGCTTAGGCCTCGGGGACCGGGACCCTTCCCGGCCCTCGTTAAGCTCCGCCCGTGCCTGTGATATATCTCTTGGCTCTACAAGTACTCCTAAGCCGAATTAGAAACCATGGTTATCAAAAACTATATATATTATGAGGGTATGTGCCTCTTGATGCGTTTGTGTGATTTGATCTTCATTCCTTTCGACTAGTTTATCAGTTTTTTTTTTTTTTTTTTTTTTTTAAGTTGGCCTTTAGCGTGGAGTATAATTATAATCAACTTATACAAGGTCAAAACTGAACCTCTAATAAAAAAACATTAGCTTAAAGGTATCACGTGTTTATAAATGCTAAACGTTTAATTATCGATGATGATAGTCCAAACCGGTGCATGTGTTATACATGAAGCTTTTGAGCACAATGGTCATTTAGCCGGTACACTGAATCAACAGATAAGTGATGTGTTCATGCCTTTTATCAAAATAAACAACCCTAAGATAGTCAAATGAACAATTATAACATATTTGCAAATTTATAGATGTCAAACTAGGACTTTTTTTGTTGGAAGGAGTATATTGTATTTTTGTATTAAATTTAGGGTGTGTTTGTATGGTGGGGGGGGGGGGGGGGGGGGGGGTTAGCTCTTGAGGTTTGGACTTAAAGTAAGAAATATTTGTTTGGTAGTAAAGTAGGGCTTTAAAATTTAGAACCATGCCCAACCATCCATAGGGGTCGGGTTCCAAAAAAGTTTGTGGTAAGGGGGAGGTGCCGCGAAGATCTAGGGGTGTGAGCAGTACGAGCTGAAAGGCTCCCATACTGTTTGGAGGGCAGGGGGCATAGATGCCAAACAAACCTGACCCCTATCTATTGTCGTAGAAGCTGTTCCTAGGAAAGATTATGGTTCTCGGGTATCCAAAGTGCCAATGGCGCGCGAAGCGCATGCGGAACGGGCACGGAGAAAAGGAAGGAAGTTTGGAGGAGAAGCAGCCGAGCTCATTCCCTTCGCTTCCTGGGCCCAAAGCAATGCAGTCTTTCCTGGCCAAATCAAGGATTTGGGGCTTCTTTGCTACGCTACTTCACTATAAAAATCCTTTTTTTTAGTCATATATATAAATAGAAAGATAGATCCATCTATCCTATCCGATTTCTATTTTGATATCGAAAAAAGAATCTATTTCATTCAACGTTTGATTAAAAGAACTGTGCTTAGCCCTCCCCCGCTCATGAAAGGGCTCTGCTGCAATGGATGGCAGAGGGTCTGTAGTACTCGAAGCACTGGAGTTATCCAGTAGCCGGGAAGGGGCCTAGAAATTTAAAGGATTATAGAAATCCTACCTAAGTGGGTGGCTTTGCTTCTTTTTTAAAAACTGTGGGATCGTATTTGTTATCTACCACTCATTTTTTTTTTTTTTTTTTTTTTTTTTTTTTTTTTTAAATTCATTTATATTTTATTTATATACAAAACAAATATTACTTTTACAAAATTTATTATAAAAATATATATACTAATCCAAAACCCACGTATACACCAAACGGGCCCTTAACCTAGATTAAGCAAATGAATGTACAGTCCAAGTCCAGTATACAAAGGCCCAGTTGAAAACCACGTAAAACACGTGCGAGTAATTAAACCGAAAAGTGAATGGCCTTTCCGTAAATGACGCAAAAACTGAACCGCAGTTCATATCAGGAACTCAACCCGTAGAAATACTCCACAAAAAAAAAAAAAAAAAAAAAAAAAAAAAAATCAAAAAGCACACAGTTCACTCTCCACCACCACCACTCTCCACCAAAAAAAATATCAAAAAGCACACAGTTCACTCTCCACCATCACCACCACTCACACACAATAACAAAATGAACTGCCTCACAAATTATACAAGGTTTGTTTTAATTTCCATCATTTCATTTCGTTTTCGCTATGTATAATTCATTATAACTTATTTAACTCCATGTTTACAGATCATATTCACCACCAGCATTATTGCCTTTATGTAGCTTCTTCAAATGCAAACATTTAATAAATCCTAAATTTGTCAATATCAAGGTACTAAACTCATTTGCTCATTCATATGTCATCCTTATTCTTCTATATGCAGCGTGTCTTAGGCTGTGTTTAGTTGTCGAAAACTTTCTTTCATTTTCTATTTTTATTTTTCTAAAAAAAAAAAAAAAAAGGTTTTATCTCTAGAAAAGTGTTAAAAAAGAAAGTGCAAAGAAAAATGTAGGAAAGTGGGATTTGCTCTTTTCAAAATTCTACTTACAATTTCAATTTGAAAAGTGAACAGAAAATTTCTCCAAAAAGTAGTGACTAAACAAGTTTTGTATTTTTTATTGTGAAAACTTTCCTTGAAATGCGGGCCATTTTCACCAACTAAACAAATTGTGTTTTTCATCATGAACAGGTGTTTTCGAATGCTATGAATATTCGCGAAAGACGTGCTATTAAGGTGAGATTAAGTTAAATGTATATAGGATTTTTCTAACTTGTGCCCTGGGGCACAAGTTAAGCCCACTAAAAGACACGGGGACCCCACAGAAAAGGACACCGGGATCCACAAAAAAGTACAATTTATGTGGATCCCTATGTCCTTTTCTGTGGGATCCTGCTGTCTTTTAGTGTGCTTAACTTGTGCCCCTAGGGCACAAGTTAGAGAAACCCATGTATATAATGTTGTTTAATTTGTGTATTTATTGTATATGTTTGAATCTCGTGAAAAAGTTAACTACTCATGTGACTACTGCTTTAGCCAATAGTGAAAAATGAAAATGTTACATTTTGTCACATGTGATTGTGATAATTAAAAGCAGTCACGTTAGTTCGGGAGTTTGGGCTAAAATGTCGTAAATTTAGTTTAGGTTGGCTTTATTTAGTAGAATGTGCTTCACTTGTGGATTATGACTTAGGATATGGACGGTTATCAGTTACTGACCTCAATAATTTTGAGATCTAGCTTGTAATTTTTTGTTAATGGTTACTAATCGTATATGGCCACGGTTTTAGTTGTGTAGACTGTAGAGTATGTGCCGGTTCTAATCTATATCGTTTTTAAAACTTAACTTCATATACCTTAGTTTTGTAAATAATATAGACGGGAATGTGATGTTAAATATGTCCTGTTTCACCGGCATGATTGGTCTATTTATCATCGTCTGAATAGTCTATTGAGACTAAATACGACCTTACTTGAACAGCAATTTTTCTACAGGCTTTTACCTCCGTATCCTTGATTCTATTTAATGTCTCTCGTTTGGAACCAACATCTATTACGAAATGGGGATTGTGTTTTGTAGATGGATTTTTTCACAGTGCTATAATTTAGTATGATTAAGCTAGTTTGATTGTGCAGGCAATGTCTAGCTCCACACCTAATGCAGACATGGAAGGTGCTAACGAGGAGGAGAAATCTGATGTATACAGTACAACCATGACTGAAGCAATGGGCGCTGGTAAGTACTATGGTTATGTAAGCTTAATGTGTCTATTACGCTTTGGCTGTGAATTCAAGTCTCGTTGAATATAAATATTCGATTTGATTGGAATACCTACTAGAGGTGTTCGCTGTAGTAAGGAACTTAAGCCGTATTTCAAACTGCAGTTTGTGATTACAGCATACTGGTTGGTGATATGAGCGTAGGTTTAATGTGCTTAGGCTATATAGAGGATGGATACACTCATTTCGTAGGCTAGTTTTTTGAAAAAGTTTGTACAATCAGTAGTGCTAATGGCTTTGATTATAGTATCAAGTATCAACTTCTATGGGCCTGATCCACATACTTCTGGATTTTTTAAAGTATTTTTCAGATTGTACATCTTTGGCTCAGCATCTTCTTGCTAATGTATTAATTTCAGTTTTGACTTATAGGCATGAACTTGGAATGAACTACAACTTCATTCGTCCAGACTTAATTGTTGGTTCATGTCTACAGGTAAGCTTCTCTTCTTTCATGATTTCAATGGGTAAAATTTTTCTCAGATACCTTTTTCTGGTTCTGATCTGTACTTTACGTATGGCAGACTCCTGCAGATGTTGACAAGCTTCGGAGTATACAAGTGAAAACCATATACTGCTTGCAACAAGACCCAGATCTCGCGTATCCATAACAAATATTGATATAATCAATAATCCATTTGAATATAAAACGTAGAAATAAACTGGTCCTTACTAGATTGTGTTAGTCCGCTACTGTATGTAACTGTGAGGTGCATTTCCTGTTTTCTATTCAACCTTTTCACCAGATATTTTAGTGTGGACATCGATGCCATTCGTGAATATGCAAGCACATTCGATGATATCCAACACTTACGTGCTCAAATAAGGTAACTGATATTTCTTGATTGGTTAATGTGTGGTCTTGTATGCATGAATTAGTGTCACCTGATATAACTTTGATCATAAATGTTATGGAGCAGAGACTTTGATGGTACTGATTTGCGGATGCGCCTTCCAGCTGTAGTAAGCAAATTGCACAAAGCTGTTAATCGAAATGGTGGAATAACTTACATACATTGCACTGCTGGACTTGGAAGAGCTCCTGCAACTGCAGTATGCATAATCTTAACTTCTTAAAACTATAAGTTTGTACTTTCCCATAGATTTCACTGCTATCAAATTCACAAAACAAATCCCCCTTACTTTTTATTCTGTACATGTTGTTGCTTTTGCATACCTAGAATGCTGAAGTTATTGATGTGGTTTCTGCTAATGCAGCTGGCATACATGTTCTGGGTTCTTGGTTATAAGCTGAACGACTCCGCCAGTCTAATCCTAGTAAAGACATTTCTCCTTAATTGCATTATTTCCACTTATCAAAAGAAGAGATACATATATACTTACCCATTTCAGGCCAAGAATTTCCAAATGCATATGGATATCATCACTAATATATTAAAACTCGTGTTAAATCACTGGGAGCAGTTTTGTTTTCTTCTGAGAACCTGTGTATGTGTGTAACTATTATAAAAAATGCTTATGTAACTCCGGTTTATGTTCTATGCAGAGAAATCGTAAGTGTTACCTAAATGTGGATGCTATAAAAAGTGCAACTGCTGACATTGTGAGTCTTTCTTTGATTAGCTGTAGGAATTAAAGAATATTGGTGATTGTAGTTACTTTTTGATAAGAGATTCATGCGTTGTTTACATTAAAGATAAATCTTTTCATCGGTAATATGGTAAGGTTTATTAAGTCCTTAAAGTATGACAAGTTGACAACACTTCATGCTCTTCCATCCTTTTTTTTATGTCTTTTCTAGTAAATGTTTCATATTCTCATAAGGAACACAATCTAGCAACCTCGTGATTTTTGTTTGATATTATGTTTATACTGCAAGTTATAACTTATAACCCAGTATCTCATTATTATTAAACTGAATATTTTTAAAGCTTACAGGCCTGAAAAAGAGATCAATCACGTTGACATGGAACGGTGATAACTGTTCCACTGTAGAGGTATCTGGACTTGATATCGGATGGGGTCAGGTAATTAAAGATTTCTCTGAATGTCTAAAGCGTCTAAGTTTTGTCCATAAAATTTTCTTGACATACCGATTTATTTTTTTCTAACTGTTACATTATTTGAGTCTGAATTGATGCTTCATTGCCCAATATGTTGGTTCATTGCAGAAAATTCCATTACAATATGACGAGAATCACGGTTCATGGATTCTTCAGAGAGATTTACTGGTAATTATCTCATAAAAGTTGTAATAGTCACTTTCCAAAATCAGGGGCGTAATGTTCAATAATTGGAAAGGCACATATACTCTATTTTTCTTGTAACAGGAGGGGCGTTACGAGTACAAGTACATAGTTGATGGCGAATGGATGACCAATACAAATGAGCCGGTTACTCTTGTCAACAAGGATGGCCACATCAATAACTATGTCCAGGTACTGTTCAATCTCATTATCTTATATGCATATCAGCATATGCTTCAGCGGCAAATGTTTTCTTTTTCTAAAGGGACAGCCCAAGTTAGAGAGTGTTGTATTTTTTGTGTTAGACGGATTAGCACTTCAAAAAATACAGCGACATTCAAAACAATGTGGGAACATTATAGTTGACTAGTTGTAGTATAAAGGGGAACGTTACACATTGGTTTGTCACTAGCACAATTTTTCACTGGTGCAGGTAGTCGATAAAGACCCAGAGAGCGCAAGTGCTGCTTTGTGGACGAGGTTGGGTGCTGATGACTTTGATCTCACAACCAGTGAACGAGAGATTATAAAGCAGTTTCTGGATGAGTATCCAGATGAAGAGCAAATCAACCCAGCCACAAACACTGACCCCAATTGAAAAATGTATACTTGTTCATGGTTTCCGATACGTATATTCTTATGTGTTCTTGTAAATCTATGTATAAGATTGCAGTATCAGAGTGGAAGCAAACTATTCTGATAACAACTTATGATGCAATAGTTTTAGTTTTGATTATTGAGTAAACTGAGGCAATAAAGCAACTTTTATCGGTTCATAATTGCTGATATATGTGTATACACAAGGATTTGGACCTGCCGTAATGGTGGCCATGACCATAAGTGTAGGCCATTACACCAAGGCCACCATCATGCGTGGTGGTGGTTTTTGGCATCCGTTCGGTGGTGTAGACTATCAAAGCACTATTACTTGTTTTTTTGTGTGTGAGTGTATTGCGGGTTAAGTTTGTTTTTAAATGGGGTATGTTTGTGTGGTGGATTTAGTGGTCACCGCTACTGGGGTTCAATGGTTTAGTTTGGATTTGATGACTGATTACACCAGGCGAATCGATTGGCTGAGTTATCCTCTAAAATGGAATGAAAGATACAACTAGCAGTCAACTGTAAACTGCTAGCGGGAATCTTTCATTTCGGCCTTTCATCTTAAACTTTATCTAAGTTTGAAATGCCTGTCTTGTTCTTCATTTCAATACCATGTTTTTGTTCCGAAAAGATAAGATTTTTCTTTTCTTCTTTTTTTTCATTATTATATAAAAAAGACTATGACTGTATTGCATAAAAATGAACTATCAGGATCTTTTTTCATAACTAATAGAGTTATATTACGTATAACTCTTGTACACTGTAAATAGTTGTATTAAAAGATTCAAATAGCCTATGTATTTATAATAAAGCCACAAATAAAAATATATGGTTTACCTTTGAATTTCATATATCTAAACTACATTATAAGTAATGCATTTGGGACTATTCTATATTTAGAAAAACTTAAAATTCATATATATATATATATATATATATATATATATATATATATATATATATATATATATATATTTTGCTTATTATGAAAAGATTTCAAAATTAATTTGTTAGGAAGTAAGTTGGTTAAGAAGCAGTTGGTTGTTCAAACTAAAATTATTTGGCTTAACTATCTCTAATATCTCTACTTATAAAGCATGAAGACAACTAATATAATCACACGGTAGTAACGTGTTGGTTTTGAGACTCAGGGGGTGTTTGTTTTGGCTTATTGCTTATTTGGTTTTAAGCTTATATTTTATAAGCTTACTTTTTTGTGATTTATTTTGAAATTTTTCGGCTTATATAAGTTCATTATGTATATAAGTTTGTTATAACATAATGAACTTATATAAGTCAAAAAGATTCAAAATAAGCCAACATAAGCAAAGATAAATAAGCCTTAAACCGGCTATATAAGCCGAAACAAAGAACCCTTGAGTATCGGACTTGGTCGGTTTCTTGGAAAAGCTTAAAAGACAAATTTTATGTGATATTTTTGTGATCGTTATTAATGAGTTGTTGTAAAGTGTTGTTTAGAAGGTTTGAATGACATTTTAGCTTCCTTTTTATTTTGAAAGAGACATTTTAGCATCGTTTGAAACTTTGAATACATTCAGTTTTGCGTTACAGAAATAATTAGAGAATTAACATAACTATTTAGAAGACTTATTTGCGACTAATACAACTTACGACACAATATAAAAGTTATAGCTATAAACTAAAGTCGCAATAAATTTAGACGACAACTATGAGTTTCGATCGTTTTACCGAGATGGGCACATACATACAAGTTACAACTATGCATTTCTTGTAACTTACACGCCAAATAAACTTGTAGTTTTACGATATTAAATTTGAAAATGACATGAATTAGGTTAATGACAAACACTCCGTATAGAACTAGCTAGCCTTATACCGAATGTCTTAGACATTGGACCATACTATATTGTTGATCCTTTTTTAGTGCGTCATAAATATACTTGATACTTGTGATAAAGGTAATAACTAAAGTTTAGCTATATAAAATATATTTTAGTAGATTTGTTCTGAGCATAAATAAGTGTGATTATGTCTTAGTTTAGCTAGAGGCTAACTTGGTCAAGGACAGTGTTGTAATAATTTACGAAAGCTTGAAGCTATATACTTTTAGACCATCTACTATGATGATTTTTTCCACAGGTTTATTACAGTAGCTTTCAATGTAATTTCACGTAACCATAGCATAGACAGGGGCGAAGCTTGAAAATTTCGAGTGGGGGGTCGGGATCTAAATTTTTTTTTCCTAACACTATGGGGGGTCGAAACCGAATTAAATTGGGGGGGCGAAACCGAAAATATCAAAATTTTTCTACACGAAAACTATATACCCCTACATCGCAAAAAAAATTTCGGGGGGTCGGCCGCCCCCCCCCCCCCCTAGAAGCTGCGCCCCTGCACGGTACCCGCCACTGCATTGCGCAGGTACATTTCTAGTTATTTCATAAATTATCTTTCACAACTTTAAATGACAAACATGGATTAAAAAAAAAAAAGACCAGTTTCGTAAATTTAAAGAAAATAAGGGACTTGTTATGTAATTTGAACTAATAATATTTGTTTTAGTAAAAAACAAAATGGAAAAAAAAAGACAAAAGTAGGTATGTGATAGTCAAACAGCTTTCAGACAGTCCAGTTCCGAGTGTGTAGTGTAGGGTTTGCTTTTCTTTCATTTTCGCGATCCTAGCTTCACAATCACCATTCACCCAGGTTCTTTTCTTTATACGCACATATATAGTAACTTTGTTGATTAGCTTACTGGAACTCATACATCTACTACTATATATTGTTGCTTGCTGATATATACATTATGAAACAATAAAGCTAGCTAGTAGCAATGATTTAAGGAGCTACTTGCGCGCAGTAGGTTTTTATTAAATGATCCAATAATACATGTCAATTTTAATGCTACAAAAAAGCTAGGTTCAATTTACCTGGGTTGTTTCAGACTACTCGCCTCGGGGAGGGCGAGTTTTTGACTTAGATGTACACAGCCTAACCTAGGTATCTCCATGACCGTTTCCGACCCCTCCTTGGCATGGACGGAACTTAGAAGGGACTGAGGGGCTGTGGCCCCCCAAAATTTTTTTTTGACCTTATGTATATTTTATATTCTTTTATATATAGTTTTATTCATTTTTAATACAAAAATTTCAGTGTAGTGTATACCGGCCCCCATAAAATACATATTTTTCAAATTGGCCCCCTCTAGAAGCTGCGCCCCTGCACGGTACCTGCACGCTGCATTGCGCAGGTACATTTCTAGTTATTTCATAAATTATCTTTCACAACTTTAAATGACAAACATGGATTAAAAAAAAAAAAGACCAGTTTCGTAAATTTAAAGAAAATAAGGGACTTGTTATGTAATTTGAACTAATAATATTTGTTTTAGTAAAAAACAAAATGGAAAAAAAAAGACAAAAGTAGGTATGTGATAGTCAAACAGCTTTCAGACAGTCCAGTTCCGAGTGTGTAGTGTAGGGTTTGCTTTTCTTTCATTTTCGCGATCCTAGCTTCACAATCACCATTCACCCAGGTTCTTTTCTTTATACGCACATATATAGTAACTTTGTTGATTAGCTTACTGGAACTCATACATCTACTACTATATATTGTTGCTTGCTGATATATACATTATGAAACAATAAAGCTAGCTAGTAGCAATGATTTAAGGAGCTACTTGCGCGCAGTAGGTTTTTATTAAATGATCCAATAATACATGTCAATTTTAATGCTACAAAAAAGCTAGGTTCAATTTACCTGGGTTGTTTCAGACTACTCGCCTCGGGGAGGGCGAGTTTTTGACTTAGATGTACACAGCCTAACCTAGGTATCTCCATGACCGTTTCCGACCCCTCCTTGGCATGGACGGAACTTAGAAGGGACTGAGGGGCTGTGGCCCCCCCAAAATTTTTTTTGACCTTATGTATATTTTATATTCTTTTATATATAGTTTTATTCATTTTTAATACAAAAATTTCAGTGTAGTGTATATCGGCCCCCATAAAATACATATTTTTCAAATTGGCCCCCTCACTAATAACGTTCAAGTTCCATCCCTGCTCCTTGGCCACCCCCTGTTGTGTAGCTAATGGGGTTGAACCCTTGACCACTTGTGAGGAGGTCAACTGCCTTACCACTAGGCCATTTAGTGGTGGTTCTACACTCTAATTTTATTTCGTTTAGACATGATACATAATGCTTTCATACGTAGTATTTTATTTTGTTTAGACGTAATATATAATAAAATATGGTATTTAACTATTGAACACCTTCATTTTAACTGAACCTTATACCTAACTTGTGAGACTTGACTTGAATTATAATTATGTTTAGTGTAGGTTTTGTGACATTGGTGAAGTTTTCTTTCGCCCAAATGCAAGTTACTAAAGTAGGAGGTGTTGGAAAAACATTTGCCTTAGCAAAGCTTAATGACTCTGCTGGAGGTAAAAAATCAAAGCGACGCTCGAAAGAAGAAAGGAAGGGAATGGTCGAGACTTTCGTAAAAAAGTATTCTCATTGTATTCTCTCCCTTTTTCTAATCAGCTTGAGTAATATCATTATCATCAAGTGCAGTCCTCAAAATAGTAATATCAGGGTAGTTATTTAATAATTATAAACAATAGTACGAGTACATTTGTTCCAGCTTTATTAATTTTGAGTATGCTGATTGCAGACATCAGGCCTCGAATAATGGAAGTTTCCCGTCACTAAATCTCACACACAAGGAAGTTGGTGGGTCTTACTACACAGTCCGTGAAATTTTTCGAGAGCTAATTCAGGAAAATCGAGTACTTGCTCCACCTAACTTGCCTCCAGAAGAAAAGAATATGGAAAAGTTGGATAGCTTCTTGGAAAACTATCCATTAGGTTCAATTTCATTTGATCCTAATGTACACGGGTTACCTCCAAAAGACAATCAGACACTACTTAATGAGTATGAGATCAGACGTCAAAAGATTTTAAATTCAAAAAAGATCTCTGAGCTGCGTAGACTGAATCTTGAAAACGGCATTATTAACGGGAGTACTCATACAGCATTGGAAAATAAACAAATTATTGATGCTGAAATAAGTGAGAGATCGGTAGATACAACTGATGCAGCTGTGATGAATGACATATATGAAGATCAAGTGCAAATAGAATCATCGATTGAGAGAGGTATCAAGGAAGAAAAAAACGAGGGATTAGAACTAGAATCTGAAGTAATTAAGCATACAGATTTGCTATTGGAAGAGGATATGGAAGGACAAAAGGATGAAATAAAAGAAGTGGAAACGCATCAGGGTCAAATATGTCATTTGTCAGAGAATGTAGTGGTGGAGACTTTTCCTTTGAGACCTATTTCTAGTGAAATCGATGACGTTGATGACAAAGCAAGTGAGGAAGAATTATTGCATGTTAAATCTGAGAGCACGACAACTGCTGAACACAAAGTGAGTTTACGTGTCTGTGCCTTGGATTTTCTTTGTGTGTGTGTGTGTTTTCAGGTTGGCAATGAAATAATCAGTTGATGCTTGAATATGTTGTTTCCTACTTGATTTTCCATATAACGATGAATTCTACCTAAAAAATCCATGCCTTTCCTAACAAGTTCTTTATTAACTGTTACTGCACTATACTTGTATTTGCTGAATTAGTTCATGTCTTGAGGAGATAACCTTGAGAGAATAAACTTATTGACCATCAACACTGCACATTTGTAGAATAGTTGGTCATGTTTATTTTGATGAGGCTTATCATGCACGAAGAATATTGCAAAAAAATTGCTTTTAGTATGTTTCGTCATAAAATCTGAATCACTCTCTGTTGGAAAAGTATTTATCGTAAAATAATTATCAGTGCGAGTTAACTTTTGGTCTTAGGTATTGATATGGGTCACAATAATCCTCTGTCCGATCTCTGGTTAAGTCAAATGTATTTGTTAATTTATCTGCAAATCAAATGTTGAATTCTACATGAGACAGAGGAAGCATAATATCTACTTGCAAGATGGCGCATTCCATAATTTGTTAACTTTCTACCATTTGATTTTATATGATCATGCTGTTGTAAAACATGGGAGAGAAATTTATTGCTAATGTGAAAAGTGTTTCTTTGTTGCTAAAATAACCATTAGCGTGTTATTGTCAAATAGGCCCTAACTACTCATAATGTCGTCAATCCTCAGGATCTTGACAGCAACAAAATCAGCAAATCTCTTCAACAATCGTCTTATGGAGAGAGAATGGCGAATACCAGCAAATCAGACATTAAACCCAGTGGTACTGCCCAAAAGCAAACGGTTGATGCAACGCTAAACAGGATACATCAGTAAGTATATATATATGCACATTAAGGTTTTACTGTGGTATCTTTCTAGAAGATACTATAAACATGTCGTAATCTTTACTTGCTGGGCGAGTCAGGTGGGTTGGGTAATGGGACTAACGGGTCAAAAACGGGTTTGTTGGCCCGCAACTACTTTTTTTCTTTCTATTTCTTAACAATTTTGCAAGTAGATATGATTATGAAAGCAATAAGATTGCAGTAATAATCTAAAATATATGAGTAAGGCGATTTAGGAGGCTATATGCACAAAAACTGAACTGTGGGGTACTTTCAACCTTTAAGCTATTTTCTGCATTAGATATATAACACAACCCAAATAGACCCGTTTATAAGTAAAATGATCGTAAATAGCCACCTCTAGGTACCAGCCACAATTGTAACCATGCTATCGTTCAGGACTTCAGGGAGCAAAAACATTACAGATAGATCAGTTCAATGGTTGTATACAAGATTTAATCGTCTTTCAAAGAGTTTCGTGTTTTGGTTATTTCAGTCTCTTGACCTGTCGGCTTAACTTGTTCTTTTTTCAAGCATTGGATCATGGAAAGCAGCACAAGCATCAAAGAAACTGGACAACCAAGATACTAATCCGATTGTGTCATTCATCAAGACATGTGTTGCTGCATTCGTAAATTTATGGTCTGAATAATTTTCAGGCTGGCTTCTTTCATTTATAAATAGCATGTGTGAAGTGAACGGGAGCTCTCGGCTGGTGAAAAAGCATTACGGGTAGTGATTTTTTTTGGACGAAATTGAGTTTTAGAAATTCTTTTGAAGAAAATGGTAGAAGGATGAGTTCATCTCGTTTAGGATAGTCATGGAGGAGGTTCTAAATTCGGTCCTGAATGTGTGTCGTCAATCGTGCATTGAATTATCAGCAATGAAAGCCTGATGGAAAGGCTTCATACATTGGACATAGGTATTGTAATTTTTTTAAATTGAAAATATACTTTCTCTAGCTTTATTTATTGAGGAGAATGATAAATTTGGTTATTTTGTTATATCATGAGAATGATATAACATATCCTCTTTGTCCGATTTTGCCCCATTTTTGGTTGCCTGAAAATTCATTTTGTTTGATAAGTTTTTCAACCATGGTTATTTTTTTTCTCCGGTTAGACCATTATCTGGATTGGTAACTTAGAATACTGAACTTATCAAGTTATGATTCGATCATCTTCTAACTTATATGTTACAGCTAGATTACCTGAAATCAAGTATCATGATCTTTGTATCAGTATATGTTGAGTTTGGTCATACTATCGGATTAAATCATCTTCAATCGCACGTATATCAGTATATGTACATCAGACAAAACTTGATAACAGTGGATATGAATAAATACGGTGATTTGATGAAAGTAACAAGACTGATTATCATCTTTGTTTACTCCTTAAAGGTGTGTTTAATCGTTTATCCAATATTAAAGGTGTTTGAGAATGAATCACTGTTTTAAATTCAACTAAGATAAATGAAATAGTAATTATTTGAGCCAAGATCAGCGTTACATGTTTCAAGCAATGATCTTACATGTACACAAACATCAGTTTGCTTTAAAAGATCTTATATGATAGAAAATGTATATTTGGATGAGAAAAAGAAGTATATATGATCACTTTGTACGTGTTGATAAAATCAAATTGAATAGTGGCTAGAAATATAATACAGTAGTAATGAAATAGTTGAAAATTATACCAAAAAAAATTAAGCAAAACAACCAATCCGCACACTGTTTGCTAGTGGGCTACGAGTCACCAAGTACCGATATGATGTAGTTGTGTTATTTAATCTTGAAAATATAATTATGAGATTCAGAAATCACATAGCTAATTAAATTAGAAAATACTCATTTCTTAAGAGGGCGTGGTGTGGGTGGCTGGAGCCATCTCGCCATCTCATAATGCCATCGAATAACTCGAGCCAGATATCCTATAAGAGTTGACGCCGTCATGACCAACCCACGCCATTTTATTTATTTATTTATTTATTTTTATTTTTTGAGCTATGTGTGAGTCAGATGGTGTCTTATAACGAGAGTGATGAAGAGAGGGTGTTTTTAATTTCAAGTTATAGGTTTCGAATTATAAGTAAAAAGCACTGAAGTAACAACATTTTTATTATAACTCGAGACGAATAACTTTAAGGCACTTGATGCTCCAAGTATTACTCCATTCATCATAAAGTTACAACATATCTAGCTTTGTCAAAACATTTAACGTTTTTTAACCTGGTCTTTTTCAAACATATAGGCAGATAATCATTAATCAAAGATTATATTAGAACAATTTTCTCATCAGAATATTGATATGTGACGAGTTATTAGTCTCAAATGTTAATCGAAAATCAATAGATATATAAAATAAAATAGAAAAATTGCTATACATGATCTTGGTCAAAGAAAAAATTTCTAAATGCCAACCATCCAATCCAATGATTCAAAATTTCAAATCAAACAAACTGAACAAATATTTGTGTGTTAGATACTTTTAATATAGACCGAGAATGATAATATTGATACAATTCTGAGTTAAGAATCTGCTAGATAAACCATGAAATTGTATCAAAATCGATATCGTATAGCTAATGTTCAACCATATGCATGCATGTATATTCAATATTGGTGTAAATAAAGTAATGGTCACCACTTGATCCAAAATGCCCCTTAATGAACTCGAAGGGTAAAACCACTTATGTAGCCATATGTTTTAGACTTCTATACCATCATAACTAATTAATTACATCTTTATCCTTGTAAATGGCATATGCCCATATCTATATATACTCTATGTACATGTATATATATGAGCATCAGTTTATGTTAAAAGAATATATACAATTAACAAGAAAGAGAAAGAAATAAGATGGCTGGTTTTAGTGAGAAGCAAGAAGCATTGGTTAAGGAATCATGGATGGTGATGAAGGAGGACATTCCTACCCTTAGTCTCTATCTTTACAAAATGTGAGGTTTTTTTTTTTTTTTTTTTTTTTTTTTTTTTTTTTTTTTTTTTTTTTTTTAACGGCAAACTCGCATACTTGAACCCTCAACCTATTGGTCGACGAACACCTCCATAGAACCTTTCAACTTTTTGTACTAAGTGATTTTCTTAACTTATCCCATTAATTATATGACAAAAAGGGACATGCTATGAAATAGAGTGTGCATACTTTGATACTTATGGTTTGGGAAAATATGTAGGATATTGGAGATAGCCCCAGAGGCAAGAGGATTGTTTTCGTTTTTGAAAGACACAACTGAACTTCCTCAAAATAATCCCAAGCTCAAGTCCCATGCTGTTAAAGTATTCAAGATGGTGAGCATTTCTATATGTGAATTTCCCTTTTTAGACTTGTGATTCATATGTACATGCAATGTGATTACTTATATACATATATATATATATATATATATATATATATGATTAAAGGTATGTGAGGCAGCAATTCAACTAAGGGAAAAAGGAGAAGTTGTGATTACTGGTTCTACACTCAAGTATATGGGAACTGTTCATGTTCAAAAAGGAATTGTTGATTCTCAATTTGAGGTAAACTATGTTACAAATATATCTATACCGCTAGTTGCAGGGGCAGAGACAAAAATATATGGTCGAGGGGGCAAACTTTGATAATTTTTACAAACTACACACTGCAAAATTGGTTCGTTTGGGGGGGGGGGGGGGGGGGGATATATTAGAAAATTTACACTACAATTTTTTTCATTAGGGGCACATGCCCACCTTGCCCCCCTCATATCTCCGCCACTGCCAGTCACCCACCTTGTTTTTACGTAATAATATGTTTACATGTGTGACTCACATTTTAACAATAGTTAGCTATATATTTATTTGGTGAATGCAGATAGTTAAGGAAGCATTGATAAGAACAGTTGAGAAGGCGATGGGAGATAAATGCAGTGAAGAGATGAAAGAAGCATGGTCTGTAGCTTATGATCAGTTGGCTTCTGCTATCAAAACTGAAATGAAACAAGTGGCTGCATCTGCATGATCACCTTTAAATGTTTTTATGTCAAATTTATCATCAATTGATGTTGTTCAGAACCTATATTGCGAGTGTGCGTGATAAAATTGTTGTTGTTTTCTAAACCATTTTATTTGATTATATATTTCGGTCTTAAATAAGTAACATCGTTTTTTTCTTTTCTTATATGTACGTCGTTGTAACTTGTACGATCTATTACTACCAAATGAGATGTTTGATCTTTATTTCAGCTCCTCCAATTAGCCGTGGCCATTTCCCGGATCGGGCAAAAACCGGAACCGGTTCCAATCCGGTCCGGTTCAAAGGTCAAAGTCAAAGAACCGGATCCGGAGGGTAAAAATCCGGGACCGGTATACCCGGTTCCGGTTCAGTTCCAAATCCGGTTCCTGTGCAAGATCCGGTTAATAAATTTCGACTTTTATTAAAAAAACTAATAAACGTTACACATAAAGTACTTGAATCACAAATTAATACATTTTGACTATTTATTCAAATTCGGTTTCATCTTCATTTGCATCTTCATCTTGAACGGCGGACCTTGCGGCGCTTGTAGCTTCATCGTAAGCGATTTCTTCTTCGCTAAGATTGATTACATAACCTTCTTCCACCTCGACCTCTTGTAATTGTTTTTCGTAGTCCATCGGTTCTTCAAGTATTGAAACGTCTTGTATACGTTCATTCCCATCTAAATAATCCTTCAAGCAAATACACATCTCCAACGATAAAGGTGTGAGTCTTGTTCTTCTTACCGACAATACACTTCCACTAGTAGAAAAAACGGATTCCAAAGCAACGGTTGAAGCTTGTACGCTTAGTAAATCCCGGGCCATTGCGGCTAGAACGGGAAATTGAGATTCCCTTTGTTTCCACCAATTCAAAAGTAAACTATCAAATTTCTTGAACTCTTCGGCCGTGATAGTGTTTAACCAATCGGTTCCCGTATATCTCCCATATTCGTTGCTTGATAAATTCTCACTCCTAGCCCGTTTACCGCTTTCTTGTCTTAAATTTGAAAATAAGTCCAAATCCAGATCCACGGTTGAAGACAAAGACCACATACTTTGCACCGAACTCGTTCCCACATTTGTTGCACCATATTTCTCAAAATAAACATCATATAAACATTTGAAATTTTGTTTAAACGATTCTTGTGCATTTGTTACATAAAAAGGGTCTATTTGGTTCAAATCTAAGTCGTTACCAATCTTTTCGATAAGATATTCCACCCCGCTAAGGTTAAAACATGGGTTTAATGCGGCGGCACAAGTAATTACCGGTGGAATTTCTTGAAAATATTTTGTAAGTTTTTGTTTCATCGGTATAACCATATTCGCAAAAAGTGGACCATCATATTCGTATGATCCTAATTTTTTACACATCAAATAAATTTGGTTGAGGACCGAATGACACGTGGGATAATAAACACCCGATAACAAAGTTGTTGCGGTTTTAAAAACTTTGAGTAACTCGGTTATTTTTTGAATAAGACTCCAATTTTCAACCGAAAATGGTACATATTTTCCCCACGCCTTTGTCTAGCACAAAGGTCATCATGAAAATGTTGTAACGTGTGTTTTTGTCGTAAAGCACAAACAAACATGTTGTAAGTCGAATTCCATCTTGTAGGAACGTCCCAGTTTGGTGATAAAAAAATGGAATTCGATTCATGACACAATTTTATATACTCCAAATATCTTGTCGGCCCATTTTAAAAAATATCTTGTAACATTTTCCTAAAAGATTCTCTTAAATTAAACATTTGCTAGGTCGCTAGTCCGCTTTGCACAACCAAGTTAATGATGTGTGCAACACATCGACTATGATAAAAAATGCCATCAACAATCGGTCGGTATTTTAGTTTTAGTAATCCTACGCATTTGTATTATTAGAAGCGTTATCGAATGATATTGAAAAAACATTGTCTTCTATTTTAAACGTTTTCATAACATATCTCAACATTAAACTTAAATTTTCACCCGTGTGCGGATTTGGAAATATTTCAAAACCAATAGTACGTTTCATCATTTGCCAAGTATTGGGGTCAACCCAATGTGTGGTAACACAAATGTACGAACCCGGCAAACCATGACCCGCTGACCAAACATCGGTTGTTAAGTTTACACTATTTTTTAAAGCATCAAAACCAATTATTAATTCCTTTTTAACCTTTACCCAAGATTTAATACAATCACGTTTAAGAGTTTGACGACTTACATGAGTGTAGCGTGGTTGAAGCCTTTTTTGAATCAACCTCGTTAACCGAGGGTTGTCGAAGTGGTTGAACAGCAAACCATCTTGAATCACAAAGTGAGCTAAATCTTGACGAAGCGCCCTCTCGTCATATACAAAAATACTCCCATCTTGTCCCATAACACTTTGTCCCGATCCCGAAGCGCCTTTTGTTGCTTTACAATGATTATTCGTGTGCTTTTTCAACGTAGAGTTCCCATCGGAATTGATAAAAGTGTGACAAGCTTTACAACGAGCCTTTTTTGAATTATCCGAAAACCTAACCAAGTCAAAATGACACCAAATTTCTTGGTTTCGGGTTGTTTTTTCAATCCCAACTTCAAATGGTTGGTTTGTAGAACCTTGAGGTTGAGAAGTGGTATTGTTTGATGATGTTGGTTGAGATTGAGAAGCTTGGTTTCTTCTAGACATTTTTGCAAGTTTGTGAGCAATTTTTGAGTGTTTTTCTTGAATTTGATTGTTGTGATTCAACCAAAATCATGGATGGTATTTATAGGAATGTTTAGGAGGTTAATTTGTGTTTTTTTATGTTTGTTACCGTTTCTAAACGGCTAGAAAAAGCCCAACATTCCAAAAAAAACGGCCATATTTGCCCACTGTGAAAGAAATGCAGAAAAAGATGATATAGCCGCTGGATCCGGTTCGGAACCGGTTCCCAAGAACCGGATCTCGAACCGGTTTGAAATTATCCGGATAGGAACCGGATCTAGGCGCAGAAACTTGGCACCGGGTAGGAACCACCGGATTTTCTAGGAACCGGACCGGTTCTTGCAGGAACCGGTGTTGACCGGATTCGGATTATTTTTCGGTTCCGGTTCATGAACCGGTGTGGGGGGCAAACTTTGATAATTTTTAGAAACAACACACTGCAAAATTGGTTCGTTAGGGGGGGGGGGGGGGGCAGATATATTAGAAAATGTACACTACAATTTTTTTCATTAGGGGCACATGTCCACCTTGCCCCCTCATATCTCCGCCACTGCCAGTCAGCCACCTTGTTTTTACGTAATAATATGTTTACATGTGTGACTAACATTTTAACAATAGTTAGCTATATATTTATTTGGTGAATGCAGATAGTTAAGGAAGCATTGATAAGAACAGTTGAGAAGGCGATGGGAGATAAATGCAGTGAAGAGATGAAAGAAGCATGGTCTGTAGCTTATGATCAGTTGGCTTCTGCTATCAAAACTGAAATGAAACAAGTGGCTGCATTTGCATGATCACCTTTAAATGTTTTCAAGTCAAATTAATCAGCTCCTCCAATTAGCCGTGGCCATTTCCCGGATCGGGCAAAAACCGGAACCGGTTCCAATCCGGTCCGGTTCAAAGGTCAAAGTCAAAGAACCGGATCCGGTTCCAATCCGGTTCGGTTCTTTTCGGATCCGGATGGTAAAAATCCGGGACCGGTATACCCGGTTCCGGTTCGGTTCCAAATCCGGTTCCTGTGCAAGATCCGGTCAAACCGGTTCCAAGGAACCGGTCGACATATATGTTCACAGTAGGTTTGTAGAACTTTCTTTTTTTTTTTTTTTTTTTTTTTTTTTTTTTTTTTTTTCGTTCGCGTTTTTCACACAATAAACTTAATAAACTTCGACTTTTATTAAAAAAACTAATAAACGTTACACATAAAGTACTTAGAATCATAAATTAATATATTTTGACTATTTATTCAAATTCGGTTTCATCTTTATTTGCATCTTCATCTTGAACGGCGGACCTTGCGGCGCTTGTAGCTTCATCGTAAGCGATTTCTTCTTCGCTAAGATTGATTACATAACCTTCTTCCACCCCGACCTCTTTTAATTGTTTTTCGTAGTCCATCGGTTCCTCAAGTATTGAAACGTCTTGTATACGTTCATTCCCATCTAAATAATCCTTCAAGCAAATACACATCTCCAACGATAAAGGTGTGAGTCTTGTATTTGTATGTTGTATTTGTGTTTTATTGGGCTATGTGTGAGTCAGAAGGTGTCTTATAACGCGAGTGATAGAGAGATGGTGTTTTTAATTTTAAGTTATAGCTTCCGAATTATAAGTAAAAAGTACTGAAATGACAACACATTTTAATATAACGCTAAGACACCTGATGCTATAAGTATTACTCCATTCATCATAAAGTTACAACATACTGTCTTTTGAGAACTATCTAGCTTTGTCAAAACATTTAACGTTTTTAACCTGGTCTTTTCAAACATATATTCTAGGCAGTTAATCATTAATCAAAGATTATATTAGATCAATTTTCTTACCAGAATATTGATATGTAATTGGATATCAGTCTCGAATATTAATCGAAATTCAATAGATATATACAATAAAATTGAAAATTTGCTATACATGATCTTGGTCAAAGAAAAAATTTAACCATCCAATCTAATGATTCAAAATTTCAAATCAAACAAACTGATCAACAGTCTTAGATACTTTTAAGATAGACCGAGAATGATAATACTGATACAATTCAGAGTTAAGAATCTACTAGATAAACCATGAAATTGTATCAAAATCGATATCGTGTAGCTAATGTTCAACCATATGCATGCATGTATTCAATATTGGTTTAAATAAAGTAATGGTCACGTTGTTGATCCAAAATGTCCCTTAATGAACTCGAAGGGTAAAACCACTTATGTAGCCATATATTTTAGACTTTTATACCATCATAACTAATTAATTACATCTTTATCCTTATGAATGACATATGCCCATATCTATATATACCTCTATGTGCATGTGTGTATATATATGAGCATCAGTTTATGTTAAAAGAATATATACAATTAACAAGAAAGAGAAAGAAATAAGATGGTTGGTTTTAGTGAGAAGCAAGAAGCATTGGTTAAGGAATCATGGATGGTGATGAAGGAGGACATTCCTGCCCTTAGTCTTTACCTTTACAAAATGTGAGTTTTTTTTTTTTTTTGTTTTTTGTTTTTTTTTTTGTTTTTTGTTTTTTTTTGTTTTTTTTTTGTTTTTTTTTTTCCGGCAAACTCGCATACTTGAACCGTCAACCTATTGGTCGACGAACACCTCCATAGAACCTTTCAACTTTTTGTACTAAGTGATTTTCTTAACTTATCCCATTAATTATATGACAAAAAGGGACATGCTATGAAATAGAGTGTGCATACTTTGATACTTATGGTTTGGGAAAATATGTAGGATATTGGAGATAGCCCCAGAGGCAAGAGGATTGTTTTCGTTTTTGAAAGACACAACTGAACTTCCTCAAAATAATCCCAAGCTCAAGTCCCATGCTGTTAAAGTATTCAAGATGGTGAGCATTTCTATATGTGAATTTCCCTTTTTAGACTTGTGATTCATATGTACATGCAATGTAATTACTTATATACATATATATATGATTAAAGGTATGTGAGGCAGCAATTCAACTAAGGGAAAAAGGAGAAGTTGTGATTACTGGTTCTACACTCAAGTATATGGGAACTGTTCATGTTCAAAAAGGAATTGTTGATTCTCAATTTGAGGTAAACTATGTTACAAATATATCTATACCGCTAGTCGCAGGGGCAGAGACAAAAAGATATGGTCGAGGGGGCAAACTTTGATAATTTTTAGAAACTACACACTGCAAAATTGGTTCGTTGGGGGGGGGGGGGGGGGGGGGGCAGATATATTAGAAAATTTACACTACAATTTCTTTCATTAGGGGCATATGTCCACCTTGCCCCCCTCATATCTCCACCACTGCCAGTCACCCACCTTGTTTTTACGTAATAATATGTTTACATGTGTGACTCACATTTTAACAATAGTTAGCTATATATTTATTTGGTGAATGCAGATAGTTAAGGAAGCATTGATAAGAACAGTTGAGAAGGCGATGGGAGATAAATGCAGTGAAGAGATGAAAGAAGCATGGTCTGTAGCTTATGATCAGTTGGCTTCTGCTATCAAAACTGAAATGAAACAAGTGGCTGCATCTGCATGATCACCTTTAAATGTTTTTATGTCAAATTTATCATCAATTGATGTTGTTCAGAACCTATATTGCGAGTGTGCGTGATAAGATTGTTGTTGTTTTCTAAACCATTTTATTTGATTATATATTTCGGTCTTAAATAAGTAACATCGTTTTTTTCTTTTCTTATATGTATGTCGTTGTAACTTGTACGATCTATTACTACCAAATGAGATGTTTGATCTGTTGGTTGTTTAGCTGCAAAACAGTTCCCAGATTAGGGTTAAGATAATCAATAAAGGTACCGGATATTCACTTGAAATCGTGGTATCACTTTCCAATAGAAACTATTCGACCCTATGCCTGGGTTACACAAATATCTCTATGGGATAAGACCAAGTGATGTTCTTGCTTTAGGCACAAACCAAGAACCAGATGCGTATTGAAGTGTTTAGGGTTTTGTGTTTAGTCGTATTGTGAAAAACGTATATCCATGCATGATGATGAGACCTCTATTTATAATAGAGAATACTCAAAACCCTAGCCCATGGTATTATGTATAATTAACGGCCCATTAATTATATCATAATAATTTCCATAATAATAGGATCAGTGGTTATCAGTGGAAACATTATCACTTGAAGTGGTATTGTTAACACTAGCAGTGGTAACTATAACCCTTGCAGTGGTAATATTAACACATCAGTGGAAACTGTCAGTGGTAAAATAACACTAGCAGTGGAAACACACTAACAGTTCCATCTACCTTCATTTTCTTTTTGAAAATCCATTTGCTACCTAGAGGTTTGCAACCAGGTGGTAGATCAGTCAACACATAAGTGTTATTGCCCATGATAGAGTCCATCTCATCATTAATTGCTTCTTTCCAGAAAGCAACATCCTGGGACTTCATTGCTTCTTCAAATGTTTTGGGATCATCCTCCACAATGAAGCAATAGGAGTATTGGTCAGAGACCTCACTCCTTGTACCTTCAATTAAGTATAATTGAAACTCAGGTCCAAATGACTTTGGAGTCCTCACCCTATTGCTCCTTCTGAGCTCAGGTTCAGGTTGTTGTTCCACAACCTCAGCAAGAACCTCAGCAGCAAGAACCTCATCAGTTGGAACCTCATCAGCAGGAACCTCTGAAACACCATTGTCATTGGTTCCAATTGGAATCCTTTGACTTGGTCTAGGGATAGATGAGAATCTGTTCTCATCAAAGAGTGCATCCCTTGATTCAATTATTGAGTTAATTGAAACAGACTCATTAGGTTCTATAACATAAAACCTATATGCCTTGGAATGCTCAGCATATCCAACAAAGATGCATTCAATGCCTCTTTCACCCAAAGTTTTCTGCTTTGGATCAGGGAGTCTTACAACAGCCCTACAACCCCATTTCCTAAGATAATTAAGGTTAGGTTTCTTTTTAGTCCAAAGTTCATAAGGGGTAACTTTGTTCCTTTTGTTGGGAATCCTATTTAATAAATAGCAAGCTGTTAACATAGCTTCACCCCAGAACCCTTGACTCAGCCCTGAATAGGACAACATGGAATTAACCATCTCCTTCAGCACCCTGTTTTTCCTTTCAGAAATACCATTTTGCTGAGGAGTATAAGGGGCAGTCGTTTCATGGATTATACCAACAGACTGAAAATACAGAGTATCCATGTACTCACCTCCCCTATCAGTCCTTAATCTTTTGATCAAAGAACTTTGTTGCAATTCAACTTCAGTTTTAAATACTTTAAATTTATCTAATGCTACATCTTTAGAATGTAATAAATAAACATGACAAAACCTTGAAGCATCATCAATAAAAGTCACAAAGTATTTTTTATTCCCCAAAGATGGAGTAGCATGTAAATCACAAAGGTCACTGTGAATTAACTCCAAAACTTTAGTTTCCCGTTTTACTCCTTGAAAAGGTTTCTTAGTTATCTTGTTCAACATACAAGTTTTACACTTTTCAGTGTTCACATCAAAGGCTGGAATTAACCCATCCTTAGACATATCTTGCATTCTTTTAAAGTGTACATGGCCAAGTCTTGCATGCCATAGGTTTGAATCATTAAGTTTAGATGTAGATATAAAAGCAGAATCAATATTATCATGAACAATATTAAGTCTGAACATTTGATTACATAAATAACCAAAACCAATAAACACACCATTTTTAGATAAAACAAACTTATCAGATTCAATAACCTGTTTATAACCACAATTATTCAAAACACTACTAGAAACCAAATTCTTTCTAATATCAGGAACATGTAAAACATTAAATAAAGAAACAATCTTTCCAGAACTAAACTTCAACTCAACACATCCTTTTCCATGCACCAGGGCAGTTGACTCATTTCCCATGTGAAGAATAGAACCATCATTTATTGACTTGTAGGTCTTGAACCAGCTTCTATCTTTACACACATGAATTGTTGCTCCAGAGTCAACCCACCACGCAACATCATCATCCTGCACAAAGTAAATGTCAGATATATATGTAACATAATAAATCTTAAAAGACTTATTAAACACATTCTGACCTTTCAGAGAATTGGTGTTACCATTCCCTCCACTTGTGCCTGATCCATTGGATTTGTTTCCAACTTTACCACCCTTGCAATCTTTCCTGAAGTGTCCAGGTTTCCCACACTTCCAACAAGTCACCTTAGGTTTCTTGTTAAGATCAGATTTGGTGTTATCTTGATGCTTACGTTTGCCCTTGTTGTCATTGTTCCTGGAGGAGTTGTTATGCTCCACCATATTGACAACTGATGGACCAGTAGCAGTGCTACTCTTTGGCTTGTCAATGTCTTGAGCTTTGAGTGAATCCTCAATGCGCAAGTGACTGCCCAACTCAACAAGAGTTAACTCCTCCTTCTTATGCTTAAGCATATGCTTGAATTCTTTCCAAGAGGGAGGTAGTTTATCGATGATACAAGAGACTGAAATAGCCTCATCCATGTTCATCTTGTGTTGTGTGAATCGACCAAGTATACTAAGAAGTTCATTGTATTGTTCCATGACAGGTCTAGAATCAACCATTTTGTAATTGTTAAAATTACTTACAAGGAACTTCTTACTTGATGCATCCTCAGCCATATACTTGGCTTCCAAGGAATCCCATAGTTCTTGAGAAGTTTCAACATTCTGATAAATATCAAAAAGAGAATCAGACATACCATTGAGAATCAAACCTCTGCATATGTAGTCATCATTCTCCCATTTGCTTCTTGCCCTCATCTGATCCATAGTAGCATCATCTCCAAAGTCTTCTGGAATCTCAGTCGTGAGAACATACACCACATTCATACTTGACAACAAGAAGTGCATCTTCTTTTGCCATCTTCTGAAATCAACACCTTCAAACTTTTCCAACTTGGAAAAGTTAGCAGCCATTTGTCTCATAGCAGCAGCCATTGATTATCACTAATAGTTTCTATTGATTGTTGGTTGTTTAGCTGCAAAATAGTTCCCAGATTAGGGTTCAGATAATCAATAAAGGTACCGGATATTCACTTGAAATCGTGGTATCACTTTCCAATAGAAACTATTCGACCCTATGCCTGGGTTACACAAATATCTCTATGGGATAAGACCAAGTGATGTTCTTGCTTTAGGTACAAACCAAGAACCAGATGCGTATTGAAGTGTTTAGGGTTTTGTGTTTAGTCGTATTGTGAAAAACGTATATCCATGCATGATGATGAGACCTCTATTTATAATAGAGAATACTCAAAACCCTAGCCCATGGTATTATGTATAATTAACGGCCCATTAATTATATCATAATAATTTCCATAATAATAGGATAAGTGGTTATCAGTGGAAACATTATCACTTGCAGTGGTAATGTTAACACTAGCAGTGGTAACTATAACCCTTGCAGTGGAAACAATAACCCTTGCAGTGGTAATATTAACACATCAGTGGAAACTGTCAGTGGTAAAATAACACTAGCAGTGGAAACACACTAACAGCAGAATCATGCTATCAGCAGATTCAATACATAACCACTCTTGAGTCAGGGGATTCAGTGACCAAATGGGTGTATACTCCATACCTCCAAACCCATTACCAGGTGTGAATTGATCCCTCAAGTGCACTAAATTTTCCAACATGATCTTTATTTCAGCTCCTCCAATTTTGTTTTGACAATGTCCATTTCATTTTGGTTCACAATTTCTGATATTTGGTACAGATAAAAAGCTGCGCGTCTTCTAACTAGATATTACCTCCGTCCCAAAATTATTGTCCCGTGTCTTTTTCGGTCTTTACTTTTCAACTTTGACCTTAAGTATTTTTGTTTATATTACATAATATTTGGTACAAAATATATGAACGGATTGAGTTTTAAATATATTTTCATTTGGTATAATTTTTATCAAAAATTGTATAACACAAACAAAAATGTTTATTGTCAAAGTTGAGAAAAAAAAAACCGAAAAATTCAATATGAGACAATAATTTTGAGACAGAGGGAGTAATTAATTAAATTTGTGATCCAAGAGTTTACAAAAATTCATTGATGATCTGTAGGCAAAAGTCCATTTTATCAGTTATACAAGTGTCGTGTACTCGTGTGTTGATTTAGGATGAATATGTCTTAACCTTTTTTTAACACTTGATTCGATATTGGTATTGGGTTCATGAAAGATTATATGAACCCAATAGTTATATATTTTGGTCGAAATCTAGCAAGGTATTTTATCTGCATGCAAAAATTAAATAGTTACCCATACTCTGGCGGGATTGGGTACTGTTGGTGCTGTTTGCAAAAATTAAATAGTTAGTTTAGAACTTTACATGTTAGTCATATAGAATAATTATAATAATATAGATAAACGTATGTATAGTCGATTTTGTTGGAATTTGTAAATCATGACAATTATATAAACAAGAAACATCATCAAGCACGCAGCGGAAATAGATCAAATAAATGTAATTGAAATTAACGGAATATAAATGAATGCGTACCTCTTTTATTATTTCTAGCAAGAACAAGAAATCAATTGATCAAGAACTTATAAACCCTAATTAGGGTTTAATGTGGATCGCCTAATGTGTTAGTCGAATGGGCAATCACAACGTTAGCAAAAGTATGCCAACAATTCGTTCTCAAACACACGTACTATTAGCGTTTCAATAAGAAAAGCTAGGTTCTTAATTCACGAGCAAGCACTACTAGTTGAGCCTTAGTTGATTCAAGAGAATTGCCTATAGCTCAAAGAATAAGAGATGAAGAAGAGAAATTGGCTTGCTAATGAACCAATGAATGAATAGAATGAATCCATGACGCCATGTATTTATACTATCCCAACCTTGAAGCATTCCCTATCCCATGGGGATGTGGGATCGGCCAAAACATATCCCAAAGGGATATTCCGGAACCTTCTTGCCTACTTTTTCACTCTTAGTCCTTAATCTTTCGTCTAACGGGTGTTAGGTACCGTTAAGTGCTTATTTCGTGAATTTAATAATTATTCGTCACTAAAACAATAATTATTAATTAATTGAAACTCATACGTAAAGTTTGCAATCCCGAAGTCTCGAGTTCGAGTCCGGACATATTCATTAATTATATCCGTTAAAACTAACAGCTCCCACTCGGATATACATTAATGGAATAATGACAATAGTTAGTCTAGCATAACACGCCAATGTCCCCAGAACAATCACGAGTATGGTTTCCTGGAAAAAAACACATTTGATGATTCATCATCATACTTATCTTTTTGTTTCTAATACCACGTTAATATGGATATGGATCTAAGTCATTCTATAATTAACTATTCTGTTTCTCGTTATTTATGGTTGAGCAAGATTACCAATTCATCTGAACGTATTCCAGATAGACCTTGGGCATGGCCATGCAAACATCTTGTCAACCCTACGAGGGGGCCAACAGTATTAAACTTCAAAACAAATTTGAAGGAAAAAAATCCTGTGTTGACTACAAGCATAACATATGAACTTCGCATCACCTCTGAAAGTAATCCTTATAACTATCAGTTACGAATAGCGTTAGACTATCTCACAAAAAATGAGCTACATCCACAGTAGTTACCTGGTATCTCAAGTCTGACGATAAATATTCATGATTTACTATAATGACAACATCCATAAGTATAATCATGTAATTGGGATTTTGTCCTATATTCAATTTATTCACTTATTGAATATCATGTGAATTTGGCATGTCTACGCATCAATATACTTTAAGTATATTATACCAAAACTCAGATTTTTCTTAGTTCAATGATACTCCCATATCATTAATTGACTACGGACTATTTAGAATAACATAACATAAGTTATTCATGGATTAAACATGCAAATATGGGATACACTCTATTATTAATGAAAACAAACGTACTCAGTACTTTAATTCATTATTAAATAATAATTGCTTAACATCCCTTTATCCAAATACTAAATAGATCAATGCATGAAAATTCTCGCTAATGAATTTTGTCTCAAGTAATAACTAATAACAACCATACTTGTGGACAATTATGCCTCAAGTAATCATACTTGTTGACAAGGCATTATTCAACTAACTTTGATCTATCGGGAATTTTGAGAATATTTATTTCAAGAATTCAATTAGCGAAGTTCTTGTATATGTGCATTCAAATAATTTGATATAACCACATAATACATCATAAAGTGTGTGACATCCTCAACATTCAATTTATGATAATTAAACTTTCAAACATTTTAAAGTTTAAAGTATTCTTATTCTTTAATGTATAATGCAACTATGCTTTAATTAAGCATAACTAGTATACATGGCTATTAACAAGGATGAAATCCTTCTATGACTAGTATTGAGTATCATCTCAATTGTATTAGCATCATTGTATGCAAATAACAATATGCTCTTTTTCGTAAACTTTAATGTGTAACGTTTTATGCCTTCCAAACTTTCAAGTTTGTTGGCTATGACAATTGACAAATTGTTCATCTATAGAATCCAGAAATTGTTCCAGGCTGAGGATGTGATTCTATATCCAAATATATTCCTTTAGAATATTCATTACACAACTTATCTAATATCTTTCAAATAGATATCAATGTTGTCAAATCATCTTTTATCAAAGCATGATATAACAACAACATGATGTACATGAAAAATTCTTGTGTCCAACTTAAATTTCATTCATATACTACATATCCATTTAAACTTTCTAAATGATATATCATGTTCTATTAGATTCATTTACCGCACATGTTTACATCAATAAACATATACTCAAGGTTGTATGTTTTACTTATTAAATTTTACTTGTAAAGTTTCATTCCAAGTTATGACTTAACACTTAACTTATATAGAATGTTACTTCCTATATGTTATACAACATATATGATTTAAGTAAGTAAACATAATACTCCCACTTGCTTTCAGAATTAATTAGGAGTTATCTTATTTTAAAATATAAATCAAACATGGATTTAATATTTTAAACATAAGACTTATCTCCTTGATGCATGCATTCATCCATACTTGGATCCTTGCATTTTGTATACTTTCAAAGATTACATGAATTCATAAATTCTTAATTACTTATCGTCCTCGCTTAAGTAATTATACAAGAAAAAGCTTTATAATCTATTGTCAAATTCCATCTTCATAAAAATGAATATGACAATTACCATCTTTATATCTTTAATGTTCTTAGAAAAGAGTATTCAATCATAGTTAATTACTTAAGTATGATTAATAATCTTGTCATAAGACATACATTAAAATATGTATACAATTTCGTCCATATGATTTATTACATGAAGATTTAAACCTCTAGGGGTTTCCTTCTCTTGCAGAAACTCATCTTCATTAAGATAAACCAAGTTTACAAAGTTGACTTATCTTTGTGGACAACATCTTAACAATCATAGTATGAGCAATTTACCATAATTAGTAAATGCGTCATTATGATTAACAGGCTTACTTTGATCCTGTAATTCATATTACTCAGCATATCAATCAAATATCTGAGACACCCCTACGGATCTATGAATGAGAATTTCATCATGTTGAGGTTTAACCTTTACATTTCAAGCCTCATCATGATTTTCACTAGTGTAGTTTTAGAAGATTATGTATCTTGTAATTTTATATTTTCAAGATAAAACTCCCACTTGCCTTTAGTAATTTATCTATAAATACTTTAGCAAGTTGAGCAACACTTAATCGTTCTTTTTGGGGATATTACAAAACATTTTTACAGTTCCCGACTCTTGTTTGTTAAAACTACTTATTAACAAAATCAGGACATCATATTAAGACTTTAATGTGATTCATCACATTCCATAATGTCTTATTTAATCTTCTAGGTTGAAATCTTATAGAGTATATACAATCCATACTCAATTTTCTAACCTTGATAACTTTTGGAAGAAAGAAGTCATATTTATCTTTTAATCAAACAATATAACAAGAGTTTGATTTTTCCTAACTGAACACACCACCAACATGTGATGTTTTATTAGAACTTAATATTGTGTGACAAACTAACAATATGTAAGATGACTTTATACTCATTTTGGCTTACCTATTTACCAACTAAGTCAACTTAATGGTATAATAGAATTTCCAAGCCAATTTCATGCTTTATAACATGAGTACCTTTTGAACAAGTCACTTCATGTTCATGTCTTAAGAGGACATAAACTGTTATATTCCCACTATACGTTGTACATCATTGAGCAACTCAATGATTTCTTGTTTTAAACATAACAAGTTTAACTTCTTACTTTATTATAAGTCTTGTAATAGTTAAAAGACTTCATGTTTATAAGAGAATATAAACATATATAACTAAAGTATTTGTGAACACCACCATTTGGTTTCAATAGTAATTTCAAGTTAATTTACCACTCCATTTGCTTATGTCATTTTATGAATTATTCAATTTAAGAAACTACAAACTTACATAATTCCATTACCTCAGTTGATCTGCTAGTAATGAAATCATGTAGTTTACCTTTCCATTGTAATCTAGCCAGGTTACACCCTGACGTAAATTGTAAATTCAAGTGTTTATTTTAATTTGAATATCATAAGACATAAAAGTAGTTTTTTGTTATAATCATGACACATGTTCTACATAAGGTAATCTTACACTTTAAATGTATAAGTCCAATTAGAACATAGATCTCTTTACCTTGCAATTAAGAGAATCCTATAATCATATATCTATGTATTGTTCCTTTGCACACAATAAACAATTCTCCCACTTGTGCATTGAACAATATCATGTAGTACATAAACAACACAACATACGTTTGTTTATGTGATTCAATATGATTTGTGTCATAAATGAACAAGTAGATGTAGGACTACTTTGTCTTATCAAGAAACGCATATGGCTATCCTAAGAACATGAGTGTCTACAATTGGAAAGTAATTATCTTGAAGATAATCTGGGCTACTACACATAAATTAAATCTTGTAGCTCCCACTGAATTAGAGAACATAACAATAACTCCATATTCAGTAACACAACGCTCCCACTGAATTTGACAACATTGTAAGTGTTTCATAACCAGTGAAAACAAATTTGCTTGTTTTTTACTATCCTACACATTTAAAAAAACCCATACGTAATAATTACTCAGTATCTAAAATGTGTATTCTACTATGTTTATGATGGATTATCCATCAATGATATTAACTTGAAGAATTTGGGCATGCAGCTTCTTCCTTAATAGGCCTACCATCCCCATAATGGTATGTAGCACCTTTAAAGCACAACAGCTAGATAAAAAAATTCTAGCTTGCCTTTTACCAATTTTGCGGTAATCTGTCTAGCTTCTAATAACTCATATTTTCCATTTAACCAAATGCCTTGTTTGTTATAGAAGAATTCATTCACCAAATTAGGGTAATGAAATTTCTTATGAAAAATAGGATGTGCAATACTCTTAAGTATGAAAGATTGCTATGAGTTATATATTAGAATGTAGACAATTCTAATATTCCTATCATACCTTTCTCAATCATGAAAAGGAATAGGATTGAGTCTTATTCTTCTCTCATGGAAAATAGACTTTGTGTCTTTTCAGTAAATTTTTCTCAATCAAACATAATACAATGAAAATAGACTTTGTGTCTTATTCTTCTCTCATGGAAAATAGACTTTGTGTCTTTTCATTATGTTTGAAACCAGAATTAGATCAATTTACCAATTTAAGACCAAACCACGTTTACGGCTTTAATTTTGCATTAATACATTAAAAAGAATTACAAAATTCAATTTTAGTATGTTCGATAATTAAATTTTCAAGAAAATTAAATACCCATGGTTCATAATCATATAACCATTTAATTTTCACTGAAAAACTAGGATTCAAATTGACATAGGTTCATCACATCAGTTGATCTGCTAGTGATGACGGTATTCAATAAGGTACGAGTCGAACCTCAAATGCCAATATTCAATTGCAATTCCTAGAATTGATGGGATTTACATATTTGCCAACCGCAGTTGCAATGTAAGCATGTTTTATCCCCATCTTCTTATGCCTTGAGTGATCAGTCCCGCTATCAACTCAATTAAGTTAACCAACTTAAGAAAAAGCAAACTTACATAATTTCACCACATCAGTTGATCTGCTGGTGATGAGATCATGTAATTTGCCCTTCCATTGCAATCTAGCCAGGTTACGCCCTGACATAGACCCAATTTTAGGTGTTTCCGTTTCATTGGATGGCATATAACTTAAATTTTAAGGGTTGTAAATTTGATGTGTGTAATCAAAATATATGTACAAAGATGTCAGGCATTCATCTTGTAGCATATGATTCATGTAAAAACTTTTACTTATTAGTTTCTTTACGAGCTTAAATCTCCAAGGTTTTGATTAAGGCGTTGAGAAACTTACAACTTTGCCTTAAGTGCTTCGTAGTTATCATGGTTGTTGGGTAAAACTAAAATTTGACTCACATGCGAGCGTTAAGCCAGAATGGAGGTTATCTAAGGCCGCAATTTAATGTGATGCCAACCTTATACCCACTTTAATAGTTTGTCAAATTTAGTTTCACCTTCCAACCACTTAATACAGTCGCGATGAATCAATCAAAAGTTCAAGATTTTTGTAAGCTCAAAACAAGATTTCACCATTATTAAGTCCTTTAAATATTTTATTTATAAAATTACCCTTTGCTTATTATCATGTCACATAACATATAAAAACAAATAGTAATTTAAATAAAATAAACAAACAACAACAATAATGGACATGCAAATTAAATCAATTTAAAACACACAATTGATTAATACACGATTTTAATAGGGTCTTTCCTAATTTTATAATTAATTAAATTTTAGTAATCTTTATAGTCATAATATTTACTAAAAATATATCAATTATAATTAAATCGTATAATAAGCATGAAATCTACAAAGCCAAATCACCATAATAAAAGACAGCACATGCATGGTTTGTCATGGATGCCCACAATGCACATATTATAACATATAATCATGTCAGTTAAGGAACGCAACCAAAACGGCATATCAAAATATCCATTTAAATACACATAAATATTACATGCAACTTAGGGTTTCTACAAGTTTTGATGAGGCGAAAAATGAACCACTTTTAAGGGGTCATTTAAGCCCGGAATTGAATTTATTTGATCAAATATTGCCCTAAATCGTTCCTTTTGTGATTTTAGGTACTTTGGGAGTGAATTCTGGAAAAAGAAGCAATTCGAACGTTTTTGGAGTATAAAAGTGAAGAAAACGGCAAAGACTTAATTTTCCATGCTGAGAACAGTACCTGACGGCGTCAAGAAGAAAATCATGACGGCGTCAAGAGTAAAATGCGTGACGACCCAGTGAAAACCTGAAGGCGTCACAACAAGGGCGTCAAAAGTATTTTTGGTGATGGCTTGCATAAGGAGTACACATGACGGCGTCAGACCCAGATCTAGGCAGTCCGAGAAATTATTTGGCGGCGAGATGACAGCGTCAGAAGTTTGTTCTTGACGCCGTCACCTATCAGAATCTATATATAGTTTTCTATTTTACATTCATTAGGAGAGGAAGGAGAATACTAGGGCCGAACCCTAAAAACCCTAGGTCGTTTTTTACTGTATTTTCAAGGGTTTTCACCCCTTGAATCATTTCATGTTCAATTGAGATAAGTCTTCTCTTAATTCATTCAATATATCTATGTGTTGTTTGAATATATCTTATGCTTGTTTTAATTTTAACATGCTAGGCTAGATCTATCTTGTGTTAGCTTAGATGTAATGAAACCTAGATGTTAATTATATGTTGATTACTTGTTTATAGTTGTAATAGATGAATGATTTTAATGTTAGGCTTAAGAAAACTGGCAGATCTCCATTGTGTAACATGCTTGAACGTCTTAGGAAACATGAACCGATGTGTACTAGGTTTTATTGGTTGTATTTAATGCATGAGCAAATTCTAGTGATCCCATGTTAGGAGCTTCTTAGCCGGCTCGACATAGGAGTGAAGTAGGCGCTTATAGGATTAAGGAAGTAAGTACGCCACCCCATGAATGGTATTAAGGAATACAACCCGTCATCCACGCAACTGTAACAAGTAATTAACCTGTAAAAGATATCTAGGGAGTAGTGAAATCTAAGTAAATACAATTCTCCCATATATTGCTCACACCTCTAGTATAATTAGTTTTATTTTCATTTTTAGTATTTTATTTTGATTGCATCTTTAGTATTGGGTTAGTTGACTAGCAACTAATTCCGCCCAACTCCTTCAAAACCGAGATTTTTAATTGCTTTAAAAAAATATAAAAAATACAAAAAGAATCATCTCTCATCTCTAGACCTAGTCTTTAGGTTTTCTAATCCTAGCGACACTATTCCTAGCTGAACGATCAATCCCCCGGTACTTGTCATTATACTATACTACATCGATCAGGTACACTGCCTGGTGGGGGTTGTAAGCTTCTTGAGATCCCTCGAGAGGTAAAGCCTGGTGCGATCCCCACGTATCAAGTTTTTGGCGCCGAAGCTGGGGAAATAGTTATTGTCTAGGTTAGAATATCTTTTTATTAGGTCTACTTGCTAGATTCCTTTCTAGTAAGATTTTATTTTTATTTTTAGGTTCTCTTTAGTCTATCTTATTTCTTCGTGTTTTTGTTCGTAACTCTTTGCCATCCGACATCATGGACGATGGTAACATCTTTGAACCCATCATCCCACCACAACAAAACCCACCACTAGCTAACCAACCTCTTAGGCCCCGAACCCTAGGAGAGTACTCCCGACCTAGCCACCAAGGCTACCGAAACACCATTGAGCTCACCCAAGGAGCCAATGTGACCCCCTTGCGATCCATCACCATCCGGTTGGTGCAAAGCGGATGTGCATTCCATGGACTTCGTTCCGAAGATCCAAATCAACATCTCAAGGACTTCCTTAAGATCGTGGATTCTATAGACCTTGATGTTACAACTAGAGAGTCAACCCGATTACGCCTTGATACGTGGGAATCGCACCAGGCTTTACCTTTCAAGGGATTTTGAGAAGCTTACAACCCCCACCAGGCAGTGTACCTGATCGTTGTAGTATAGTATAGTGACAAGTAACGGGGGATTGATCGTTCAGCTAGGAATAGTGTCGCTAGGATTAGAAAACCTAAATACTAGTTCTAAAGATGGAGGATGATTCTTTTTGTATTTTTATATTTTTTTAGAAAGCAAGTAAAAATCTCTGGTTTGAAGGATTTGGGCGGAATTAGTTGCTAGTCAACTAACCCAATACTAAATATGCAATCAAAATAAAATACTAGAAATGAAAATAAACTAAATTAAACTAAGGTTGCGAGCAATAAGTGGAGAAGTTGTGTTTACTTAGATTTCACTACTCCCTAGATATCTTTTACACGTTAATTACTTGTTATAGTTGCGTGGATGACGGATTGTATTCCTTAATACCATTCATTGGGTGGCGCACTTAATTCCCCAATCCTATGAGCTCTTATCTCCTCCTATGCCATGCCCAGCACAACCATAGGGATTGTAAACAGTGGCTCATGCGTTAAATACAACCAATAAAACCTAGTGCACATCAGTTCATGTTTCCTAAGACGTTCAAGCATGTTACCATTTGGAGATCTGCCAGTTTTCTTAAGCCTAACATCGAATTCATTCATCCAATACAACTATAAACAAGTAATCAACACATAATTAACATCTAGGTTTCATTAGATCCAAGCAAACACAAGATAGATCTAGCCTAGCATGATGGAATTAAGACAAGAACAAGATATAGACAACCAATACATAGACATATTGATTGAATTAAAAGAATACTTATCTCAATTACACATGAAAGGTATCAAGGGCTTAGAACCCTTGAAAAACCTGTAAAATTCGTACCAAGTTCGTACTTAGGGTTTCTCCAAAACTTCTCTCTTTTAATGTAAAAATTAGAAAACTATATATAGGAAATAGGGTCTGACGGCGTCAAGACAAATTTTGTGACGCCGTCATCTCGCCGCCAAAATAATTCTCGGACTGCCTTGATCCAGATCTGACGCCGTCACGTGTTATATGTTTCCAGGCCATCATGCATTTTCCTATTGACGCCCTACTTCGTGACGCCTTCAAATCTGTACTGGATCGTCATGGAAATTACTCTTGACGCCGTCAAGATTTTCTTCTTGACGCCGTCACCTACTGTTCCCAGCAAGGAAAATTAAGACTTTGGCGTTTTCTTCACTTTTATGCTCCAAAAACGTCCGAATTGATTCCTTTTTCCAGATTTCTCTCCCAAAGTATCTAAAATCACAAAAGGAACGATTTAGGGCAATATTTGATCAAATAAATTCAATTTCGGGCTTAAATGACCCCATAAAAGTGGTTCATTTTTCGCCTCATCATATACCCTTACACTTGAGATTTGCTTGTCCTCAAGCAAATGCGCTTTTATTCTAATTAAAATACAAGTTAGGGGTCATTTAACACTAATATAAAAGTAATTACAACAAATAATCGTTCCACTAAAGACCAATAGACAAGCACGGAGGTCATACACAAGCACCTCACAAATGGTGTTTAGATACTCACATCTCTCGGGTGTAATAAAGTATAAATTACAATATGGAAACGGAAGATATCTCTCACTACCTGTCATAGCAAAATAGATTACCATAGGCTTGGGAAAGGATCAAACCTCCACCACATGGCGTAAGCACCTAGGATAAACTATCAAAGAGGTCTTTTAAAGGGTTGTAACGTTAGGTATAGGGATATGAAATACACGGTTTTGTTGGATAAAGGAAGTTTTACTGGTGGCGAGTTAACAATCTTGGTTAATTACATGTACAAGATGGCGTTGCTAAGCCAAGACTAGACTCGACTTAAGCTAATAAATGAAAAATAACAAAAACATAAAATGAACATAGAATAAAAAGGGATGGTAGTCCGTATGTTTTTTCTCTTTTTCTTTTTTCTATTTTTTTTCTTTCTTTTTCTTGATTTTTCGATTTTTATTTTTATTTTTATTTTATTTTTTTTGCATACACTCTTACCCTACCATCCAAAATAATACATCATAGGGAATAAAAATTCCCCTTACACTTGAATTTTTACATACTTTACAATAAACTAATCTAATGACTCGAATTAAGAAAATCAAAACACTTGGAGCACTTTTAAGATTAACGTACATATGGGGGTAATAAATGATGTTCTTCCCCATTACTCCATAAAATAAGTACTTTACCCATGAGTCCCAATCGTCCCAAAACAATATGTACAAGGATATGACTCGACTTAGCAACCATGTAATCAATTAGATAGTTAACTTAGGGCTTAACAAATAACAATAATGCACTAAAGATGAGCGCATACACGGAAGGCTAAGGTGATTTGGGTGTACATTTAAGTGGGGTGTAACAAATTCTTCCTTTAAGTAAGATGCTTAAAGTTAGAAACGAAAAGATAGGCTCGGAGGGGTGTACTAGGGGTTTCGTGTACTAAAAATGAGTACAACGCTAAGGGTGTGGGAAAAATTAGTTGACTTAACTAGCCAAGTAATATGACTTAAATGGCCAAGTAATCATGATACTGGTTTAACACAATGGTGATCCTAATGCCTCTTATCATGTAGTAAATCCTACTACACGAATGTAGTCTCACTAGCGGTCTCGGGATGCATCACTAACGCAAGTTCTAGAATCTAAATGCTACCGGTACACTCATAAGCACTAATAGTAAATGCTTTTCCTATCAAATCTAAAGGCGAACCTCACATATTTGGGTGGAAAATTTTTCTGAATATACGGTTATGTGCTAGTCATACAATCTCCTATCCAAGAGACACTTGCTATGGCTAAAGTTTCACTCCTAAATGTTGTAAAAAAATTTAAATTTGGCGCTAAAATTACACTAACAAGTATTTCTCATAGTTTTATTACACATCTACCATTAAACAAAACAAACTCAAGCGAAAGTGCACATGTAAGGTATCATCTTTTTACCCTCCCCTTACACTTAAGATGAACATTGTCCCCAATGTTCAAGTAAAGAATGTAAAAGTTAAAAAGTAAAAAGAATGAAATCAAATACTCCCCTGATTCATGGGAGTATTTGATTTCATTCGTTTTACTTATTTCACTTTTACATTCTTTACTTGAACATTGGGGACAATGTTCATCCTAAGTGTAAGGGGAGGGTAAAATGATGATACCTTACAGATACACTTTCGCTTGAGTTTGTTTGTTTGATAGTAGATGTGTAATAAAACTATGAGAAATACTTGTTAGTGCAATTTTAGCGCCAAATTTAAAATTTTTTACAACATTTAGGAGTGAAACTTTAGCCATAGCAAGCGTCTCATGGATAGGAGATTGTATGACTAGCACAAAACCGTACCATTCAGAAAAATTTTCCACCCAAATATGTGAGGTTCGCCTTTAGATTTGATAGGAAAAGCATTTATTATTAGTGCTTATGAGTGTACCGGTAGCATTTAGATTCTAGAACTTGCGTTAGTGATGCATCCCGAGACCGCTAGTTAGACTACATTCGTGTAGTAGGACATGATAAGAGGCATTAGGATCACCCTTGTGTTAAACCCGTATCATAATTACTTGACCATTTAAGTCATATTACTTGGCTAGTTAAGTCAATTAATTTTTCTCACACCATTAGCGTTGTACTCATTTTTAGTACACGAAACCCCTAGTACACCCCTCCGAGCCTATCTTTTCGTTTCTAACTTTAAGCATCTTACTTAAAGGAAGAATTTGTTACACCCCACTTAAATGTACAACCAAATCGCCTTAGCCTTCCGTGTATGCACTCATCTCTAGTGCATTATTGTTATTTGTTAAACCCTAAGTTAATTATGTAATTGATTACATGGTTGCTAAGTCGAGTCATATCCTTGTACATATTGTTTTGGGACGATTGGGACTCATGGGTAAAGTACTTATTTTATGGAGTAATGGGGAAGAACATCATATATTACCCCCGTATGTGCGTTAATCTTGAAAGTACTCCAAGTGTTTTGATTTTCTTAATTCGAGTCATTAGATTAGTTTATTGTAAAGTATGTAAAAGTTCAAGTGTAAGGGGAATTTTCACTCCCTACGATGTATTATTTTGTATGGTAGGGTAAGAGTGCATGCAAAAAAAAAAAAAAAAGGAAAAAATAAAGAAAAAAGAAAAAAAAAATAGAAAAAGAAAAAGAGAAAAAACATACGGACTACCATCCCTTTTCATTCTATGTTTGTTTTATGTTTTTGTTATTTTTGATTTATTAGCTTAAGTCGAGTCTAGTCTTGGCTTAGCAACGCCATATTGTACATGTAATTGACCAAGATGATTAACTCGCCACCAGTAAAGACTGCCTATATCCAACAAAACCGTGTATTCCATATCCCTACACTTAATGTTACAACCCTTTAAAAAGACCTCTTTGATAGTTTATCCTAGGTGTTTACGCCATGTGGTGGAGGTTTGATCCTTTCCCAAGCCTATGGTAATCTATTTTGCTATGACAGGTAGTGAGAGATGTTTTCTATTTCCATATTGTGATATTACTTTATTACATCCGAGAGATGTGAGTATCTAAACACTATTTGTGATGTGCTAGTGTATGACCTCCGTGCTTGTCTTTTGTCTTTAGTGGAACGATTATTTGTTGTAATCACTTTTATATTAGTGTTAAATGACCCCTAACTTGTACTTTGACTAGAATAAAAGCACATTTGCTTGAGGACAAGCAAATCTCAAGTGTAAGGGTATACGATGAGGCGAAAAATGAACAACTTTTAAGGGGTCATTTAAGCCCAGAATTGAATTTATTTGATCAAATATTCCCTAAATCGTTCCTTTTGTGATTTTAGGTACTTTGGGAGTGAATTCTGGAAAAGGAAGCAATTTTGACGTTTTTGGAGCATAAAAGTGAAGAAAACGGCAAAAACTTAATTTTCCATGCTGAGAACAGTACCTGACGGCGTCAAGAAGAAAATCATGACGGCGTCAAGAATAAAATCCGTGACGACCTAGTGAAAACCTGAAGGCGTCACAACAAGGGCGTCAAGAGTATTTTTGGTGACGGCCTGCATAAGGAGTACACAGGACGGCGTCAGAAGTTTGTTCTTGACGCCGTCACCTATCAAAATATATATATAGTTTTCTATTTTTCATTCATTAGGAGAGGAACTTGTGTGGAGAATACTAGGGCCGAACCCTAAAAACCCTAGGTCGTTTTTTACTGTATTTTCAAGGGTTTTCACCCCTTGAATCATTTCATGTTCAATTGAGATAAGTCTTCTCTTAATTCATTCAATATGTCTATGTGTTGTTTGAATATATCTTATGCTTGTCTTAATTTTAACATGCTAGGCTAGATCTATCTTGTGTTTGCTTAGATGTAATGAAACCTAGATGTTAATTATATGTTGATTACTTGTTTATAGTTGTAATGGATGAATGATTTTAATGTTAGGCTTAAGAAAACTGGCAGATCTCCATTGTGTAACATGCTTGAACGTCTTAGGAAACATGAACCGATGTGTACTAGGTTTTATTGGTTGTATTTAATGCATGAGCAAATTCTAATGATCCCATGTTAGGAGCTTCTTAGCCGGCTCGACATAGGAGTGAAGTAGGCGCTTATAGGATTGGGGAAGTAAGTACGCCACCCCATGAATGGTATTAAGGAATACAACCCGTCATCCACGCAACTGTAACAAGTAATTAACCTGTAAAAGATATCTAGGGAGTAGTGAAATCTAAGTAAATACAATTCTCCCATATATTGCTCACACCTCTAGTATAATTAGTTTTATTTTCATTTTTAGTATTTTATTTTGATTGCATCTTTAGTATTGGGTTAGTTGACTAGCAACTAATTCCGCCCAACTCCTTCAAAACCGAGATTTTTAATTGCTTTAAAAAAAATATAAAAAATACAAAAAGAATCATCTCTCATCTCTAGACCTAGTCTTTAGGTTTTCTAATCCTAGCGACACTATTCCTAGCTGAACGATCAATCCCCCGGTACTTGTCATTATACTATACTACATCGATCAGGTACACTGCTTGGTGGGGGTTGTAAGCTTCTCGAGATCTCTCGAGAGGTAAAGCCCGGTGCGATCCCTACGCTACGAAGTTTTATAACAAAATTCAAAACCCTAATTTTCTTTTCAAAAAAAAAATTAATTTCGACATATATATAAAAATATAAAAGTCGACATTTAAAAAAAAAATCTAGGGTTTATGAAAAATTTTAAAAACATAAGAATACCAAGCATGTAATAATCATAATGATTCAATTTTATGTGTTTCGGTAATTAATTACAACGTATTAACGGCTCTTGATGCCACTGTTGGAATTTGTAAATCATAACAATTATATAAACAAGAAATATCATTAAGCACGCAGCGAAAATAGATCAAATACATATAATTGAAATTAACCGAATATAAATGAATGTGTACCTCTTTTATGATTTCTAGCAAGAACAAGAAATCAATTGATCAAGAAATTATAAACCCTAATTAGGGTTTAATGTGGATCGACTAATGTGTTAGTCGAATGGGCAATCACAACGTTAGTAAAAGTATGCCAACACTTCGTTCTCGAACACACGTACTATTAGCGTTTCAATAAGAAAAGCTAGGTTCTTAAATCATGAGCAATCACTACTAGTTGAGCCTTAGTTGATTCAAGAGAATCGCCTATAGCTCAAAGAATAAGAGATGAAGAAGAGAAATTGGCTTGCTAATGAACCAAGGCATGAATAGAATGAATCCATGACGCCATGTATTTATACTATCCCAACCTTGAAGCATTCCCTATCCCATGGGGATGTGGGATCGGCCAAAACATATCCCAAAGGGATATTCCGGAACTTTCTTGCCTACTTTTTCACTCTTAGTCTTTAATCTTTCGTCTAACGGTCGTTAGATACCGTTAAGTGCTTATTTCGTGAATTTAATAATTATTCGTCACTAAAACAATAATTATTAATAAATTGAAACTCATACGTAAAGTGTGCAATTACGAAGTCTTGAGTTCGAGTCCGGACATATTTATTAATTATATCCGTTAAAACTAACAGATTTAATTAATAGTAACGAGATCACTGAGTTCACTTGAGTCAAAGTTCTACTATTTAAATAAATAATGATATACCAGTCCTATCGTCTGGTTTTCGCAATTCATTACGAAATGGACACAATGTCAAAAGAGATAAAAGAAAATCTTGGTTTTCATACTTGTATAGTTAGTTGTATGACTTGTATCATCTTTTTAACCGGGTCTACAAAATGGGACACAATGATCATGTCGTTCCTTTTTTTTCTTTTTCCTTAGCTTTCATGTTAAACTAATCCTGTATTGAGAACTTTAAAAAAAAAATGTGTAATGGACTTCTTTAATGCTTCTAATCTTAAGATGTTGAATCTGTACAATATTGTATCAATCTATCATCGTTGTTTAATATTCAAGACTACCGTAATTAACCTAGCATAAATGTAAGAGAAAGAAAACTAAAAAGAATGCAACGCGTTTTTAACCTTTTTTTTTTTTTTTTTCCTTCCCAAAAGCAATTTTGCTCGCTATTTATTGGTATTAAAGCAAATTATTAGTGAAATAAATTAATAAAGTAGCACATGGACCAAGCTACTCACCCTTGTTGGACTATATTACTTCATGGAATACGTGTGCCAATGCTATTAGACCAGCCTCACATTTTTTGTTGGTGTTAGATTAAGTATGTGTGTGTATATGCCTACTTATTATGGCCGGATACAAGAACTTAAAAAGGTTCCTAAAATGATGTTTAAAAGTAATAAAAGTTGCATGATTTTATACAGGAGCATGAAAAATAACATTTGGATCCACTGAACTAAGAAGATCATGTGTCATTACAATAATGTCTTTGTATGATATAAAAAAACACACATTTAAGAGATAATCAAAAATTAAATAAATAATTTGATTCAATCAAACTAAACTAATAACCAGACTTTATTTTAAAAGGTGTTGATACATACATCACAAAAAGTGATGCACACATTAAAATTTATGCAATATCATGTTGTACCATATGCATTAATGATTTAATATTGTGATGTGTGTATCACTTTTTGTAGTGTAAGTATCACCACCCTATTTAAAACGTGGCAAAATAAAACAATTATTGGTTAATAAAATCAAAATTAAGGCTCCGTTTGGTAGGAAAATGAGTAAATATAAAATTAGATTGATTTAAAAAATGTATATATGTCATATTTGTGCACATTCAGTCTCACACATATACTTCTTGTTTGTTTTTCTAAAAATTGTTTTTCTTATTTCTTATTTACCTTCGAGTAGAAACATGCATGACTATCTACATTTTATCTTCTCACAGGATTAGATATTGTTATTGTTGTCGATAGGCTTTACCGAAGCTAGTCAGCTACATGACAATAATGATCTTTTTTCTAAATATAAAACACACCAAATATTCTTTCAAATATTTGTACATATGCCCGAATCCACCTTTACATGACCTTTTTCAAAGGGAGGTGATTGGACACTCACACTTTTGATTGAGATATTCAACTGTATAAATAGTTAAAGCACATTATAAGCACCGTACAAATATGTATTGCATACAATTGAGTTTCCCAATAAAAATGTGAGTGTGCAAATGATTGAAAAAGATCCGACATTTAACAAGCATCTCGTTGATTGAGAAACGTGATACATACAAAGCATCTAAAGGGTACATAATAGTGTCATAACCCTTAATTTAGTCCAAGTGTCCCTCAATGAAGTCAAAGGGCCAAAGCAATTTATGTAAAGCCAAGTGTTTTAACTTTTACTATCACACCAAAATCATGTTTACAGTCTTATCACTAGCCTATAAATATGATTGGCATATAATTCACACCCAAACAAATATACATAAATAAATATCTTTGTCACCCTCTTTATATTTGTGCCTGTGGTTGAGAGAGACATCAATTTAGAAAAGAAAAAAAACAAATATGGTTTTCAGTGAGAAGCAAGAAGAATTGGTGAAGCAATCATGGGAGTTAATGAAGGAAGATATTGCTGACCTTAGTCTCTATTTCTTTACTCAGTAAGTTTTCTTTTTAGTGGTGATAGTGTTACTATCGTACTTTTTCATAAACTGTTTGTTTTTTGGATGATATAATGTTGAGACGAAAAGAGTAACAGCTTTTTTTATGTAATGAACTCGTAAAGGATACTTGAAATAGCACCATTTGCAAAAGGATTGTTTTCGTTTTTGAAAGACGCAGATGAGATTCCCGAAAATAATCCCAAGCTCAAGGCCCATGCTATCAAAGTTTTCAAGATGGTGAGTATATATCTACATTTGAAATTCTTTTTTTACATTATAATCAAATGTGATTGTTTTTACATATGTGTGATTTAAGACATGTGAGGCAGCAATTCAACTAAGGGAGAAAGGAGAAGTTGTGGTCAGTGGTTCCACACTCAAGTATTTAGGATCTGTTCATGTTAAGAAAGGAGTTGGTGCTCCTCATTTTGAGGTACTTTATTAGTGTTTTTTCGTTGTCATTAACTGTAACTAAATATCTCAAAATATATACAACAAATCCATCTCACATGTTTTTTCCGGGACTTGAAACGGTGCGTTTAGTTGGAGAAAAAATTTTCTTGTTTTCTATCTCTAGTTTTGAAAAAATTTGGAAGGGAAATTTATCTCCACAAATTTGAAAATATAGAAAACGGGTTTAGACGTTTAGTTGATGTTTGTATTTTCTATTTTGAAGAAGTGAAAAGAGTGTTGTTGTTACAAAGGAAAACAAAGAAATGGCTAAAATTTGTTTTGTAGTTTTCTTTGTTAAGTTAGGAAATAGGGGATTTTGTGTTTTACAAAACATTTTGTTGGAAAACATTGATTTGAACGCGATCTTTGTTTTCTTTGTTTTTCATAAAACATTTTGTAGGAAACAAAAGTGTTTTCCCCAAAACTAAACGCAAGCTAACCATTTGTTTTGTGATATTCTCAAACAATAAAGGGTATACTGAAACACAAACCATTTGGTCTTCAAAAAAATTGATTACTTTCTGATTTCATATTACTTAGGAAAAATTGTTGCACCATTTTCTGTGTGAGATCTTTTAATCAGATTTTACACTTATCAGTTTAAGATACTCGTTTGATCGTGTGAATTCACAAATACTCTTTTCACGAAACAATGAATATAGGTGGTGAAGGAGGCATTGCTGAGAACAGTGGAGAAAGGAGCAGGAGAGAAATGGTGTGAAGAGATGAAGGGTGCTTGGTCTGAAGCTTACGATCAATTATCAGCAGCCATTCAAGCTGAAATGGCGAAAGAGGTTGCAGAAGCCCAAGCTGCAGAAACACAAGCTGCGGAAACACAACCTTAATTCATTTCGATTTATCGAGATTATACAACAGTTATAAATCTAAGCTGCTCTATTTATACAAATGTGTGTTACTTTGCTAGCTGTTGTAATTTGTAAACTGCGAATAATGAATGTTAAATGGAAAAGTAATCACTATTTTGAGTATTTTCAACCAGTAATATGGCTTGCGTAAAGCATGAATACATATTTAACCTCTGAAGTCGTAACCACATCCAGATACATATTTAGAAGAAAAAACTTCATAGTATAATTTTCTTTTACTTGTAGAGCATTTAAAAATATGCGGCGGCGGTTACCCGGTGACTATGTTTGTGGAGGGCAAATGTTTTTAATTTTAAATCTTCCTTATTTAGTATTGTCTCAAATACTTTAAAACGTAGTAAATATATGTTTTTTAAAAGTATAATATTTAAATTATTAATAGTGTAGTGTGTGTTTAAAAGCTGAGATGAAACTGTGTTAGTTTGTAGGCTTTATATATATAATATGCATTGAAAGGTAGTTATAGTATAGACATTTCTTTTTTTAAAATCACATTGCATTTTTTTTAATTGGGTTGTTATATCACATTCATTAAATGGGTTATTGCAAATTAATGAGGTTTATAAATATTAGTGGCTCATACAATTAAAGAGATTAAAATTCATAATGTAACTTAACTCCTAATATTTATATGTAGTTAAGATTAGTTTGAAATCCTTCCAATTAAAGAAATATTTTTGGTCTTATTTTTTTAAAACTTTCTTTTTAGGAATGACCTAAATGCATTATAATGTAGTTAAGATAGTGACATTTTCGAGCTTAAATTATTTTTAGATAACATTTTGAAAAAGTGTTTCAAAATGTTGGCTAAAAATAAGCTTTTAACCAATGTTTTGAAAACCGGGTTCGAAATCGACCCAGTCGAGTCACCGGGCACCGGTTCAACCGGTTCGACCGCCGGGTCAACCCGGTTTTCAATTTATTAATTTTTTATTTTTTCGACCTGGTCAACCGGTTCGACCACCGTGTCAACCCGGGTTTTTATTAAAAAATTTTGAAAAAACAAAACCCGGCCGGGTTTCAAGAACCGGGTCACTCAAAACCCGACGGGTCTAACCGGTTAACCCGGTTTTAGAAACCCGGGTTGTTTTGACCCGTTTTTTGGCCGGAACCGGTTGAACCGGTTAACCCGGCCGAGTCGACCCGGTTTTCAAAACATTTCTTTTAACCACCATTAATATGCTTACCCAAATACCCCATTTAAAATTAGCTAAACTATTTCTCTGTCTTTAACTTGTACTTATCTTGGGTTATTGGTTTTTTCTGGGATTCTCTAAATTTTTACTTCCGTTTTTGGTTTTGAGGCTATGTAAAGGAACTTCTTCATTTAATAATTATACATATAATACATTACCCGTGGTTGTACGGGTCACCTTTGCTACAGTTCTATAGTGAAATTGTGAGAGAGCTACAGGAACCGTGTGAGAGAGCTACAGGAACCGGGATTAAAATAATACTCCCTCTACACACACCTGGAATAAAAAAATCATACCCTACACACACATACATCTTCCTGAAGCTTCCCCCATATATCACGCAGTCCCCCATATATCACACAGAAACACAAAAACACATAAACACATACTCACACTCAAAGCATATAATCAAAACACAATAGTTAGGGTTTCGATTTGGGAAAATTCTTTCAAAACGCACCATACTTGTCAAACAAATCACTTTTGAGTAACGTATTTTTAATTTTCGTTATTGTGGTACTAAACTTTCATTTTTGGCCTCTTTTACGCACTCTGGGATGTTTTTATGACATTTTTGCCCCTGGATTTCAAATAATTTGAGGGGCAAAAACGTCCCAAAGTGCGTAAAAGAGGCCAAAAATGAAAGTTTAGCACCACAATAACGAAAATTAAAAGTACGTTACTCAAAAGTGATTTTTTGAACAAGTATGGTACGTTTTAAAAGAATTTTCCCTTTCGATTTTGGAGGTTTTCTTTGCCGGAAGATTATACTAAAATCATATAATCAAAACGCAAAGGTTAGGGTTTTGATTTTAGGGGTTTTCTTTGCCGGAAGATTATCTTTCTTTATGCTCGATTTACCTTAAGTGGGAGAATAAAAAAGGTATGTACTGAATTTCTTATTTTTTATGTTTGTGTTTAGTTATGATTATTGGGGATTAAGGTAAAATTTGGGTTATGATTGGATTGGCTTATTATCCTACCTTATTTTGGCCTTATGATGTTTACTGCAAATAGTTTGGTTCTTTGTTGTTTTTGGGTTTTTGTTTGTACAGTTTCATTTAATTTGGTATGTAGATATGGATTTAAAAAAAAACATTATAATTTTTTTTGGTTAAACAGAGGCTGATAGTTGAGTATTGGTTACTTATTTGCTACATATTTACATATTTTGTTTATACTTATCATTAGTTAGTAGCATTAACATTTTCTTTTGAATAACAGTTGTTAACTTGGAGCAAAGGATGGTTCGCGTAATAGTACTACTGATGCTTTGAAGTTTTAAAAAGGCCTTATCTTGGCGAGGCGTTTGTTGTAACACAACCTTGGTTCCATCATTTATTTTGAGTGTCAGAAGATGAAAGTGGGAAATATGAGCTGGAACCAATCCAGAAGTTTCAATCACATGAAACTTTTTGCAGGTAAAAATTAATTTTATCTTTTAGCAACTATAGCTTGCCATCTAATTTTATCATTACGAAGAGGCATTATCTAATTCATATTAAATATGTCCCATCAACCAAGGTTGTGGGTTCAAACATCATCAGAGTCGTGTCTTTGAGTTTTGGGGTACATAAAGATAAAGTTTTGTCATCATGACCCAAACATGTTAAATCTCAAATGATGACATACCAAGTTTAATTGGTGCCAAAAAAGACAGGTGATGGAAACAGGACTTTTAGGGGAAACTTGGGTCTACTAAACTTGAAACTATAAACTAAGAAAAACAGGTTTCAGAATAACAACACTATTCAAGTGATTGTTGTAATTTAACATTTCTATTTTTTTTTGCAGTCACTGGGGCATCACAACTCTCGGGAACACCAGGCACACGTTACTGTTTCAATCCCAACATTCCGGAAACAGATGAAATACTAGCTGTGTAAGCACATAAGTTTTGTCTCCAATTGATAAATAAAAAAATGGTGATCAGATTGTTGCTGGTGTTAGACGCGCAATGAAAAATAGGGCCTGAATCGTTTCCGCCTCTTTTGTCGTTGAAATAGCGGCTGAAATGTGTGTGTTTCATTGTTGCAACGACGAAATACATACTCCCTTAAATGTGTGTGTTTCATTTAGCTTACGTTCTTATCCGAAACTATAAAAGCTAATAAATATTAGGTTAAACTAATAAGCTTTAATAAGCTAATAAATTTATACGGTGGCTACAATAAGTTCATACGCGTATATACAAGCTTAAAGGTAAGATTATAAGCCGGCAAATAAGCTTTAAACAAACACCCGAGTTATTAGTTGTATGTGATGCTGTTTGCGATGTTGAGGGTGTGATACATGACCCGCTTGCATCTGTTGTAACAGATTGTGGACGACCCACATTCTATTCTGCGTGATCAGAGCCCACCATCTTCGTTTGCCATTATCACCGGTCTAATAGGTATGTGAAAAACATTTTTGGGGTACTCTAGGCTTCTAGCAACAAGCTTTGTCCAATTTACGTAGTCTTTAACTAAATTTCAAAGATCTAATGTCTAGTAGAATTGTTGAGTTTCCGTGAAAGTAAATTACTTTTTATGGGTTGTTTGGCATTATATTAGCTTAGGAAAATAATCAGTAGGCTGATGGCTTTAATTTATTTTTCTTTTCGGTATGCAGATTATACTAGGCATATATCTGCAATCGGTAGCGCCTTGGGTTCAAATGACAGAGCGTTTTTACTCTTTTACATCATTCGCAACAATTTGGGGATATGCAAACTCTTTTCAATACGCGGGTTGAAAAGTGCTCCACTTCAGACTGCATTCATGACTACATAAAAATTATCTACAACTTAAAGTTGAAGAAAAGAAAGGTATGACCGTATACATATGAGTGTTAGTATTGCATATATTTAACTTATAGATTGTTTGTTGCTTATGCAAAACTAACTACATTATGATGCACAAATGCAAAAATGGTTTAATGGTTATGTATATAGGAAGTAGATATAAATAGTAGCTTCTACCTGTTGACAGGTAACAGCCACAATAGTTACGGACAGTGTCGGTACCCCTGTGACTGCCACCAATGTTCAGCAAGGGTCTGGAACACCCAACTTATTTAGAGGTTATACTTCTTTTGCACTGCGTTATATGACTCATTCTTAATGGTAATAGTGTGTCACAAATTTCTTTGATCTGTGGCAGATTCACAACCACAACGTACACCAGTTGTGTGGGACTTTGGGATAATGTTTAGAAGGGTGAGTTGGGGTTTTAATCAAGGGGGTGTTTGGATAAGGTTAGTTGAATAAAGAATTTTTGGGCTTATTGCATTCTGATAACAGAAATAAGCTGTTTTGGATTATTCGATACATATATGGCTTAACAGGTTTTTTTCTTTCTTATTTATTTATTTATTTATTTATTTATTTATTTTATTTTTTTTATGTCAAATAATATGTTTTTAAGGCGCCAATGTTAATAAGGATATTTCGTATGAGTAAGATTAGAGAAATTTTGCTTAAATGAAGTGAATCAAATTTGAAATGTGTTCAGGTTGTGAAGCGCCACAAGGCTAAAATGAATAAAGCATATAGCTATCAACATGGGCTTCAGGGGATTGGTGAGTATGCTACCTGATTCATACACCTAGATGATTCATCAGTGTGGTATTCAACCGGTGAGTGAGTGTGGTGTTTGCGTATAATGAGTGAGTCAGTATGGTAACTGATTGTGGCGGTCTCATGTGCTGTTGCGACGTCTCAGTTGGAAGTAGCACATACAATATATTCATAGGTATGTAGTTGTGAGCAATAAGTAATCGTTCATATTTAGTTGTGAGCAATATGTAGTTGTGAGCAACAAGTAACCTTTTTAAATGATTATGCAGGGTAAAAGACCAAATGAAGCTGACACAGCCAAGTTCATCTCAGCAATCGCAGCAGGAAAGTTTCCTCCCTGTGGTGAGCACTTGAACTTTTTATACTTTGTAACACTCTTTTGTAGTCACTAAGAATCACAAGAAGTAATGACATGCAATGTAGTGCATATATGTGTAATCAGTTAGATGGTTTGTGTCTGCACCCATAACGAGATTTAGACCATATTTGAGCGAGTCAATCTCTTGCCTACACATAAGGGGTGCACTTACTTTTGGCATACATGTGTTGTATTAAAATAATGTAGGAGGTTTTGTTAAATGCTGCAACAAAAGTCAGTTATCAGATAATTAGTTGTATTGAGTCTTTGGCAAATCTGACTATTTAAGGATTTAAGGAGGTTACGTAATCAGAAGCTCTAATTAGTTTCAATGTTTTTTACAAATCTATAACATAAACAAGCTATTGATTTAATTTGGATTTTTTTTAATTTTTATAAACTGAGATTTTCTCATGAGTTTAGCAATGTTGTATAAAACATTGAAACTATACAAATCTATAACATAAACAATCTATTGATTTAATTTGGACAATATGTATTTGGGTGACACCGGCTAGGTTCCTCGCCATCATGGTGCATTATTTTGATATGAAGAGGCAAAAAACCTGCTATAGTACAGTTACTCAGTTTCAAAACGATGTTTGTAGGTATTTCAAGAGTTTATATCTGCCATACTTTGTATTTTTTCAGGTAATTGATGTGAATTTTTAGAGCGTCTGACATTGTCCGTATGTTGCCAGAGCAGCATCACAGAAATGATGTTTGCAGTCACGGTGGGCCGATAACACGATCTGATTCTCGGGCGAGAACAGGTATGGGCCGGGTATCCCCTTAAATATACATTGGTTATTATGTTTGTTTCGATGATGGCTTACTTATGCTGAGCCATGCTATGCTGTTATGATGTTTGTTTGATGATCCCATGATCAAATGACAACTTATATGAATTTGTACTTTCCAAACTATTTTTCATGAACGTGTGCTAATTGGAATGTGCTTGCTTTGATTACAGATACGGCTGAAATGTTAATTGTTGTATCGATGCTATCAGTGGAATCCATCTTTTATGCGCCCCGTAAAAAGTTGGAAGAGGTATTCACCATCTTCTCACTTTTTATTTTGATTTTCAGAAGTAGGAACATTTTAAAACTGTAGACACCTACTACTAGATAAGAAATTATAATTAGGTGCATGCGGTAATTACAACCCATTTACATGGGGATGAGTTTATTTCGTTTAGGTTATTTTACTAAAATTATCAAATAAAAAAAATAACTAAATAGGGAAGGGGTCCATTGTGTCGAGTGTTAGCCGTAATTCAATTTCAACACATAGAAGCAACAATCTCTTAAAGCGCGCATTGTTTCTTCATCGAAGAGTAAAGAAGTGGATTCACAAGTGTGCACATGAAACGTATAATAGAGATTCAAAAAAGAAACAGATTATCACAGGCCACCAATAATTGTCCAATACATATTCAAGAGAAGGAAAACAAATTATCATAGGCCACCAGTAATCTGTTTATATCTTTATGCTATCTTTTGTTGTCCTTCTTTTGCACCCTGCATTTAAATCTTTATAACATATATAATTTTGAATGTGGTCATTAATAATGTAGTTACTAAGGAAAAAAAGTGTCACTGGTTTAGGCATAAGTGAACCACTATCGGCTCCACCTGAACGCAATCCTTATTATTAGTATTGCTTCAATATTTTTTTATAGAAGCTGGGGTTAAAAGTGTATATATTTTAGATATGCTGACGTGTTTGGAGAGTTAACTGAATAATGCCAATTAAGGTCTGTAATACTGTTACAAGACTGGATATATGTTCAACATGTTTATAATCAGGCTTAGTAGGGTACATATATCAGTCGATAGTTCTGATGCCGAGTCATGCTTCCTTTTGGTTATCAAATGTGTATTTCCATGGGGTGCATCTAAATGTATACATGTTGTTGTATATATATGTGGTCATCAAAATTCAATGAAGCATCAATAGCTCTAGACTGAAAGTGTGACCATACGTTATAGGATTAGGAAATGGTTGACTGTGTGAAAATTGATTTAATTTTATGACTCGAAGATGTATAGAATTGGGTAGTATTCTCTTACTTTGAGCACCATGAGAAGTGTGCTCAAATACATTTTAGAAACTGTTGTATATGAATTGACTGATCAGCCCGCGAAGAAATCTTTAACTAACTCAAGCTTTTATCCACTATTAAAACTTTATTTGATTGTTATTGCAGGTGGGTTCCTCCGAGAACTGAGAGCAAACACCATTCTCTTTGAGAAGATCGAACTACCAAAATGGATCAATCGAACTCAAGAAATTATTACTGATCATAAATATTCCAGTGATTAATCGGTACATACTCTTTTTTGATGAAGTATAAATTGGAAACTTCTTTGGTTGCAATTAGCGCACCCACTCTGAACTTGAAGATTTCTTTCATTTTTTCCAATATGAATCTATTATAAAGCGTGGTGGCTAACAATGACCTGTTTATTGCAGGTAAAAAGGGGTACACAAAGGTCTGCCCCGGTCGTTCTTTGTAACAGTTCATGAAAGTTGTATCTGCTCATTTTGACACTTGATAGTATCAGCGGGATAGCTTAAGGTGGTGGACACAGGATGTCAGGAACACAGAGGAGGATCCAAGTAGCTTCCCAAAACTTTTCTCTGATTTGGACTGGAATAACACAGTCAAGCCCCTAAAGCTTTACCTATGAAGGTATAGTATATTTGTGACCTTTGTTTGCGTTGGTAAGTGTAGCTTGCCAAAAAACGTGGTTTCATGGGGTGGCCGTATGTTCTATATGTGGTTTTGCGAAAAAAAGAAACCAATTTCGATTGTGTGTGGTTAAAGAGATTTTCTTCTAGAAATGTGTTAGAGAATTTGCAAACCATGTTTACCTTTGTCAAAGTTTGATACACATTTGAAGTGTATGTTTTCTATATCCAAGAAATGGGTCACTTTCCATCTAAATTGGTGTATTATTATTGTTTATTTGTTGTAGCTGACATAGTGTTTGTACTTTCGCTATGTTTATGTAGCTCCAGCTGAGCCTACAGATGCACAAAAAGGGAGCACCAGACCTACTGAAAAGAAGAAACAAAACTGAACAATTTCTTGCCAATGTAAATAGTTAAAACGGTATCCTGCTGTTGTGAAAAACTAACATGTTTTGCAACATATTTATGCTACAGCTGCAGAAACATGTAGCAAAACATCACTCATCTTTTGTATGAAGCTGTCCTAGAAATATGCAGCAAAACATAACTTATCTTTTGTATGAAACTCTGGCAATCTTTTGTATCAGCGTGGAATACACATCCACTTTTCATGTACAACTAAATGCAGCTAAAACTTCCAGCTTTAAACCTTGCTTACTTGACACTGTAACATACACTTTGCATGGACACTGAATCTGCACCTTTACATAACATGAAGCCCCGCAGCAACGCGCTGGCAAGCACCCTAGTATGACACATTATTGAGCAAAGGGTCCTTAATAATATGATACCATGATAAAGTAAAAACCACTTATTTGAGCAAAAAAGGAACCTTAATAATTGTTAATTAATTTTTTTGTTTACTTATTTATTTATTATAAAGCACTTTTTGTTATGGCCACACAATCTTTTAGCAATCATGTTATTTCACATTATTTCTTACTAGCAGGGTACTCGCGCATTGCGTTGGCTGATACCCTGAAATAAAATTTTTCGATAAATCATGTATTTTAATTTATTATGTTCTTTTTGACAATAAATTTACGGATATCAAGAATTTCGTATAACCCGTACTCGTTCGGGATCGAGCTCGTTTGGCCCGCGCCCGTTATGGTTCAAAATAAAATTATTTGGCTTAACCATTTCTAATATCTTTACTTATAAATCATGAAGACAACTAAACATGTAACCAAATAACGCAAAATATAATCACACGATACGCGCCGCCGCATTGCGCGTGTACCGTTCTATTTGTATAGAAAATAACGCTTAATATTTCACATTTTATTGCATGTTTAACTATTTAAAACGTAAGAAGAATGTTTGTTTTATTGAAAGATGCTACATTGTTTCAATTGATGATCTTGCTTATCTTTTAAACTCTAACATGTTAGGTGTTAAAGTTAATGAAAGAGATCAAGAAAAATGAATGCTGAATCAAGAAATGAGAGAAAAACACATTTGACACATTGGGAAGTGAAAATTCATTATGAAATTGTTAATCCCAAATGAGGGTTTACAAGGTATTTAAATATTACAACATGGCAGAAAAGCTAAACTACTTTCTATAATGAACTATTAACTAACTCGGCTTCTAGAATGAACTAATTACATTGTGTAACACACAATCAAGCTCTTTTCTAACAGTATCTTCATCTTTAGAGGGCTGCTTGGTTGACTTGCTCCGTTTCTGCTAACAGGGTGTTTGGTACAGTTGACTTTGTTGACTTTGTTGCTTGTATGTACACAAATATCCCCCCCCCCCCCCCCGGAAGTTAGCAGTGTGTAAGGATTACACATGCCTAACTTGGATAGACAATTATAATGAAGGGGTCTTGTCAAGCCTTTAGTTAAGATGTCTGCAATTTGATGTTTGGTAGAGATGTAAGTAGGAAGTATTTGACTTGATTTGACCTTATCTCTCACAAAGTGACAATCAGGCTCAATGTGCTTAGTTCTTGCATGCTGAACAGGATTAGAAGCCAGAGCAATGCAAGAAGCATTGTCAACCATCATAGGAATAAGAGTTGAAACTTGAACATTAAGATCATTTAGTAAACATTGAAGCCAGGTAACCTCATAAGTACTATCAGCCAAAGCCCTGTATTCATCCTCTGTAGAGGACCTGGAAACAAAAATTTGCTTCTTGGATTTCCAGGAAATCAGTGAAGAGCCAAGAAATATGCAGTAGCCTATAACAAATCTTCTTATGAAAGGACAACTGGCCCAATCACTATCACAATAAGCAGTTAAGTTGAGGCTGTTTTTGTGAGGAAAGAAGAGACCTTGACCTATAGATAGCTTGATGTATCTTATTACCCTGATGAGAGCCTTCATGTGATTGTGAGTTGGTTTGTGTAAGAACTGACTAAGAGCTTGTGCAGCAAAAGCTAAGTCATGCCTTGTAATTGTTAAGTAGATAAGCTTGCCCACTAGAGTCCTATAAGGAGTTGGATCTGGAAGTGGATCTCCATAATCCATAGAGAGCTTAGCATTAGGATCTAAGGGAGTAGTAGAAGGTTTTGTATCCAAGAGACCAGCATAAGTGATGAGATCAAGTGTATATTTCCTTTGGGACATGGCCAATCCTGTTTTGTTCTTCAAGAATTCAATTCCCAAATAGTAATGAAGTGAACCAAGATCTTTAACGCTTAACTTCTCATCTAAATTGTGCTTGATCTTCTGAATAGTAACCTTGTCATTGCCAACAATCAACAAGTCATCCACATAGACTAAGATATCTGTGAACTTGTTGTGTTGGTTGAGTGTTAGAAGAGAGGTGTCTACATAGCTTTGCTTGAAGCCTAGTGATGTAAGAAATAGAGTAAGCTTTTCAAACCAGTTCTTGTTTGCTTGTTTGAGTCCATAGATTGATTTCTTGAGCTTGCAGATAGTGTTAGGTAGAAATGTTTGAGAGTAGCCCTTGGGAATTTCCATGTAGACATTCTCATGAAGATCACCATGTAAGAAAGCATTTATCTAACTGCTCAATAATCCAATCATTATGTACTGCTATTGCTAAGAGTGTTCTAACTGTTGCCGTTTTTGAAATTGGGGCAAAAGTTTCTGTGTAGTCTTCTCATTCTTTCTGATTGAACCCCTTAGCAACAAGTCTTGCTTTATACCTTTCTATTGACCCATCAGCATGGTACTTAATCTTGAAGACCCATTTGCTTCCTATTGCAGTCTTGCCAGCTGGTAGAATGGTGATCTCCCAAGTATCATTCTTTTCTAATGCTACAATTTCCTTATTCATTGCTTCAATCCAGGGTTTATGTTTGGATGCTTGGTGGAATGTGGTTGGTTCAGTGATTTTATCTATGTGGTTCATGAAATGAAGTGATGTGGGACATAAGTTGGAGTAGTTAATTTAGTGAGAATGATGATATTTGGGATTAGTAAGGTTGTGAATGGATGATCTTGGGATTTTATAATGATAAGCTTTGAGTTTTGGTGGAGTGTGTCTGATTCTGGTTGAAGTTCTAGTTGGTTGTGGTATTAGTAGTGATGTGTGTATTGGAGGTGGATCAGGTGGTGTTGGTGCATCTGTTAGATCAGTATGGGTAGGCGTAGATAGTGAGTTGAATAATGGAGGTGAGTTATTGTGAACTGGTTGATTAGAAGGTGAAGTATGAAGTGATGTTGATGGTGGTGTTGTGTTGTTTGCTGTTTCTGAGGTAGCAGGGGTGTTTGGATCAACAGTTGATGGAGGTAAATTGTGGTTGTTGTGAGTTGAAGAAGGCGTAGATGGTTGTGAAGTATGAAGAGGAGTTGGTATAGTGAAGTTTGGGTAGGTTGTTTGATGAGTGCTCAAACACTCATCATTTTTTATCAAATCTGAACTGCAAAACATACAAAAACACTCAAAAATGCATCAAAATACTGAAAATATTTCAAAATTGTGTTTTATATGTTTTAGATGCAAAATGAGCAAAAACAGATGAAAAACGTACAAAGTTTGCAAAACTGGCAGTTTCAGTCCCCTAACTTTCATAAAATGACAAAACTAGTCCCTGGTCATTCAAAATATGGAAAATTATCACCAAAGGTCCTTTTACAATCATAAGTTGTCATATTTTGTCCTTTGGTGAAAAATTGGAAAAGTTTTGAGAATTTGCAGTTTTGGTCCCTGAAGTTTCAAATATTGGCAGAAAAGGTCCCTGGTGGGATATTTTTGGAAAATCATTCAATGTTGGTCCCTGGAAAGTCACAAGTGTAAATTTTGGTCCTTGGAATGAAAGATTGGTGAAATTATAAGTTTAGTCCCTGGATTTTGAAACTTGTCAGATTTGGTCCCCGGATGTGTGAAAATGGAAAAATTAATTCATAGTCCATGTATTATTGTAATATGACAAGTTTGGTCCTCATGTTAACTTTGGGAATATTACAAATCAGGCCCTTGCATTTTCTGAATTTACATGATTGGTCCTTGTAGTTTGCTATAACCAAACGGACCCTTCTTATTATTAATAACCCAAAACCAAAACAAATCCAAATCCAATACAAAACTAATCCACCCAAAACACCCTCACCAGCCCACCAAGCCCAACTAATCCCAAGCCCACTCCCATTTTAAATATAAAAACACCCCGGTCAAAGGATAGTCAAACTCCAACACCTCCACTGTTCACCTTCCCCTACCCCGTATTTCCCTCCCCCTGCTCCCTCTCCAAATCCCACAAAACCCTCACCAACACTCCCCCTTGTCTCCCACATCACCAAACAACATTTAATATCCTCACCTACACCCACCAAACCCACTCACAACTGCCAATTGGGTCAAAAACCATTTCCCGCCAAAAGTGCAATCAAACGGCCAGGGAAGTCTCCCCTAATCCTACGACCCCAAATTGAAGTGGGAATGACAGAGAAACTTCCAAAGACCTATAAAAGTGAAGCCGAAAGGAGAGAGGGTCAGTAATTAGGAGTAAAATAGTTTTAATGTAGATTTCTATGTCGAATTAGTTTAGTCACTCAATCTTGTTGTAATTTCCATCTTAAAAGTATTGTACTAGGGAATTCTTGTGTGTTTGAAGTTATTTTAATCAGTGAATTTAAGTTTTCATTTATAAACTCCAAATTGACATTTCTCTTAAATCCAAATTATTGTTGAGGTGTTTACAGTTGTGATTAGTGGTTGTGTGAGCTCATCTGAGCTTAATCTTAAGCTTTCTAAAAGTCATCAAAGCCCTTTAAACAGTCTTGGTTTAGAATCTAAGAAAATCACAAAAAATACTAAAAATCATAAATAAATAGAAAAATAAAAGAAAAGATAGAAGGAGAATGAAGGTGATGATGTTCCTGGTTTAGAACTCTATGGAGAGTGATTAGGTTGTGTTTGAGTAACTTGGTTCATGGCCTGTGCACTTGGAATCAAATTGTAAGCAATTGTTTCATAATTGATCATTTACTATTCAATCTGTTTATTCAAGTTTTTATTTGTGTTTTCATGCTTCTTAGGTGTATGTTAGTTCATATATTGTTTAATGTTAGGTACTTGTTCATCAGATAGCATGGTTGTTCATTTTTCATATTTCACTACCTATGTAGCATAATCTTGAATTGTGAGTCTTTGTTATTATTACCAGTGTTTAGGTGCTAATCTCAGTTCATTGTAGCATAATATAACCTTGGAAACCAATTTTATGGTTTAAATTTGTGGAATTCTTTGAAAAAGCAAAAATAGATTTCATATAGGGGTGTTTGGATCAGCTCTGTTACCTGTGTTACTCTTGTTGTTTTGTTGATGTTTTGACTCAACCATGTTTTATTAGATGGTAATAGGACATTTAGACCATAAAATGTGCATGTCTTCCATACCATAGTCAAAATCACAAAGACCCCCCCCCCCCCCCCCCCACAGTCCACTGTTGGGAGACTTGGTACCACAAGCTTACCATTTCAACGTATTATCCGTTGTTATAGCCCAATCTAGTTCAAATATAGCCTAATATAACATAATTAATCAATAGAGTAGGATTTAAGTTCAAAAAAGTCAAAATATCAAGTTTGTCTCAAAAGTCAAATTGCACTCTCTCAGTTTTTCTCAAAATGGCTTGATTTTTGTGGAATTTTGTATGGTGTTTTAGACCCTGAGCTTTTCAGGGATCATAGTATCCCAGCACATCTCCAAGTTCCTAGCATCATTATATTTTTAGCAATTTTCTTGTGGGCCCCAGCTAGGTCCAAATGCACCTGCAGGGCAGGTGGTTCCCCTGCATCAGCAGGTCACTATCCCACACCACCACCTTCGGTGGTGGTTTCTGGCCACCCTGGTGGGCCCAACTTGTCCACTCTTGGTTCTTTGAAACCCCCTCCTACCACACTTCAAACCTTGACCAAAGGTTTGACCTGAGAACCCCTGGGACCCACTTGGAATCAACTCACAAATCTGTCCCATTTTTCAGTTTAGAAACAATAAGCCAAGTGCTTTTTGTGGCTTAATTGCTTATTCTGTGGATCCCAAGTACCTTTTCCAGCTTAATTATGTCCAAATAAGTTATTTGGATCAGAATCATCCATAGTGGGCCCCACTTAAGCTCATTTGAGCTTATTTCCTTCTTTGGTCAATAAAAGTCAACTGTGGAGCAAATAAGCTTCCACAGTGCTTATTTTTAAGCTACAAAAAAGTTGTTTTTACAAAAGTTGTTAGTTTTTAGTTGTAAAAGAGTTTTCTAAAAAGAAAATCCAGAAAAAACAAATTTAATAATAAGCGATAGTTTCTATTTAATATAATTTAAATTTTAATTTTCATTTTGAGATTTTTGTTAAGTACTTAGCTTTTTTATATTTTTCTTAAATTCCTCTTATATTAAAGTATTTATAGTAATTTTCTCAGATTTTTATATTAACATTTGGTATTTATTAGGTTTAATATTAGTTTTATCAATAATTAATTAATAATTAAGTTTTAAATAGCATAATTATATTTTATTAAGTAAGACCTAGTTTTTATATTTTTCCTAGCTTTTATATAATATAATATAATTTTAAGAATTTTTCTAGAATTTTTACTGTTCATTTGCTATTTTATTATAATTTAAAATAGTTTAATTAGGTAATTAATATATAATTAGTTTTTAATTACTAGAAAATCCATAAAAAGACAAAAATATTTATTTTTAATTTTTATACTTTCTTCGAGTTCGTTTTAGGTTTTAGAAATTATTTTTGCAAGTTTTTAGTTTAATTTGTAGTGTTTATCATTTTTAGTTTATTTAAATTTGGTTTAATTTACTTTTTAAATAGTTTTAATTAATTAAATAGTATTTAAATATTAAAATAATCATTTGAATAATTTCATTTTCATTTTAAATTTTCTTTTTATTTTAAGTTTGTGAAAGTGTCATTTTCACCCCCTGTGGGTTTTCAGATTTCACTTTGCACGTTTTATTTTGTACGTTTACGTTATTTCAAATGTAAACGTACGCGTTTTTAGATTTCAAGCGTTTTTAGGTATCTAACTTTCACGTAATCATCTTTATAGCTTGTTTAAGCTATTTCATTGTATAAATCAGTAGTGTAACCAAACTCAAAACCCTTTCCCATCCAGATTCACCCGATCACAAATCCGTTTGTTAACCATCACACCTCGTCGGGACATAACGACCTGGTGATACCCTTTATTACCCGGAATCATTGGTCTAGGCTCTTTGACTTTGTTGACCATTCCTTGGTCAATGTAAGTTGACGGTTTAGCATCAATCAAATTTTGGCGCCGCTGCCGGGGAGGTGTGCGCGCTATTCTAAACGGTTTTGCGTATTAGTGAATCTGGATATACGTCCATTGTACATTTATCCATCCTTGTTCATATTCTCTTCTTATTATCATATAAAAACAAAACTGTTCACGAAAAATTTTTAAACTCAGTTTTCAACGAACACAAAAACACAAAAACATTTTCTTTATCATTTGTACAAAATGTTTATCCAAAAATCCAAAAACATTCTCCTTTACCCTCTCACATCTTTGATTCTTCATTCCTTACCCTCTGTAAACCCTTGATTCTTTCACATGTCGTATCCACACCATTACGGTTGCCAATGGTGTGGTGGTCCTCATAATGGTGGGAATTGTCCCGGTTGTCGCATGGTAGAGTCAGGAGATGGGTCTGTCTATAACCAAGCTCCCTATCCTTACCATGACACATCTGATTCATCCTACCAGCCACCACATCATGAGATACTGACATATCTGTGTGAGTTTTGTGGAGGTCCTCACCAAGGATTTGAGTGTCAAGCCGGAAACACGTTTGTCTATGAACAGTTTTCCGGTGATGCTCAGAACTTTGGTTATGACCAATACCCATATGATTCACCAGTCCAGACTCAACAGTTTTACTGTTGTGATTACTGTGGAGGTCCACACTTCAGCTCAGATTGTCAAACGGGTAATCCATATCCTTGTGACAATTTTGACACACCTTATTATGACCAACCTCCACAGTACCAAATTAATCAAGCACTTCTTCCAGAAATGCAAAATGTACTGGAAATACTTGATGAGCTTAAGGGTTTAGTTAAAGACTTGTCCCAAAAAGACACTCATAAAAAATCCATGGAAGAATTGTTAGCTGAAGAGCAGGCTGCTAGAATAAATTCCCAAGATGCCTATGAAAAATCTGTTAGGGAATCAATTGCAAAAGAAAAAGCAGCCAGATCTAGCTCTCAGTTCTGTTTTATTCCTGATGACAGTGATGATGAAGATACACTTGATATTCTTCAATTTTATAAAACTTCATCAAGTTCATCAGTTGATATCCCAGCAGTTGAGATTCCATCTCAAACAACTGCTATCACACCTGAGGTTCCCACTCACTCTCTGAGCATGGGGGACGAGCATCTTGACACTGTTCCTAAAAATGAATCGGACGAATTAATAAAGTCTAGTGTTGAGATCCTTGTCCCAATCCCAGGAGAGTCACAGGGAATTCTTGAGCATATGTGTGATCTTCCTTCCCCTCTTGAGTGTTCAAACGATCATTTTGAGACTTTCTCAGATTTTAATGATGATTGTACATCTCATGGAGACATCGAGTATGTTGAGGCATCAGTTCCACATTCTGATGCTGATCATCTTCTTGAGGAGTTCGCCGATGAACTTACTCACATCAATCCACTTTCATTGGAAAGTGATGATGATCTCTTTGACTTTGAAGCCGATCTGGGAGAAATTGAAAGTCTCCTATATCATGATCCACCACTCACTTCCGATCCCGACAGTCCAATAGAGAATGATAATCACTTTGTTCCTGAAACATTCAATACTACTCTCTCTAATCCTCTATTTGAATTCGAATCTGAATTCACTTTGATTTATGATAATCCACTCTTTGATATTCAGAATGAGGATTGTGATGAGTCTATTCCGGAACATGAGTTCACGATTCACATCTTGTGAATAATTCTCTTCATGAAGAGTTCTCCGGTGAACTCACTCATCATATCATGACTCCTCCGGAGTTTGATAGCCCGGGGGGAGATGCACTCAATCATGAGAATTTGAAAATTCCCACCCACCCTCCCGGGATGTTTTTGAGCTTAACCTTTGAAATCCAAATTCAGGCTAATGAGCCTGCTCTCGAGGAAGAACATCAAATCATGATTTTCATCATGGTTTTCTTCCTTTTCTTCACCTATAAGGTGACTTCTTCTCTTCTTCACTCCTTCGGGAATGAAGATACCATCTTTGATCCCGGCATTTTCATGTACCATTATCATGAGTCGGATACTTATCTCATCGGTGTGGAACTTTCACGTGCTTCAAATGTTTGTTCAAACATTTTGAATGAAAGTCCGATTGAGATTGCTTCTTCCACATCATGCTTCCCCAAGGACAATTGAATTCGGGGTCGAGTCAAGCTAGCGACTCGGTAAACAAAAACAGTAGCATGCTTATAGGGTTTTCACCCTAAGTGTGGGGGAGTTACCCCTATTATGGTTACAAAAGTGAAAATACAAAATGGTGTTTTCTACATTTAGCTTGTAATGTTGCCCTTTTACGTTCAAAATGTCGGCATAATAGCCGGGACTTTGAATATTGAGGACAATATTCATTCTAAGTGTGTGGGGGGGTATTTCGCTATTCTAGCGAATTTTATCACATTTTACTATCTTATACCCCCGTTTTTGGCAAAAATTAAAAAAAATTTCACTAAAGTTTCAAAATTTTTGTGGTTATCAGTCTGCCATGTCTAAACGACTAAAGGATTGGCTAGTCTAGGAGCAAACGGCTCTTGGTAAAGACATCTCAAATCCGTTTATGGCTTGCAATTTGCCCAAAATTGTATGGAACCTCAACTCGTCATATCCCATAAAGCGAATGAGTTGGCTAGCCTGCAAGATTATGGCTTGTGGTAAAGGCAGTGGAAAAACCATAATTGGTAATCAGCTCACCAAGATGTTGACTTTGTCCATCAAGAGTTGGCTAGTCCAGAAGCAAACGGCTTTTGGTAAAGACTAATCAAATCCGTTGACAGCTGGTGGTTTGCTCAAAATCACATGGTTATCAGGTGGACCATAGTTCTTACTTGAATCGATACATCTGGCTACTCCAGAAGTGATGGCTTTTGGTAAAGAGTTTAAAATCCATCAAGTTTTCAAAACAGTTATTGCTAGGGACTAGCAATATTTTAATGTGGGGGATTGATGAGTGCTCAAACACTCATCATTTTTTGTCAAATCTGAACTGCAAAACATACAAAAACACTCAGAAATGCATCAAAATACTGATAATATTTCAAAATTATGTTTTATATGTTTTAGATGCAAAATGAGCAAAAACAGATGAAAAACGTACAAAGTTTGCAAAATTGGCAGTTTCAGTCCCCCAACTTTCATAAAATAACAAAACTAGTCCCTGGTCATTCAAAATATGGAAAATTATCACCAAAGGTCCTTTTACAATCATAAGTTGTCATATTTTGTCCTTTGGTGAAAAATTGGAAAAGTTTTAAGAATTTACAGTTTTGGTCCCTGAAGTTTCAAATATTGGCAGAAAAGGTCCCTGGTGGGATATTTTTGGAAAATCATTCAATGTTGCTCCCTGGAAAGTCACAAGTGTAAATTTTGGTCCTTGGAATGAAAGATTGGCGAAATTACAAGTTTAGTCCCTGGATTTTGAAACTTGTCAGATTTGGTCCCCGGATGTGTGAAAATGGAAAAATTAATTCATAGTCCATGTATTATTGTAATATGACAAGTTTGGTCCTCATGTTAACTTTGGGAATATTACAAATCAGGCCCTTGCATTTTCTGAATTTACATGATTGGTCCTTGTAATTTGCTATAACCAAACGGACCCTTCTTATTATTAATAACCCAAAGCCAAAACAAATCCAAATCCAATACAAAACTAATCCACCAAAAACACCCTCACCAGCCCACCAAGCCCAACTAATCCTAAGCCCACTCCCATTTTAAATATAAAAACACCCCGATCAAAGGATAGTCAAACTCCAACACCTCCACTGTTCACCTTCCCCTACCCCGTATTTCCCTCCCCCTGCTCCCTCTCCAAATCCCACAAAACCCTCACCAACACTCCCCCTTGTCTCCCACATCACCAAAAAACATTTAATATCCTCACCTACACCCACCAAACCCACTCACAACTGCCAATTGGGTCAAAAACCATTTCCCGCCAAAAGTGCAATCAAACGGCCAGGGAAGTCTCCCCTAATCCTACGGCCCCAAATTGAAGTGGGAATGACAGAGAAACTTCCAAAGACCTATAAAAGTGAAGCAGAAAGGAGAGAGGGTCAGTAATTAGGAGTAGAATAGTTGTAATGTAGATTTCTATGTCGAATTAGTTTAGTCACTCAATCTTGTTGTAATTTCCATCTTAAAAGTATTGTACTAAGGAATTCTTGTGTGTTTGAAGTTATTTTAATCAGTGAATTTATGTTTTCATTTATAAACTCCAAATTGGCATTTCTCTTAAATCCAAATTATTGTTGAGGTGTTTACAGTTGTGATTAGTGGTTGTGTGAGCTCATCTGAGCTTAATCTTAAGCTTTCTAAAAGTCATCAAAGCCCTTTAAACAGTCTTGGTTTAGAATCTAAGAAAATCACAAAAAAATACTAAAAATCATAAATAAATAGAAAAATAAAAGAAAAGATAGAAAGAGAATGAAAGTGATGATGTCCCTGGTTTAGAACTCTATGTAGAGTGATTAGGTTGTGTTTGAGTAACTTGGTTCATGGCCTGTGCACTTGGAATCAAATTGTAAGCAATTGTTTCATAATTGATCATTTACTGTTCAATCTGTTTATTCAAGTTTTTATTTGTGTTTTCATGCTTCTTAGGTGTATGTTAGTTCATATATTGTTTAATGTTAGGTACTTGTTCATCAGATAGCATGGTTGTTCATTTTTCATATTTCACTGCCTATGTAGCATAATCTTGAATTGTGAGTCTTTGTTATTATTACCAGTGTTTAGGTGCTAATCTCAGTTCATTGCAGCATAAGGTTTAAATTTGTGGAATTCTTTTAAAAAGCAAAAACAGATTTCATATAGGGGTATTTGGATCAGCTCTGTTACCTGTGTTACTCTTGTTGTTTTGTTGATGTTTTGACTCAACCATGTTTTATTAGATGGAAATAGGAGATTTAGACCATAAAATGTGCATGTCTTCCATACCATAGTCAAAATCACAAAGAAACCCCCCCCCCCCCAACAGTCCACTGTTGGGAGACTTGGTACCACAAGCTTACCATTTCAATGTATTATCCATTGTTATAGCCCAATCTAGTTCAAATATAGCCTAATATAACATAATTAATCAATAGAGTAGGATTTAAGTTCAAAAAGGTCAAAATATTAAGTTTGTCTCAAAAGTCAAATTGCACTCTCTCAGTTTTTCTCAAAATGGCTTGATTTTTGTGGAATTTTGTATGGTGTTTTAGACCCTGAGCTTTTCAGGGATCATAGTATCCCAGCTCATCTCCAAGTTCCTAGCATCATTATATTTTTAACAATTTTCTAGTGGGCCCCAGCTAGGTCCAAACACACCTGCAGGGCAGGTGGTTCCCCTGCATCAGCAGGTCACTATCCCACACCACCACCTTTGATGGTGGTTTCTGGTCACCCTGGTGGGCCCCACTTGTCCACTCTTGGTTCTTTGAAACCCCCTCCTACCACACTTCAAACCTTGACCAAAGGTTTGACCTGAGAACCCCTGGGACCCACTTTGAATAAACCCACAAATCTGTCCCATTTTTCAGTTTAGAAACAATAAGCCAAATGCTTTTTGTGGCTTAATTGCTTATTCTGTGGATCCCAAGTACCCTTTCCAGCTTAATTATGTCCAAATAAGTTATTTGGATCAGAATCATCCATAGTGGGCCCCACTTAAGCTCATTTGAGCTTATTTCCTTCTTTGGTCAATAAAAGTCAACTGTGGAGCAAATAAGCTTCCACAGTGCTTATTTTTAAGCTACAAAAAAGTTGTTTTTACAAAAGTTGTTAGTTTTTAGTTGTAAAATAGTTTTCTAAAAAGAAAATCCATAAAAAACAAATTTAATAATAAGTGATAGTTTCTATTTAATATAATTTAAATTTTAATTTTCATTTTTAGATTTTTTTTAAGTACTTAGCTTTTTTATATTTTTCTTAAATTCCTATTATATTAAAGTATTTATAGTAATTTTCTCAGATTTTCATATTAACATTTGGTATTTATTAGGTTTAATATTAATTTTATCAATAATTAATTAATAATTAAGTTTTAAATAGCATAATTAGATTTTATTAAGTAGGACCTAGTTTTTATATTTTTCCTAGCTTTTATATAATATAATATAATTTTAGGAATTTTTCTAGAATTTTTACTGTTCATTTGCTATTTTTTTATAATTTAAAATAGTTTAATTAGGTAATTAATATATAATTAGTTTTTAATTACTAGAAAATCCATAAAAAGACAAAAATATTTATTTTTAATTTTTATACTTTCTTCAAGTTCGTTTTAAGTTTTAGAAATTATTTTTGCAAGTTTTTAGTTTAATTTGTAGTGTTTATCATTTTTAGTTTATTTAAATTTGGTTTAATTTACTTTTTAAATAGTTTTAATTAATTAAATAGTATTTAAATATTAAAATAATCATTTTAATAATTTCATTTTCATTTTAAATTTTCTTTTTATTTTAAGTTTGTGAAAGTGTCATTTTCACCCCCTGTGGGCTTTCAGATTTCACTTTTCACGTTTTATTTTGTACGTTTACGTTATTTCAAATGTAAACGTACGCGTTTTCAGATTTCAAGCGTTTTTACGTATCTAAATTTCACGTAATCATCTTTATAGCTTGTTTAAGCTACATTGTATAAATCAGTAGTGTAACCAAACTCAAAACCCTTTCCCATCCAGATTCACCCGATCACAAATCCGTTTGTTAACCATCACACCTCGTCGGGACATAACGACCTGGTGATACCCTTTATTACCCGGAAGCATTGGTCTAGGCTCTTTGACTTTGTTGACCATTCCTTGGTCAATATAAGTTGACGGTTTAGCATCAATCATTGTTAAAGGTGAGAATAATGGTGATTGATATGATGAATGGTCTGGTTTAGCATCAAGTGTGGAGAAAGGAAATTTGGATTCATCAAATAGAACATTCCTGCTTGTAATGGTTTTGTGGGTTGTAGGATCATACAAAAGATATACTTTTTGATTGTTTGGATAACCAATTAGGATTGTGGGAGTGCCTCTTTTGTCAAATTTATCTGAGGTGTTATGATAAGCATATGCTAAATAGCCAATAACTCTCAAGTGATCAAGTGATGGTGGTGAATTGTGTAACAGTTCATAAGGGCTCTGGTTTTGGAGGATTTTAGAAGGTATTCTGTTGATGAGGTAGGTGGAAGCTAGTAAACTGTAACCCCAAAAGTGTATTGGAAAGTGTGCTTGAAAATGAATTGATCTTGCCATCTCCAAGAGGTGCCTGTGTTTTCTTTCCAACCAAGCATTTTGTTGGGGTGTGTATGGACAAGATGTTTGATGTGTTATTCCATGAGTTTGAAGATAATTAGTGAATGATGAGTTTACAAATTCAGTACCATTATTTGTTCTTATGAGTTTTATAGTTGCTTGAAATTGTGTTTTGACAGAAATATGAAAGATTTGAAAGGTTATGAAGACATGATGTTTGCTAGGTAAAAGATATGTCTATGTAGCTCTTGAATAATCATCAACAATGGTGAGAAAATATTGACATTTATTAATTGTTGGATGCCTGTATGGTCCCTATACATCAAGGTGAAGCAAATCAAATTTGGATTTTGCATTAGAAGTGCTTACAGGAAATGAAAGTACATGATGTTTAGCTAATGGACAAATGGTACATTTACAATATGAATTAGAAGAAGAAACTAAAATGTTTTTGATTTTCTGAATTATTTGAATTGGTGTGTGTCCAAGTCTGGTGTGCCAAAGTTGAGAGCTGCTAACACTGAATAGAATGGTTAATGAAGGTTCCATTGTGTTCTTGGTTGAAGATAGCAAGTAGAGTCCACCATGAAGAGTGCCATGAGTACTCCTTCCATCATGGCCCTGAAAGATAAATCTGTTATGAGTGAAGGTGATTGAAGACAATGTTTTGTGTAGGAGCCTGCTGACTGAGATGAGGTTGTAGGTGAAGGTAGGAATGTAGAGAACTTCATGAATGGTGAGTGTTGGTGTAAGGTGCACTAATCCAACATAATACACTTGTGTTGTGTGTCCATTTGGAAGTGAAACTGTGATAGGTATGGTGAGTTTGGTGATGTTATGCATGAGACCTAAGGAGATACAAATATGATCTGTGGCTCCACTATCAATGATCCATATGAATGATGTTTTGGATATATTTGAAGCAATGAATGAGTACATTTTAGCAGTAGAATTGAATGAATGAATGCCAGTTATCTTTGTAGGAACTGAGATGTAAGGATCAAATGAAAGTATTCCTGCCATGTGTTGAGTCATACCAGATGTGTTACCCTGAGCATTCAGCATCATAAGAAGGACCTGATTTAGCTGGTTTTGAAGTTGATCCATCCTGGCATGAACCTGAGCTTCTGAGTTACTGGATGTTGAAGTTGAACATTAATCAAGTTGGCTTTGTTGTGGTTCAGGATCCATTGGTGGCAAAGTTTCATTGGTGACCATATTCACAGACCTCACATTCCTGTTTGATGTTGTGGTTCTCTGAGCATGTGGTTGATACTTATTGTGCAATGGATGTCCTGGAGGGTAACCAAGTAATTTGTAGCATTCTTCCTTAGAATGGCCTTCTTTCTTACAATAAGCACAAAACACACCTTTTCTAAAATTGCCTCTTATCTCTGTCATAGCACTGGTTTGATGATTTGGATTGGGATTGTTTGGATGGTTGTTCCTGGCAGATGGGTTGTAAGAGCTCCTATAGTTGTTAAGTGCAATAGGAATGCTAACAGGGTGTTTGGGTGACTCTCTTTGCTTTTCTTCCTGCCTTAACATACTATAAACTTTTGCTACAGTTCGTAAAGGCTGCATGAGTAAAATTTGACCCCCTAATGTTGGTATAACACTCATTCAAGCCCATGAGAAACTGAACCAATCTTTTCCTTTGTTCCCTCTCACCATTCTCCTTCCCATTGGTACAAACACACTTACAAGTACATGCATATGGAGCTTCTGTTGCATCTAACTCATCCCAAAGACCTTTTAGCTTATGATAGTAAACCTCTATAGTGCAATTAAGCTGTTTCAACTCAACAATCTCATTTGCTATCTGATAGATCCTATGTCTATCTAATTGTGAATAATGCTCAAACAATTCATTCAAGAATGCATAAGCAGTGTTAACGTAAGTAAGATGATTACCAATTTCTTCTGAAACAGTATTTAGAATCCAAGAGATAAGCATATCATTGGTTCTTTTCCAGTGAACTCTCAATGTAAAAGTAAGAACAGCTTCCCCAAACTCACCAGTGATCAGTTTTAACTTGTTCTTGGCACTTAAAGCAATGAGAATTGATCTTTTCCATGTGCTGTAATTCTCTGAACCTTGAAGTTTCTTAGAGATAAGTAACAATCCAGGGTGATCATTTGGGTGAAGGTAAAGAGGATGGAGAGGTGAGGTGACATCATCATCTAGTGCGTTGGATGTGTTTGGTGAATCAGTTTGAGATGTTGACATGATTATGAAAAAGATTTGATGTGAAAAGTGAAGAAAGATTGATGAGATTGAAGGTTTATCAATGATGGTGTTCTAACAGAAATTGAAACAGAATTGTAACAAACTTGATGAATTTATGAGTTTTGTGATGATTTGTAATGAAATGTGGTGATTGATGATGTTTTTGATGAATTGTGATGGTTATTATGTGGAAATAATGGTGGTTTATGGTGGTTTTGGTGAAGAAATACTTTGGCGGGAGAAGTTGTTGTGGTGGTTAGTGGTGGAGAAAAGTTGTTAGGTGGCCGGAAAATTCTGTTAGAGTGATCAGAATCAGTCATGCACCACTTTTTGTGGTGTTGTGCTCTGATACCATATCAAGAAATGAAAGAAAAACACATTTGACATATTGGGAAGTGAAAATTCATTATGAAATTGTTAATCCCAAATGAGGGTTTACAAGGTATTTAAATATTACAAAATGGCGGGAAAGCTAAACTACTTTCTATAATGAACTATTAACTAACTCTGCTTCTAGAATGAACTAATTACATTGTGTAACATACATTCAAGCTCTTTTCTAATGGTATCTTCATCTTTGGAGGGCTGCTTGGTTGACTTGCTCTGTTTCTGCTAACAAGGTGTTTGGTACAGTTGACTGAGTTGACTTTGTTGCTTGTATGTACACCAATAAAATTCATGCCGAGTTGAAAGATAATTAAGAGAACATACTCAACATATAACAATGCTTGGTATGAATGAACATATAACAATGCTTGGTTGTTGTGTATAATCCAACGATATAGTGATAAGAATTCTTTTCCCTTTCATGGATTTTCAGAAAAAGACTTTGTGCTTCCTTTTTTTCAGATCTTAAAGAGGTAGGTGTGAGAGCAACGAATAACTTTTTATTCGTCTGCTACTCTGCCACATCATCACCCTTCTAATGACACATCAATAACTAAAATACCTTCCCTAACAAAAAAACCAATAACACTTGTGAGTCCTAAAAAATAAAAATAAAAATAAAAAAACCACCAAAAATACCCACCTACTTTAAAATAGAAAAAACGGCGAATGGTTGGCGGAAAGGAGGGGTACCACTGGTAAGCTAGGTCCGGTGCAGTATGGCGACCAACGGCGGCGCCATTGGTGATTTTTGGGTGCGAATGGCGGATGAATGAAGTCCCGTATCGAGCACTCTTAAGGCTTGTTAATTTTGCTTATTGTTAGTCTTGAGTTTTGGTAGATGACGAGTCGTCATTTTTCTTTAACTTTTATAATAACATGTGATTATGGCACTCAAGATATAAAATGAATGGGAAATGATATGTCTTCATAACTTGTATTCTCAAATATCCTCCTAATAGTATGTGTTGTGAATTGATTGAGATATGATAAAGTGAGTTAGTGTTTTTATCATGTGAACTAGAAATGACATTAGAAAAATAATTAGAAATGTTTTTAGGAAGAGAGAAAAAGACAAACATGTACGGGGAATCTTTAAAGTTCATTAGCAGAGAATAGAGATCAAATTAGCGTTTGGATCTTCAATTCAAGTTTGAAATTTTCGATTACTACAGTCATTAATCAATACTCGATAGTCCTAATTTTATTACTGTAGTTTTGATGGGTTAGTCCACTTTGCCATTTTTTTTATACCAAGGAATCCAGCCCAAGCCCAAGCCCAAAGAAATACTAGAGTACATATGATAATTAGTTTATTACGACTGGTTAAGCAAAAAAGACACTCGAATATTTAAATAAGAGTGTTACTAAAGCCTTCTACAAAATCCTTTTACAGTTGTTGGGCTTAGCCCCTCTACTGCAAAAAAAAAAAAAAAAACAAACTCAAGGGGTGACTTTCGTATTTAAAACGAAACGATTATTCCTTATTAGGTAATATTTTAATTATTATTTTTTAATTTATAAATTCGTTTTGTTAATATACTACACAAGTAGAAGATAAATACAAAAAATATAGATAAAATGCAACTAACAATAGAATTAAACTTTTTAAATGATTTTCTTTAATAATAAAAAACTATAATTAAAAATCATTAATCAAACAAAATAATGATTAAATTATTTATTTTTTAATAAATAAAAATATATCATTCAAAAAATATAAAAAAAAAAACCCGCGCGTACGCGGGCATTATAACTATCTTCATAAACACACAACAATATTATATTTTTTTTTCCACTCATTATCTCTTTACATCGAAATTATTAGTTCTGACACTTCTCAGAATCTTATGAGTAGGAGGATTTTTAGTTACATCAAGTAGAATGATTTATTATTTTCCTTTGAATAGAGATGGGTGGGTATTTTATGGCTCGGGGCATTTTAAAAAAAATAAAAAATCTGTTAATGAGAACTTTTAAGCAACCATGAACATAATGATTTCGGTTAAATTGGACTTGGGCTTACATAACGGGACCATTCTGTTTGCCACCAAAATGTTGGCCTCGCCACTTCAAAAGTTCAAGTAGAGGAGCACAAACCGGTTTTTCTCCCAAACCGAACCGGTTTAAGGTTCGAGTCAACAAGTCAAAAACCGGTTTGATCTAAAACGGGTTTTGGGAGAGAAAGACGGATCAATGACCTAGAACCGGTTTTGCCCAGAACTGGTCCAGTTTAAACCGGTTCTCAAACATTTTGTCAGCAAAAGGTTTAAACCTGTTTTCCCCAACCGGTTTTTAGGGAAATTGCTTTTTTTCCCGGATCAGATCGACTTTCAGTTTTTTTTTTTTTTTTTTTTTTTTTTTTTTTTTTTTTCACCTCTAAGTTCAAGGGTTGTCGTGAATTTGTCAATTAATCGATAGAAATGTGAGTATATGATATCGAGTATCGACCAAATAAATCACTTAACAATCAAATTTTAATAAGATATACTCCTCAAAAGATTTAGATTGGTAGTAAAACTCTTAACAATCAAATTTTAAAAAGATATATTCTTCAAAAGATTTAAATTGGTAGCGAAAGTCTAACCTTCACACAATTTTTTTATAAAAATTACACATAACATTTATCGGTCATCAGCGTGTAATGTAGATGCCTTTGCATAAAACTTGTTTTATTTTTCAATAACGATATCTATCAAAACTGAAACTTACTTGAGATTTTTTTTTTCCCTTTTAAAACCTCCATTTCAAAAGTAAAACCAATATCAGTTTCCGTTTAATCTGCAAACTTAAACACGAAACCAAATAAATTGTCTTGGTTTGTTTTCATTTGGGCTTAAACTGAAAATTGAACAAAACGAGGTTGGCAGCGGACGCCGCGTTGCCGGCGTGCCTGTTTATTTTGCCCACATTTTTTTGGCGGTTGTTTTCTGTGTTTGTTTAGGCGAATGTTTATTACAATCATATTGTTTTAAGAGTAATATTTCTAATGTTTTTTTCTGTTTGCTTTCCATAGTATAAGTTGTAGCTTGTTGTTTTGTCGTTTGTTGCTAATCTTATGTTTTATTATATCGCGTTTAAAGGCAAAGTATTTTATGTTCGTTGACGTTTTGTTGATATTTTTAGCAATATAAATTCGTTTATTGCAAAATGTATAATTAATTTTATTTTTTTTAA